>CM022540.1:20480307-21080307 GCA_012273795.1 Dendrolimus punctatus
CCACCATTCGTCTCCTTTCGTTGTTATATGCCTCTTTGCGCATCCACATGCTTCTTTTGCGCTTTCCACTATACTTTCTTTCATACTATCCCAGTCATTATCCACATCTAAGTCGGAGAAGTCCGCTTTTGCAAGCCTTTCTTCGACTAGGCGCGCATACATACTCCTTACACTAACATCTTCCAATTTTTCACATCTTATTCTTTCAAGCTCCCCGAAATTGGTACGCTCTCGCCAGTGCCTCCACTTCTTGAAAAGACCCACAAACCGGCTTATCACCAGGTAGTGGTCCGTTCCAAGAGTGGGGCCTCTGTAGGCTCTTGTATCCATTATTGTGTTTCGGAGGCGACTATCTATTAAAATCAGATCAATCATACTTTTCTGATATCTACATTATATTTATTAGACTCACAGGTCAACAGATACACAAAGACGGGCGGATGAATAGGTGGATGGACATAGGCCGCCAGATAAAGTGAAATTACTAAAAACAAAGCGGTTTTTACTTAAAAATCATTTATTTTATTACTAGCTGACCCGGCGAACTTCGTACCGCAACATTTTCTGAATTCCCAAAAGACTTTGTTTCATAACACAAAAATAAAATCACCAGAATCGCTCCCGGTAATTAGGAAGATTCTAGAACCCGATCTCAGCGCCACCTACCGGTTCTAATTGCGAATCTAAACCATCCGGGAGCGCACTCAAACACACATTCACTAATTGGTCCTTCGCTCCTATTGCTTTTAGCGTGATGGTATATAGCCTATAACCTTCCTCGATAAATGGGCTATCTAATACAAAAAAAAAAATCAAATCAGACCAGTAGTTCCTGAGATTAGCGCGTTCAAGCAAACAAACCAAGAAACAAACTTATCAGCTTTATATATTAATATATATAAGATAAAACTCTCTCACCGACACAACACCCTGCCAAAATCTCTACTTCTATTATGTTACGTTGCAGAAAAATTACATTCAGTCTGTTATAAGCTGTTTAAGAAATTAAAGGTTTTCAATTATCCCACGGGAACTCTTTAATTTTTCGAGATCAAAAATATCCTATATGTTGACCAGGGATATAAGCTATCACCATACAAAATTTCGTATAAATCGGTCCAGTCGTTTCGGAGATTAGCCGGTCCAAACAGACAAACAGAGAAACAAAAAATTTGAAATAATCAAAAGTTCTATTTCACTTCTTACATCCCTCGTGACTCGGTTTTTATCATGTATCATTTTTCATTGTACAGAAAATTGACCTCTAGAATTTTATTATATGTTTAGATTACCCGAAATTTATTATTAAGTCAGCTTCTGCACTGCAAACAATACTCGTTTCTCTCTCTTCTTTCACTTCTCCCCAGCATTTGGGTGACCCCCACAATATGTAATTTCCTTCCATACTCCTTTGCTGGGGCATACATGTTCAGTAACACCACAACTCATCTTGTTGTCATCCTTTACACAGAGATAAAGTTTTCCACATAGCTCGCGATAGAATCCATAACCAAACCTATATATCAAAAGTATTTATTCAAAACAAGTTCTATTGGAGAACACTTTGAAGGTAATATATGTAAGTCAAAATTTAAGTCTAGTTCCAATATTATGTACATCGCTGTGCAACGTGTTACCGCTGTTTTAAGGAAACTTCAGTTTTAAAGTCGTAAAATATAAACAAAGTAATATCCGATAAAAGTTAACTTGTGACTATTAAAATTTATATCCCATTCCAATAAGATGATGACTTAAATACACATACATACATAACTTCACGCCAGGTCCCTTGCGGGGTAGGCACGAACAACAGAGCGCCACACAGACCCATTCTTACACACCTCACTTGCTTCTTTGACATTCATAGCTCTTGTCATGCACGCTCGTCTGTTCTTAAGGCTCCTAACATCACCTTCTGCTAACACATGATCAATTTGATCATGGAAGGTGTGTCGTGGCCTTCCGCGACTTCTGCATCCATCCACTTTTGCATTGTATATCTGTTTAGTTATTCTTTCATCATACATTCTTTCCACATGCCCGAACCACCGAAGCATTCCTTTCCTTACCTTCACCCCGACACTCTCTTTCAGACCAACTCTCTTTCTTACTTCGGTATTACGAACGCGGTCCGCGAGCGTAACTCCGCAGATTTTGCGCAGTGCTCGCATCTCGACTGCGTTTACTCTACTTTCATGCTCTCTATTCCATACGCAACTCTCGCTTCCATAAGTGAGCGTAGGTACCAGAACCGCGTTGTGTATTGTAAGCTGAGCCTTCTGGCTGAGGTTCTTAGCGCCTAGAAGTTTACCTAACGCTCCATTCACTTAAATATAGCTTGAGATATTTAGTTAAAAGATGAAAGGTTAACTCAAGGTGCTTTGATAAAAATCCGCAAGTTAGGGAAACACCTTTTTCTTTATTAAAACGGTCGAGAGTTGGAATATGCTAATTGCTCGGATTATAATCGAGGCCACTGTCATCTTGACGCGAACACTTATTCATTACTTCAAAGTTATGATTATTAGGTTACCATACCCATAATGGCACAAGTGGTTGAAATGTGACATAGAATTGTGTATTTTTTTATTATTGCACGAGTTCAGCAGTCAGACGGCCCACTGGAAAGCGGTTACCATCGCATAGGGATATTTGCAACACGAAAGGTGCTACAAATGCGCTATTGCTTTCTTAAAGGAAACAGGAACCTGGTCACTAATGCCGGAACACAACTCAAGGTTGTTATGGCGACATACTTTAGACCAGGGGGTAGCCATCCAGTCGGGCAAATGCCCTACCACCTGGCTGTGGGTTGTTTTGTCGCCTCTTACAACAGGCCACCCGGCCGCAGGAAATTGTCTTCGTTCTCGGTTCTTGCATGGTTAATAATCTGAGTAGTGGGCGACGACGATGTTCAATTTCCATTATAACTACATTATAATTACAAGCAGTGCCGGTGGCTTTATCGTTAAAAAAAGTAACCTAAGTTACTCCTCATTACATCAGGTATTTGAAAGTGCTGTCAAAATCGGTTAAGCCATTACAGAGATTAACCGGAACATCCAGACAGACAGAAAAAAATATATTTTGCTATAAGTATCATATATACTTTCATAAATGCACTTTTTTAAACCAAATAGAAACTTAAAATTGTTAAATGCTACGGATGTAGATATCCATGGCACTAATATAAACACCATAGATTTCCTATGTTATATATAATTCAAGAAGTTATAATCATTTCGGTGTCTTGTTAAATAAATAAATATGAATTTAGTAAAAACTGTTATTTTGACATGACAAGCAGACACTTAAATTTTATTTATCTGTATACAATATACGAATTACATGTTAAAATTTTATAGTAGGTCAGCGTTAATATAATATAATTTTCCAAGTCATAACAAACGTCCCACGCAAGAATGTCATCAACACATGCTAATACCATCCCGTTGTTCTAACAAGGGATTTGTATGCATGAGTATTCAAATTCGAACAAAGCTGTTGCTATTCCTAGGCGCATGTAATTTATACATTGCAATATATAATAAAAGAATAATATAAAAAATAAACACTTTTTATTGCCTGCCGTAGGGAAACAGGCAGACTGGATGGAGAAAGTGTTTACTTTAAAAAAAATTGTAACGCCACTCTTAAAAAGCTCAATGTCAACAGGGCACAAGGAAAACCTCATCGAGAAGTTGCCTCCAGATCATTATCGTACACAGAATAATCGTTCTAGAAAACTGTTGTGTGCTTGAGCTTGGGACCTCCAGAAAATGGGGATTAATGAACATCCTTGTGATAGCGAGCGGTGCGTCATAAAATGAGGTGTTGTCACCAGATCAAACAACTCCACTTAACAATAGATACTCGGACAAAGGTCAAGTCTCTTTTAAGGTTAAGCGATTTTTTTCATTACATCAATTCAGCGGACAGGCAAACGGCTTACCTGAAGGAAAGCGGTTACCATCGCCTATGGACATTTGCAACTTCAAAGGTGCTACATATCCGCTACTGCTTTCTTATGGGAGACTGGAACCTGGCCACTAGTACCGGAACACAATTCAAAGTTGCTTTGGCGGCATACTCTAGACCAGGTGGTAGCCATCCAGACGGGCAAATACCCCTCTACCAGGTTATCGGTATTTTTGTGTCTGTTATGAGAGGCCGCCTCAACGCAGGAAGTTGTAAGATAAAAGATTCTAAACTACCTGCTAGTATGGAATCATGGACGATACGAACGGTGCTGGATGGAGTCGGGGAGTTTTGGAGGCGGGTGCCTCTATCCATAGTGGAGAGCAGTAATTCACATGGTGATAGATGTTTTTTTATTTTATTAAATAGGTTTGCGCTTGACCACGACCACGTCCAATTCCGGACGGTGATGCTGTTGAAAATGGAGCACGCTTACCTAGATAGTACCTATTCACACAATACTTCAAGCTGGTAATGCATTTGCATGCATGCAAAACTCTGCCATACGTAGAAGGAACGTGAAGGTGAAACGTTTAGTACGCACTGGTAGCATTTACCCTGTGAAACGATGGCGTAGACCTGAGCATCTTGTGGGGCGAAGATGGAATGGTGTAGAGGGAATAAGGTCGAATATTTTAACCATCATTCTCCGATATATATATATATATATATATATATATATATATATATTAGGGTGATCCAAAAAAAATTTTTTTTTTCCAAACAGGCTCAAAAGTTTTTTTTGGGTGTAAAAAAAATTATGTGAAAAGATGAGCCCATAATATTAATATTAAGATAGTCCTCATCGCATTTTTTAAATTCCCATAAGAATAACACAGGAAAAAAATTTTTGCTTCTGTTTTAGTACCGTTCAAACGACTGGTTGACTGATAAATCACTGCTCCAATCTTTATAGAGGATTGAACGCTCTAAAAAAAGGTCTGATAACATTTTTTGATTAAAATTTTTCATATAAGTATTATACAGACAAATTTAAAATTAAAATAAACAAATACATCCTATTCTAAAAATATATATACAACTTAATTTTAAAAAAAATACAAACTACAAATAGTAAATAGGTCCCAAATCACCGTCAGTTGGGAACGTTCCCAAAACGCTGGCCGCATTACCACGTTGTGTGGCAATGCTTATGCGTTGCCCAAATCAAAATATTTTTTTTTTGGATCACCCTAATATATATATATATATATATATATATATTTATTTATTTTTCTTTTATGTATAGCGTCGTATTTTTAGTCAATAAATCTTTTTCTTTCTTTCTAAATGAATCCTATAGAGGATGGAGTACTGGTACATAAAACTAAAAATTAAAAGTAATATATAATATCCCCCGCCACGCTTGTCCAAGCCATCTTGGCACGTTTGACAAAGCGGTTATCTGTATGTGCAGGTTGCATCACGAAGTTTGCCTTCACCATTGTTAGCACGTGGTAATTGTAATAATATGCACATTAGATCAGAAAACTGACTAAGTGGTGCGTTCTGGCCAGTTTCGAATCCTCACCCTTTAAGTTTGGGATGCGTGCGCTAGCCATTACGCTGCCAGGACTAAAGCGTCTATTAATACGAATATATGTATGAATTAAATTAATAATACTATAATTGAAGAGATATTCCGGACCGCGGTCAGAAGGGAACGTTCTTAGCCTCTGTGTACCAAGGCTACCGATCCCAAAAACCGCAAATATGAAGGTAACTATTTCCAATACTTGAATATTTGCGGCGATCCCACTGTGCAGCAGCTGTATCGTATGTACAAACTACGTTAAATTAATTTCAATCAATGGCCGATTCCTATATCTGACTATTCATTCACTTGTCCTATCATCGGTTGAATTTTGACATTAGATATATGGAGATTTACGTTAATTTTAACGACAGTATAGCAGATGAACGGTCAGTAAGAGATGGGTTTTCTCCGCGCAGGAATGGAAAAAATACTAATTCCTGTAGCCTGTCGTAAGAGGCGACAAAACAACCCACCACCAGGTGGTAGGGCATTTGCCCTATACAATTTACTTTGTAATTACATGAATACCCAAATTAAAATTTTCTAAATGCTTACGAAAATGCTCACAGTCTCACTCTCTTTTATAATATATTATTTATTCCTAATAGTCCCTACTACCTTAAGGAACATTTTAAATTCCTTCGCCTATCCACTGCTAACAATTTGCGCTCTGAAAACTTATGACACCTGCACACACTTCATCCTATTATGATAATTCTTTTACAGTGTAGGCTGTCAAACTTTGAAATATGCTACCTATTACTGTCAGAGAGGCCAAATTCTTACCAACATTTGGAAATTTACTCAGATAACACTATTTGTCCATAAATAGCTACCTATGTCTGATTAACACAATATAATCATGCTGACACATTTGTTATAATAACTTATGTATATTTAAATACTAGCTGACCCGGCAAACGTTGTTTTGCCATATTAACGATAACTTGCCCGCGCCGTTGCCCGTGTGGTGCGGTTTTTTAACTATCCCACGGGAAGTCTTTAATTTTTCGGGATCAAAAGTATCCTATATGTTGACCAGGGATATAAGCTACCACCATACAAAATTTCATGTAAATCGGTCTATTCGTTTCGGAGATTAGCCGGTACAAACAGACAGACAAACAGAGAAACAAGAAAATTAAAAAAAAATCAAAAATAGTTCTATATCACTTCTTACATCCCCCTGACTCGGTTTTTAGCATTTTTTTTAATTGTACAGATATTCGACCTCTACAATTTTATTATAAGTATAGATATTACTTTATACGTGTAGCTATATTTATGACATGTATATATTTGTTGAATTAGTTTGAGTATTTATGTATCTATTTTTTTCCTGCACCACCTACATCGCCTGATTAAAATTTGTTTTAACTTAGGTTGCCTGGCAGAGATCGCGTTGAGCGATAAGGCCGCGTGTTGTATTGCCCAGAGAAGATAATATGGTCCGTTTTTGTAATTGCATGTTTTGCAAGAATGAGTCTCTCTCTCTCTCTCTCTCTCTCAACTCTCTAAATGCTAGTTTGTATTCATAAAAAGTTTGACAAAAAAATGTTTATAAGTGTCTGTCCGTTTGCTGTATTTTATGTCTATGCTAAGTGCAGTGTGTGTGCTTTTGTGATGTGCATGTGGCATAAAAAGACTCACCAATATAAGCGCAAACAGGGGAAGCGGCGCGTGGTGCGTCGCCATCAATGTACCAGCTCCTAACGACACTGTTACTAGCAAAGACCCGGCCAAAGCCAAGGCCTCCCATTCTGGTGCTACCGGCAGCAGTGTCAAGCACAACACGATTGACAACACGAAGGTGATCACTGATAAAGATGCTATCGTCTTCACTTGAGAAGACAGTTCCTGAAACAAGAGATAAAATGTCTAGAAATATTATTGCTTATTCAAGGACTATAGGTAAACTATTTAATCTACCTATATATTGAATCACCATCTTCTGCGGACTTGGTGCTTAAAATACAAGCGATGGGTTGGGTTTACATATATGTCCCCGGATGATTTCCTGGGGGATTTTAATGGTTAATGTTATTAGGAATATATTTAAGACTTATTTATAACAACTGAAATTGGTTTTGAGTGGAAAAAATACATATTCAATTAATTATCGAAGTTTGAAATTCACGACAATGGTCTGGTAATTTTGTCGCCGAGACGTTTTTTACGTTTTTTGATTGATTTATCGAAATAGGAGACTGTATGTATCCGAAAATTGAAATATGTGGAGTTTTAAACAATCGATTAGGTTAGGTTTTGTGTAGATCAAAGCGCAGAACCGACTGGTAACCATTCACTATTTATCTTATATATTAGTGAAAAACAGAAGTGAGGTTAGATTGACAAAAACATTAATAACTCAGGAACTACACATTTCCGACACATAGGAGTTGCAGAAGGGGTGAGTTTTCCTCCCCGCCCTCCCCCATACCCCATTCATTACTAATAATTCTATACTATTATTATATACTAATAATTACTAATAATGCTGGAGAATCAATGCAAAGAATTTTTCGTGTCAAATATTCTATTTGCCTAACACTCAACCCAAGAAATACGATAATGATATTTCTTTTTTTTCACAATAATATTTTATACTAGCCTCATAAGCCTTCCTGCGTTGCTATATGTATTTGCATACATGAATAATTTCGTAAGCCTTAATCACTTGAGTGACGGAAAGGATAACCCAAATTGTAACATGACAGCCAGTGTGTGACTAAGGGTGAATTTATGACCGAAGTGGAATTTAAAGTTCGGCTGCAGTTAAATATATAGTAAAATATTTTTGGATTTGAGAACTATAAAAACTTTTTATGGATTAAAGGTACCGAATAAAGGAACATATCTTTCGATCTATACCCCTGATAACGCTTATGCAAAATTTCATGACATCTCTTACATAATTAAGGCATAAATACGTCATAAACAAATATACAAACGCAATGAAGCTAAAGGTGAAAATGTGCTACAACAGTATGTCTGAACTGATGACTAAAATAAAGTATATAGCTTCATTAGTTACTGTATAAGTGTTGTTAAAAAATGTATGCCTAGAAATAAAGGTAAATAAATAGATAAGCTTACATTTAAATATATATAAATAGTATATATTTAATAATGTAATATAATACAGAATATGAAAAACTAAAATTGTGAAATTTAATATCTAATATATAAAATTCTCGTGTCACAGTTTTCGTTGCCATACTCCACCGAAACGGCTTGACCGATTTTGATGAAATTTTTTGTGCTTATCCGGTATCTATGAGAATCGGCCCACATCTATTTTTCATCCCCCTAAATGTTAGGGGTAGTCCACCCCTAAATTTTTAATTTATTTTTAGACAAAATTTTTAATTTCTATTTTTTATGATACAACATACAAAAATACATACAACCCTAAATTATTAACCCTCTGCGACAAACCCCTATTTTTACCGGGCAGGACGACGTCTGCCGGGATAGCTAGTGATAAATAAAAATGTAGTTAATATAAAGAATAAACAACATAAAATAAAAAGATGATAGCTAAGAACGGACAAATCACGTTCATCTGGTGAAGGAGATTATAATAAAAAAACAAACACATTGTATTTATAATATTAGTCCTTCAGTGCAATGCTGACGTATAGGTACAAACTTTTAGAAAACGTTAAGTTTACTCGTAGTATATTTCATTTACTTTTAGTTACGAAATATAAAAACTTGTCAGTTTCGAAGAACTATGCAACTGTGCCGAATCTTGGCCCAACTCTAATGACAACAAACATACTTCATCAAACCCTGTAGATTTAATTTTGTAGGCTAAACGCGCAAGGAGCGTAACCCCAGCTGTTGACTGTGGTTAAGGACGAACACAAAGGGAAAACAAAAGAAACAAGCCTAGATTTGGGTTTACGTAAATGAGGGAACCAATTTTTAGGAAATTATTCGCTGTACGTCTGGATTAAATTAGATAAAACACGGAAAGGTTTTTGTTTTATTATGGTGGTTTGTTTACAAAATCTTCGCCAACATTTCTTTTTCTTACTTTATCGTAGTATAAAGCGACTATAAGGAAGGAACACTTATTCCTTTATTTCTTACTAAAGATTAAATATGTTTTTTAAAATCCTAAGATGAAGAATAGCCTGTGGCCCTTTCTTCCGTTTCAACCCCTTCAAGAATGGCTTTGACACAAAAGGTAGTATATATATGTCGGCTTCACTCCCGCTGGGAGCGAATGACACTGAGTATAATACAATAATAATCTGAAATGAGATAATCAAAGTTTATTACACTAGAATGATACAATTACAATATTAAACACAGCACAATAATACACGAATTATTAGGACAACTCCAAGAGCTGTCTCCACGCTTGTCAGGTGTCGAGCAGCAGTATGCCCTCAAAGAATACTGCTTATCGAACAGTAATTATCGACCACAATATATTATGGGCCTTTTGTTCAACAGAGCTTCCGCTCTGTTAAACCGATGAACGTAGAATGACGGCTGTAGACCGTCGGTTGTAGACTCGTAGAGTGTCAGTTTTAGACTGCTCGTACTAGGGTATCAGCGTTGCAGATACTTGGCTAAGAAAGTACCAAATATACCAAATATTAACTATTTGGACAGGGTTTCCCCTTTATTGTTCAGCCTTTGGTTTGACCATTCACACCGCACAGTAAGCAATGAACCCCGTCTACACGCCACACCGCCATTTATACTAAAATACTACGAAAACTACCCTACAAAACAATAATATTACATCATTGCTAAAATAGTAATTACTTCACAGTGTTGCCAGGATCATAAAAACAACTATAATAATTATTGACTACTACCGTCATATGATAACTTTATAATAACAAATACTACTCCGACATATACTTATACTTCTCCAGGAGAACCTTTTTTAACCGAATCGTCATAAAAAAGTAATAAATAAAAAGATTTATTTGCAAATTATTATAATAATGGTTTGGTTACGTCCGCTGAATGGTTAAAAAAAGTTGGACAAAATATATTAATTCCAACAGTATAGATAGTAAAGTTGAAACAGGTTGACCGCGACGTACTCACCATGACTAAATTGTAGATACTTTTAAGGGAGGACAGAAAATAAGGCCTCGAATAAACGTGCATGTATGAAGAGATTAGTATCGAATGTAACATATAGACAAGAATAACGATACAATAATATTAGCAAAACTTGCTACTCGACCTTAACCTCATGATAACCTCTACAATCAAGGAAAAAGCAAATACTCCATGAACGTTTATAGTCCCACGGGAACAATGGCAAGTAATAGATGACTCCAATCAAATATAGGCCTAACAACAATAGATTTGCTACAAAGCAACGTGGTATCAAATAAAATTCTACCTTATGCCCAAGACGTAAGGACCTCGAAGAATATTTGTTCTAGGAATGATACTACAAGTGTTTGGTTAACTGTCACTGGGATTGGTCCTAATTAAATGCTATTGCTTTAATTAGTTGCCAGCTTTTTTAATTAACCTAGAATTGATTCTTAATGGGTGCTTAAACTTAAATCTTCATTCCAAACAGGAAATCAGTCGTCAATATTGAACAGACGCAACTCATTTTTCTTCTGCTTTTTGAAAAAGCAAACTTTTAAGAGGAGCATAAAAATACGGGTAAAAAAACACATTGCTGGCATGAAACACCCAAGGTCTACAAAGTCTGCAATCAGTGAACACACGCTAGACAAACTCAACCACTACATCAAGTTCAATAAACCACAAATCCTCGCGAAAGAAATCGTTTAATACCTAGAATGTTGCGTGAGGCTATTGTAATAAAAAAAAACACCCAAATTTCAATAGAGAAGATGGTAAGATGGTAAGTACCACCTGGTTCGAATCCTATCTTTAAAACTATTAAGACCCAAACCCAATAATAACCAACTGCCAGACCTCAAGACACCGTGAGCTCTTTCTGCGTGTACGGCAACACAAACCAACTTGATTGATAATTTCTTTCTTGATTGATATTTTCTTCTCTGTAACAACTTTGTACATGCATTACCCAATAATACAATATTCTATTCTATTCTTTTTCTTTTTCCTCCCAACCACTTTATTTTTATATAAAACTATTAGAGTGAAGCATGTTTGCTGAAGAGTTTCTTGCGCTACTTCTTCTCTTCAAGCAACATGTTACGAAGCTGTGGTAAATTAGATTAGACTTCCATAGAATAAATAAAAACCATAAACAAAATTAAAACAAATAATTAAAATGAAAAGTTGGCGGTAGGCTACATAAAACTGTAATAATACTCATTGGCACATGAATCTTTATCTTCCGTGATCACGACTACTGAAAAGGGCTGAGACGTCGGAATAAAAACAATCAAGTGACCGCGCTTAAAACTGTTAAAACGTAGTTTTATTACGTAATACAAGTCACGAAAACTTACTTAATTTGTGTCTTCAAGCAATACGGAATGGCCGATGAGAAGACTTTACGAAGCTGACCGAATGCTGTCTAGCCCGACTAAATCTTCTATTGACATGCACCTCGAAGTTACGTCTGTTTACCTAGATTTTTTGTCCAATGTAGACACATTCCAGGGAAAACATCTACACGTTAACCGGTCCCAGTACACATGTTCGTTGAACATGACTTTCGTCTTCTTCGATTCATCGGGATTCATCTAGGCTATTCAGAATATCGACAAATTCTTCCAACGTCCCTGCAAAGACGTCGATACCGGCAGTAAATCGAATATACCCGTGCTATAAAGGGTTTGAGACGATACATATATGCGCGTACATCGACAAAGACATTTCGCCAATAGTAATTAAGTTGCTACGTCGATAGTGTAAAAGCTTCTTACTGCAAGCACCATCTACATAAATCCACAAGTGCATAATACATCGGGTTAATTAGTTTACGGGCCATGAGATTAAACCTCAGGGCAGCGGACACCGGCTTACTGATAAGCGTGTTATAGGTAATACTGTTAGCCTGAACATAGATGTAGCTGTAAGTGAATTGAGTGGCCAAAGCAGCGCAAAGCTTCTATCATCAGACAACGTTATTACCCCGAGAGCCTCTAGGCTCTTCATTACGTACCGGCCAAAGGCGGTAGGCTTAACACGACGCAATATCTACCTACTTCTAGCTATATGTCGATATGTGTCCAATTACACGTAGATATATTGTTAGAAAATATCTATGCCTTCATTTCTTTTGTAGGATTTACCGCGGGTTTCTTTATCTTACTGACCGTTCATTTGCCTTACTATCTGTTAACGTTTGACAAGTAATGTCAAAATTTAACCTTATTTTAATCTGAACGATTTGCATTGAAATCTGTTGAGCCGCTTCAAAGCTTATTCGAGACAAATTTTTATACTTACATGCTAATGAATAAAAATTATAAAAACGTATGCACGCGCATAACTTGAGAACGACTTTACCGATTTTGATGAATTTTTTGTATGTGTTTATATAGATCCTCCGGTTGTTTACTCACAATTGGAACCGGTAGGTAGTGTTGGGATCGAGTTTTAGATTTTATTTTTTCAAGGCAGGACAACGTTTGCCGGGACGTTTAGTTAAATATCATATTTTATATTTTGTTACTAAAATTATATAAATCAGTTTATGTAGGTATCACATCTCCTATTATATTAATGTTCTCTGTGGTATCACATTATTGTATTTCTTTGATGACCACGGGCCATAAAAGTGACCCGGATTTTTGGAGGGCTTGCGTGGGGCCATGGGGAGGCCAACACGTAGAGACCCCTTGACAATTTTAATGTAAATATGATAAGTTTTCATTATGATAAGGAAAGTACTTAGAAATTTCGGTATACATAATGGCGATAGTCGAGTTTATTGCAGGCTAGGATAATAAAGCGATAAAACAATTTACACAGCTGCGCTGTTACTAATTTCAGCAACCTAAAAAGTACTTTTTATTACTTAATTATTGTAGTTATTGAGATTGGGTGTCATTCTACATAGAATGTATCATTGCATGGAAAAAAAATTAAAAAGACCAAAGACTTCGACGCTTTAGGGAGTTTGTCGTTAATTAGAGTGACGCTACATAAAGTTAACACCGTATTTTAAATTCAAGTAAGCTTCAAAATAAGGTGCTAATGCGATAATCGAATAAATCCAAATTCCGTTAATAAATAAAACTGATGTCCTCGGGGAATTTCTCGATATCTGTTCCCGGCCCTACAGCTTCGATCGACCTCTCATAAATAATAAAGGGACCAATCAAATTGCCTATCGCACCTTTATAAGTGTATTTCAAGATATTTCCTGATTTAATATTCTTTTAGGCCTTTTCTGGTTTGCGGGAAGAAAATGAAAAGCTTCTCATTGTGGTACGTACTATTTGAGTGAGCGTTTATTATTCATGCAATATGATTGAAGATGTCGAACATAGTCTAACGAAATGTGTCCGGAATGAAGCGCCACAAAAATACTAAGTACTTGGAGAGCGAGATTTTATACATCACTAGGATAGGATAGCAGCGTCTTCGTTTTCGCTGACTTGAAATTCCCGCGGCATCCCCAGAACGCAAAGTAGTACCACAGCGTTAAAAAAAGGATGTAAGCTTTTTTATTGCAGGAGTTCAGCAGACAGGCAGACGGCCCACTTGATGGTAAGCGGTTACCATCGCCTATGGACATTTGCAACACCAAAGGTGCTACAAATGCGCTGCTGCTCTCTTAAGATAGACTGAATCCTGGTCACTAATGCCGGAACACAACTCATAGTTGTTATGGCGACATACTTTAAACCAGGGGTGGTATCCATCCAGTCGGGCAAATGCCCTACCACCTGACTGTGGGTTATTTTGTCGCCTCTTACGACAGGCCGCCCGGCCGCAGGAAATTGTATTCTTTCTTCGTTCCTGCACGGATAAAAAAGCTATCGTTTTAGTGGAAATTTCTATGCACCCGAGCAACTTCGAACTGCTTTTGGTAAAATTCAAAATTATTGCTGATTTTAAGTCTGAGAATTTGTTGTCGATCAATGAAAACTGCATCGAAATCAGTCTAGTAGTTTTTACATGAATCCTGAAGCAACAAACAAATATACAAACAGTTTCGTTTATATAGTCCATTCAAATTGCGTTTTATAAATAGCTTCAATGTACGGACGCAGCATGTTTAGAATTTTATAATATTATAGGTAATAGATAACCGGCAGATGCAAAGATGTTTTACAAAGTTTGTAATCATATTACGGGCCAACGCGGCTGTAAAGCACCTAGGTAATTTCTAAATAAAGAGAAGATGGACTGTTAAGGTGGTCGGTAGGCGCTGGACGAGGAAGGCGGAATTATAGTTTATATAGAGAAGAAGCGACGAATATTAATATATTTTTTAATTATGAATAAAAATACATTAAATCAATAAAAAAATTACACACTAACATGTATTTGACACACACACGCATATATACTCTTTTGTTTATTGTTAAAGGCAAATTAACAGCATAGCCTTGACGAAATCTGTGATTATACAAGTATAGCCTTTGACATTAATTATTATGGACGAATTTCGACCACGGGCGACCACTACTACCACCACTACTAGAGGTTGTTGTGTCTGTGTGTGTGTGTTGTGTATGTGTGTGTGTGTGTTGTGTGTGAGTGTGTGTAATTATATATGCACCGTACAGGTCTATTAAGATAAACAGATTAAAACAGTGCCTCGATGGTAGCATAGCATATCATAATAAAGCGACACGCTCTCTCATTCCGCTCCTAAATTTCGCGTGATATATATCAGTTTTGGTGTGACTTCATCGTAATTAAAACGTGTTTCACACCATCGGGTGTTACGACCCTCGTGTTCAGTACACGGCGGGTAACTCGAAATTAGTTTAGGCTGGCACAAATTGGATTCTGATATCGGAACTTGTTGCCGGTGCGACGTATTTACTCGTACTACAGGACAAACAGAAGGTTTGCCTATAGCTTCATGATGACATGCATCGATAGTCAGTATTGTTGACAAAAATGTTACGTAAAAAGTTGTTGCAATAAATTTATTATTTATTTATTTGGTTCGTTTACAGTTACTACACCATAAAATTGTAGGAGACAATTAAAAATACAACACTAAGTCTGGTGTGCACCGACATTTAACCAATGATTAAAATTAAATTATAGCTCAAAATGTATGGCTAAACATTGATTATTTTATTTTAATCACCGGGTAAATATCGGTACACGCCAGCTTTAGATTAGTGTGTAACCTCTTACAAACAAACACAGCTTAGGTTCAGAGTAAAAAAAACAATTTTAGAGAACATAAGAATAAACAAATGTAGACACACATTTATATATGTACTAGTTGGCATTTAATTTATTGTAGCTCTGTTTACGTATACATTTTCTTACTACTATTTTATTTTAATTTCTTTTTTTTTTATTACTATAATGGATAATGATTCTTTTATCCTGTGTGCACGTGTTTGTCTTATGTTTTTTTTATGTCTTATGTTTTTTTATGTTTCACATACTGTGATGTTGGGTCAAATATTTTTAAATAAATGAGGCGGGGTCGGCACTGAAAATCAGCGCTGTGGTAGAGGAAACTCCAACACAGCATGAAGCTGAGTTGCCGACCTCATTTGTAGGAAATGCGGTGTAAAATATATATAATAATGTCATAAAAAATGTATGTATAAATATTTCTGTATTGTATCGCTTTCCTAGCAAATAAATTATTTCTTTCTTTATTAAAAATTATTAAAAAAAAAGTAAATTAGTTTCGATAATTATTAAGTATTGGATGGAAGCATATTGTGCAATATTTAGAAACTTAGGTAGTGAAATGGCCAATATAAAATATGTACAGAAAAATTCTTTAATTAAATTTTAATATTTTTTAAAGAATTGATAATTTGTTTGTATTCTTCACATTTATTGACAATTTCTTACAAAAAAAAAAACTTCTACTTACATGGGAATGCAATATGCACACAGCACAGAGTAGCACGAAGCAACAGAACAGAGTAGCGCAAAGTGCTGACACGAACAGCGAATGTTTTAACCTCACGCAGTATCTTCTATACAAAGCTTCTAACTCCAGTTCCGTGCCTTCCTCCTCTGTGAACAAGAACAATACTAAATTAATGTACTGTAGGCAAATGAGTAACTAACGGTAGCCTGCACGTTGACACTGCACTGATTATCTATACATATAATAAAATTGTAGAGGTCAAATTTTTGTACAATGAAAAAAAATGCTAAAAACCGAGTCAGGGGGATGTAAGAAGTGCAATAGAACTAATGTAGATTTTTTTTTGTTTCTCTGTTTGTGTGTCTGTTGTACCGGCTAATCTCCGAAATGACTGGACCGATTTACATGAAATTATGTATGGTGATAGCTTATATCCCTGGTCAACATATATGAGGTACTTTTGATCCTGGAAAATTAAAGAGTTCCCGTGAGATAGTTAAAAACCTTAAATTTATCTGCAACGTGACATAATAGAAGCGGAGATTTTGACTGGGTGTGGTGTCGGTGAGAGAGTTTTATCTTATATATATGATATATAAAGCTGGTAAGTTTGTTTGCTTGAACGCGCTAATCTCAGGTACTTCTGGTCTGATTAGATTTTTTTTCAGTGTTAGATAGGCCATTTATCGAAAAAGGTTATAGGATATATTTCATCACGCTAGAACAATAGGAGCGACACCAATGAAGAATGTATCAAAATCGAGGGGGTTTTTTAACTTACTTTTTTTAAACTATTCCACGCGAACGAAGTCGCGGACAGAAGCTAGTATTATAATAAATAGTTAATACGTGAAGCTAAAACACAGCAAAAACTTAGTACCCCTTTTTGCGAAAATCGCCATCCGCGGACGGCGGTGTATGAAATTTCGCACACTTCTAGTTAGTGTAGAGATGGAGTGCAGAGTGCTAATATTCCTTTTTAATTATGCATAAAAAATAAATTAAATCAATAAAAAAAACATTACGCACTCCGTCACGTACTTGACACAACACGCATGTATACTCTTTTGTTTATTGTTAAAGTCAAATTAACAGTGTAGTATTGGCGAAATCTGATAATAGAAGTATAATCTTTGAAAAACTTCAAAATACTTCCAACTGTATATGTAGGAAGGGCTTGTGTAAATTATTAAATATAATGTCCTCCTTGATCGTGGCCACTGAATAGTGACCGAAACGTCAGAATAACAAAAATTAAATAAATTGCCGCGCTTAAAACCGTTACAACGTACTTTTATTATTTATTATTTTATGTGTATTTGAGTGGGTCCCGGTATGGTTTAGATTCACAATAACACCTAGTAGATGGCGCTGGAATCAGGTTCTAGATTTCTATTTATTAAGGGCAGGACAACGTCTGCCAAGACTGCCAGTATTATACAAATTTAGGTAGGGTATTTGTGTCAGTATATATGCGTATATATTATGTTGTGAGCAATGAAGTGAGCTGTTTACTGGCAACTCTACGGTTACCGTTTTCTTGTTTTTTGTACTCTGTATTGTAATGGCGTGTGTTCTTGATAATAAAGTTATTAAGTGAAATTAAACATTTCTTTATTTCAAGTTTAATTAAGATATTACATATGTATACACCCATTTTAGTATTAAATAAATTGAATTGAAAATAATGTTTTTATCAACCAGTGCAACGATTCAATTGGTTACTATTTTCGTAGGCAACTCGTTTATAATTCAGAAGACGTCTATTATTTAAAGCGGAAACCTGTACGAGACCCATAGTAATGGGTCGTATGGGGCCTAAAAGGGATGAAACGTTCCTTCACACTCAAGCTTCTTTGTGGAAAGTGTTTGGACGCATCGCCTCGGTTGTTTTATTATTATTACTTTTCACAATATCAGATTGTGAAGGTTCTATAGAGCCAATAGCGGCTTGGCACCCATTACACTAGTTCGGATAAAATATATAGGTGTAGACATAAGGCACACTGCACATACACTTCTCACAACACCAGTGTGTAACAGATACACTCTACATTAGTATAAATTTAGTATTAAAATTAAAATACATTAATATAATAAGTTATTCGTAAGGTAAATCACAGCACAAATATCACTGAATTAATGTCACACATAATAACAAAAATAACCAATAGGAGTGTATAAATTGTAAAAACTTTCTTAGAAATTGAGTCTAAAAAAGGGAACTCGAGTCGAGTATCGATGTTAAAAAAATAGCGGCTTTGGGTCATTATGTATTTTTGGGGTCTGTAGACATTATTCCAAGAGCGGGTGATGAGAACTTAGGGAAGAATAAATGAAAAACGGAGAAAGAATACAATATCGTGCGAGCAGGGCGGCCTGTTGTAGGAGGCGACAAAACGATCCACAGCCTGGTAGGATATTTTCCCCGTGTGGTTGGCTATAACTGGTTTAGAGTATACCCCCATAATAACCTTGAATTTTGTTTCGGCATTTGTGGCCAGGTTCCAGTCTCTCTTTAGAGAGCGACAGCACATTGGTGTAATGGTAACCGCTTTCCAGCAGGCGGGTCGTCTACCTGTCTGCTACACTCGTTCCATAAAAAACTTTATGCGATGTTCACTTAATTCAAAATATAATAAATGCCTGCAGAAACATTAGTGCAATTATGTTGACTCGTGTTTCTTTAACAAAAATATCAGGCTCCACACACCGGGAACTATTTTTTATATACTAAAAGCTGTTCAAGAAATTTTGTAGAAAAAAATATATTCTATGTTGCTATGATTTGCGACTATATATTTCGTTCAAGACCACGGGCCATAAAAATAGCCCGCACATTTGGAGGGCTGGTGTGGGGCCATGGGAAGGCCAACACGTAGACGCCTCTTAACAAATTTAATGTAAATGTGGAGTGATACTGCCCGGCGATTATCCCTGTCTACACCAAATAATAATGTACCCAAGGACAAGCCCCGGCCAGTGTAGGAAATGAGGAAAAAGGTACCGGGCTATTGGGGTGAACTGCTAATGGTACTAGGGGTCTGGGAATATGAGGAGTATGGCGTCTGTCCGTAGCATTGTTCAGGGAAGATGGAAAAATGGGCATATTGTGACTCGCCACTCCCTGCATGGACCCCAAAAATACCATAAAAAATAGGGGACATCATGGCAATCAAATTGGTTTATGTTCCGGTGATTTATAATTTCTTTTATTCTACCTCCCATTCATTTTAATTTTATTATATAAAATTATAAGCTAGAGGCATGTTTGCTGAAGAGTTTCTTGCGCCGTTTCTTCTCTTTAAAATTTTCAATTAATATTTTCACTTAACAATGGTTCAATGTGTCAATCAAAAACACTGAATAAACAATCAGGGTTAACCAAATTGAGAACATTTGGGGCAAGAGACTCGGCGTAAATTGTCCGCTTGTTATAAATAGGCATTTTTAGAGTTTAATGGTTTCGTCCCTTGCCAATGTCGTTTGAACTTTGCTAATAAATAAGGGTTAGCCCATGGACTGTATGAAGGGCTTTTTGTTTTATTTTTGACTGCCGCTCTTAAAGCTGATAATTGACCGTTACCCTTTAATTGCGGTGGTAGAGCTTTCTTTTTCGCCAGGACTAGGATTGAGTCAATATATTGAGAATAACCTGTTTTTAAAGGTTTTTGAATACAAGCTTTTGAGATCCTGGATATCATTTAGCAGCAGAGTGCTAGCCAAGACAAGCAAAACAAGCCCAAACACGACGGGTCTATCTTGTTTAGTACAGGAGTTCCTATGGCCATCTTCCGACTCTATCATCAGATCAGCTCCATGGTACCATATTATTGGATTGTCATGCGATATACATATGCTTATAAAATTTTAGCTCAATCGGAAACCGGGAACTTTGTCAAATTTAACTTGCAAGATTCCACCCAACCTTCCATACATACATAGGTACATCCACTGCCAGTTAAATAAAAGCTTGTAACTTGTAAAAATGATAACTTTTTAGAATTGTCTTGTACATCCGTCTGTCTGTCTGTACTTTTTCTAAGAATGTACTGGGTGTGCTTGGTTAAAAGCTAGATGTATATTAGGGTGATCGTTAAAAATTAAATTTCTTGCGACGCCCCCTAAAAAGCTTCCTTTTAATGAAAAAACACTGGGATTTTTTTATAATTTTTTCAAGTCAAGACATCACGTGCCTCAAGACGATTCAAGTTAAAACTAAAAACATAAGAAAAATTGAAAGATAAGCTTGAATCAAGAAGAATTTTAAACTTTTTCTGAAACTATAATTTGAAATTCATCACTGAGAATGATAATACGGAAGGTATTTCATTGTTAAAACTTTTCCAATCTTAAAATAATTATTACTTCTAAGTATGAAGAAGTTTCCTGAAAAAACATGATATTACCCAAAAATTAACTTGAATCGTCTTAAGGCACGTGTTGTCTTGACTTGAAAAAATTATAAAAAAAATCCCAGTGTTTTTTCATTAAAAGGAAGCTTTTTAGGGGGCGTCGCAAGAAATTTAATTTTTAACGACCACCCTAATGTATATTATATGTATATGCCATTACATAGCATATCAAATTGTACTATTATATGTATTATTACTAATGTTCACAGAAGACTGAGCACAGTTTCAAACTTTGTCTACTTTGAAAAAGAGTCGCACATCGATAGTTACATAAAGCGTAGCACAATAATAATTTATCTACGCAATTGGGCGTAGCGGCACGGCGTAACATAGGGCAAGGTCATTCTAGGTAATTGCATGGTAAACATTTACAATTCTAGTATCAGAGTAATATTTATGCTTAATCCGACGCGACGCTTAAGATGATAATCTGTCTGTTTTTATACATTATAGTTTATTTTTATATTTGTTTGCAATAGTTCCATAGTCATATTATTTTGTTTTTGTTTTGTTTTGTGCTTGTTTCGTTTTGTCTAACCGTGAGTCACTTGAACGGCCCTAACGGAAGACCAGCGCGTGTTAGCCTGTATTCGCGCAGGTAGGTTCCCGTCGCAATGGAAAGAGGGGCGTTTGTGCCTTATTCCCAAGGGAGGTCGGCCTCCTAACGATCCGTCCGCCTACAGGCCCATAGTGCTGCTGAACGAGGTCGCCAAGGTCTTCGAAAAGATCTTGGCGGAGCGGCTCGTGAAGCATCTCGACGCTATGGAGCCGGGGCTCTCAGATACGCAGTTTGGGTTTCGACGGGGGCGCTCCACGATGGACGCCTTCGAGACGCTGCGAACGTTGACGGACGATGCCGTCCAAGCGAAGGATGTCTTTCTTGCGGTGTCGCTAGACATAGCGAACGCCTTCAACAGCCTCCCTCATGAGACAATCAGGGGCTCCGCGCGCATGGAGTCCCCCCGTTAGGCGAGTACCTGCGAGATCGGCATATCCTTTGGAAGGGCGGTGAGTCCGCCAATCACGTGTTAGGTCGGCGACGCGTCGCGTGCGGCGTTTTACAGGGGTCGGTCCTCGGGCCGATATGACTGGATCCTTCGGGTTTCGGTCCAGCCTGGGCTAGGGCTGATCTGCTTTGCGGACGACACCCTACTCACGGCACGCGCTGCGTCATTTGCGGAATCCGTGGACGTCGCCAAGGACGGGTTGGCGATCGTCGTAGACCGAATTGCTAGGCTGGGCTCTAGGGTCTCCCCCGCGAAAACGGAGGCCATCATGTTCTACAGGAAGTTCCGTAATCCCCCCCTCCCCGGCCTTGTTATTTACAGTTCAGGGGGTGGCAGTCAGAGTAGAGCCCAAGATGAAATATCTTGGGCTAGTTCTTGATGGGAAATGGCTGTTTAAAGCGCACTTTGAGCAGCTAGTTCCCAAACTCGTCAAAGCCGCGGGCGCACTCTCCAGGCTTCTTCCTAACGTGGGGGGGGGGGGGTGCGACGCGGAAACTTTACTCCGGCATCCTGAGGAGTATGGCGCTGTACGGTGCGCCCGTCTGGTCCGAAGCGCTTCACCGCCACAACCGAACCCTGCTGCACCGCGCACTGCAGGTTCTGGCCGTGAGGACCATACGGGGGTATCGCACAGTGTCGTGGACGGCGGCGACACTCTTGGCAGGCGAGCTGCCCTGGCATCTCCAGGCAGACGTCCTGTCCAGGGTTCAACGTACCCGGCAGGATGCCCTAGCTAGAGGCCTGACCTTCTGTCAGGTCGAAATAGATACGGTCAGGAAGCGGGAAACCGCTTGCTGCCTCGTCGAATGGTCAAGAGACCTCGAAAACCCTGCGGCCGGCGGCTTTACGGTGGACGCAATCAGGCCACAGCTGGAGGAATGAGTCACCCGCACCAGCGGAACCCTGACCTTCAGGATGACGCAGATAATGACCGGACACGGTTGTTTCGATCAGTATCTGTGTCACATTGTGGGCTGCTTGCCTTCTCCGGACTGCCGCCAGTGCGGCGCACCCGACACTGCGTTCCACACGCTGGTCGAGTGAGCTGCATGGACGTCGCAGCGTTTCGATCTCGAGGCGCACGTAAGATAAATTACATATTAATTAATAATTACACTTTGCGCGATTTATGTTATTACGATTTTCTGTTTTACTGTACTTTACTTTACTTTGTAAGAACTGTAAATTACATGTGTGTACTTCTGATAAGCTTTATGATAATTTCAACGGCATTTTAAATTCACATCCCATAAATACTTTTATATTACCTTCCTGTTTCAATAAAAACTGAAGGTTGCTGTTCAAATACCACCCTGTCAATAAATTTAGTATCACTATGAATATTAAGGATGCAACAAAATTAATGAAATTCCTAATAACTCTTGTAATCGATAGAGGTAGTATAAGTAAATATTCAAGTTTTAGAATCAAATACATACAATGAAGAAAATATAATCAAATTCTGTTACATTGAGTTTTGTATTTTACTTATAGAAAGTAATACCTAATATTAAAAAAACTTTTAAATAATTTTACGAGCTACAGGACTCGAATTAAAATAAATACCGTTAGAATTACTATAGAGTTTATTAGAACCGTACAGACACGTATAAAACAAGTACAAAATAAAACTGGATGCAATCAGTTCAGACTGCACGATTCAATGCAATTCAACACGCGCAAAGTCCGTCACTATGTCGCTACTCGAAAGTACTACATACACATCTTAATCGTATTGTAGTTGTCGATTGAATCCCCCAGCCCCACCCGTCCGTTCGGGCATTGATTTATACTAACTATACACTACAAAAAATCGACCACGTGCCAGTGCACCGCTCGGCACTCGAAAACCCCAGTGAATTTCGGAGACATAGTAATTTGCACATCTGGCAAGCTTCGGCGCAATTCAATAAAAGCAAGAATTAGCTCGACACTTAATGACAGCCATAAAACAAGTACGATAACAATAGATGTTTTTAAAGTTTAAACACGAAGTAAATAAAATAATTCTTTTTTACAACATTCAGATGTGCAGTCTTTATCGATATGTAACATTAAAATAGTACGAAAGCTTAACGATAAAGCAATATCGACTTTTATTTAAGTTTATTTGAATACTTAAGGGCAAAGTTAAAGCATCTTCATTACTTTCAATTCAAACAAGGATTAAAGTTGTTTCGCAATTCCAGTTCAAGGAATTCGTAAAACTCATTTCAGATTTACTTCATGATTTCCAAATACCTGCTATATTTCCAAATACAATTCCCTTCATTTAATTTATAAAGTTTGAAGACTACTTTCTTTGTTTGTAAATAAGAATTTTTATCAAGTATAAAAACTTCTTTGGGTTTACTTTTTTTTTTCATTATATTCTTTCATATATGTTTTAAAAGTCTGATCACAGAGTACATATCGAGGGCTTCATAGCAAACGGGCGTACAGACAAAAGTGGAATTTTATACAAGGGTCAAAATTGTGAATAAAACAAAACTGGTTGATTGATTAAGATAATAAAAGCATGCCCCACGTAAAAGAATAAACTTTAATATGAGATCTATAACAAAATCAGGCCCCAAATGACGAATATTGTTTATACATAACCAACATCATTTACCTCTGGGCTACCTGAATACATGAACCCCATATCTCTATAAATATTTTACATTGTTCTCCCTGAAATATTAATTCAATTAAAATATTTTCGAGAAGGAACAATACATGGACGTGGATAAATGTATGATACTATTTTGAGATGAGAGGTTTCAGATTATATTTTACACAGTCGTGAATTTTATTTGATGAGTATGTAATACTATAGTCGTCATGTTTTAGATCCACTCCTTAAACATTTCATCGTGGCTTTTGCGAACAGCACTAAGTACTGACTGGTTGAGGTAATAACGTCAATAAGAAACCAAACTGCTGATATTGTACAATTTTAAGTTAAAATATCAGCGCTTGAATCTTCTACAACTATCCTAGAGTCTTACCATTTCTGAACGTTAGACAATATACCCATCACGATTGTTCAGCCTATCTTGATTTCAAGTTGTCTCCTACATGTAACGTATCAGTTACAAAAATATGCACATTTAGTCAAAAAAATCCGAAAAATTATAGTTTTCAAACTGTCAACATCATTTAAATTAAATGTAAGAACAAATGTAACACTTCAGAGCTTTAAGTTCATCCAATCCACGACGATCGTTGAAGACTATTAAAATTTCGACTTTAAGTTTCCACATTCAGGTTACGTAGGGATTGCAGAAATGTGCCATTTGGTCAAAAAATCTACCATGTAATACTTCGAAAATGAATGAGACGCAAGTTTTAATGGTTGAGATAAAACTGTAATGCTTAGTAAAAATTAATTAAATCTGCTTATTAAAATATTACTCTAAGCACCTTATTCTAAATTAACCTAAAAAATTCAGGTCCCAAAGCACTTCACTTCATACGAGGGGTGCTCCATTGAAAAAAGGTTTTAACACAACAACTGGGCTTAACATGTCCGTTCATTGTTCCGTTTTTGGATTAAGGTCATCCAAATATGGCCAAGGCGTAATTATATAGCAATTAAAGGGATACACGTGTCGTGTTTTCTTTAGTATCTATCTGTGTTGTCGTCGGCATTTGAACTAATGACTAATAACATTGAAACTATTGTAATTCTTTTTTGGTCGTCTTCTTTTGTTTACTTATTTATTGGAATACGTTTCTAGAGAATGGCCTTTTTTGTATTTTAATCATTAGCCAGGTGTTACGGATTTTAAAGTACAAGCTGATTGTACGAAATTCGTCCCACGTTGCCGGGCGTGCATATTGAATTTGTGTAGTATAAAACGACGGCGATACTTGAGAGAGGGGCAGTCGAACGAGAACCACGATCAAGGCGAGACGTGTGTACTTCGATCGGGAATCTAATAGTGACGGACTTTACGCGTTTTATTGAATTACGACCTTCTGCATTACGTTTGGATTTGTTGTGTTCGGTTATACTTGTACCTGTGTTATACTTGTTTGTAGTTCTAATAAACTCTATAATAATTCCAACGGCATTTTTAATTCGAGTTTAGCAACTCGTAACACTATTTTCGACACCGCTATTACACATATAAATACAAATATATTGTCACGTCTGTTTCCTGTTAGGGTGAGCAGCGACGATAGGTCTTCACCTGTTACGATCCTGATAAACACTTTCCGCTACATCAACTTTCATTAATCTCTTCATACACGCTCCTTTAAAGTGCTTTTCACATGACCTTCCTTCAAAATATCTTCAATTTGATCACGATGAGTACGTCGCGGTCGACCGGCACCGACTCAAGCACTTTGCGACCTCGTTATTAATTATATGTATTTACTATTAACATAATATGATATTTAGAAAGAATTCAATTCGGAATTCAGAGCCTTAATCGTCGACGTAAAGTCGTTAGTTTGTCGGTATTTTATACGATACACTTCGGGGAGTGTGTCATGTAATTACATGAACTAGTTCCTCCCTCACCATTCTACCATCGGACAAATAGACGTACACGCTAGCGCCACCGATATATGGTGGAAATACCAATAAAGCGGACGAAAATAAATGCTGTGCTTCCACTTTTATCATACGCACCGCTGAAGAATGGAACTCTTTAACGGCGTCTGTTTTTCTCCGTCGTCGTCGTCTTCAAGTCTCGCGTGAACAGGTATCGTCTAGGCAAATGTGTTCCACCTTAGACTGCATTTCCACCTGACATCAGGTTCAATGACAGTCAAACGCGAACCTATTGATTAAAAAAAAAAAGATTCCCCTGTGTGACTATCCAAAATGAGTTATTCAAATATACATATTTCATTTTTATATTTCAGGTATATTTCACAATATATACCTATATGCATATGGTGAAGTTCTTTTCACCTATCTGTAGGTTCTTTTGTCGCCTCTTAAGTCACGCCTCTCGGCCCCAGACATTAGTATTTTTACTCCGTCCCCGCGCGATTAAAACCATTAATATGAATAAATCAACTACTAATTTTGCAAGATTCATCGGCTACTTTGATTTTCTTATAAATTTATGAACATCATATTGAACACCCACATCGCAGATTCTATCCATAAGTCCGTGCGTCACCCGTGCAAGAACGGACAAAAAATACAATTCCCTGTGGCCGGGCCTATCGTAAGACATGACAAAACAACCCACAGCCAGGTGGAAGGGCATTTACCCGAGTGGATTGCTACCACCCCTGGTTTAGAATATACTGTCACAACAACCTTGAGGTGTGTTCTGTCATCAGTGGCCAGGTTCCAGTCTCCTTCAAGAGAGCAACAGCACATTTGTAGCACCTGTGGTGTTACAAATGTCCAAAGGCGATGGTAAATGCTTTCCATCAGGTGGGCCGTCTGCCTGTCTGCTGAACTCTGCGATAAAATAAAATAAAAGATAAATGTAACAGCTACTTTAAATTTGTAGACGAGTCATTATTCAAGGTTACCGGACCAACACTCGACTAGTGCGCTTATTTTTCTCAAACAGTTTAATTTTAACTGAACCACGAACAGTTCAGTGAGCTTCACCGCTAAATCCAAATAGACAGCTAGGTCACCGCCTCGACGGTGACATATACCGCACAGAAAATTGCTCCAAACTGTCTAGAGCAATTTAGATCTAAAGATAATTCCTGAACAACTAAATTGGCGGTCTCGAACGATGGTTACGAGTCGGTAGACATATCGAACATGTCGCTTAATGATGTCTCTAACATGTTTTTGATTATCAATAACGAGGTTGTTCGTTTTGTAGAACATAGCAAAAACGTTCATGTTATTGGTAAATACATAGATACTATATGACTATTTTTTTTTTATTGCGGGAGAACTGCGGACAGGCAGACGGCCCACGTAATGGAAAGTGGTTACCATCGCTTATGGACATTTGCAACACCAAAGGTGCTACAAATGCGCTGCTGCTCTCTTAAGGGAGACTGGAACCTGGTCCCTAATGCCGGAACACAACCCAAGGTTGTTATGGCGACATACTCTAGACCAGGGGTGGTAGCCATCCAGTCGGGCAAATGCCCTACCACCTGGCTGTGGGTTGTTTTGTCGCCTCTTACGACAGGCCGCCCGGCCGCAGGAAATTATATTCTTTCTCCGTTCCTGCACAGATAAAATTTCTATGTTTCCTATGATTTGCAGTAACGTCGGTATGTGTCATCACGATCATATTTCATAGAATCACTTTCTTAGGCGGTCTAAATGATAATGAGTCCAAATTTAGGTCTGGTATGTGCCTCGTGTATTGGCGGATTCTTTTAATTTAGATGGATTATCTCTAACGTCAATGTGCCTAGTACTAACATGAAGAATACTTAATGATTTAATTTTGTAGTGATGATGTCTATATCATCGCGATCACGTTTCATGGGATCATTTTTCTTAGACATTTTAAATGATATTTACTGCAAACTTAAAAGATCTTTAGGTCTAGTAATTGTCTCGTGTAGTAGATGATATTTTTGATTAATATAGATTATCTACAAGACCAGTTTACCTAAAAATACATGACAAAATTCTAATTTCTTAATGATTTATGTTTTAATGATGGTACATTTCATTGCGAGCATGTTTCTTAGAAGAACTTCCTTAGACGGTAATGACAATGGCTAGAAATTTAAAGAGTGTTCCGTGTAATCAAGAATACTTCTGATTTAGACGAGTTTGTTCAATGTTAATTTACGTAGCTTTACGATAGGGCCGTGAATATGCGTTACTAAGTCTAGGCTTCATTTTCTTTTAAGTGCTTGGCCAGACTGAACACGCGGGCGCGGTGGCGGCGCGGGAGCGGGAACGCGCGCGGCGCACTTGTCCGTAGTGACGCGCGCGGTTCGTCCTAGTGGTGTCGTGTCCAGTGTTTGCCAAATATAATATGGATGAAGAGGACTTATCTTTATTAGAAAATTCTTCCTTAAAATGGCAAAAAAATGGAAAAATTCCTTAACTGCGGCCACTTGTATGAATGTGCTATGGCTTGAATTGCCCGCGCGCTCAACGCGCCATGCCGCCCGCGCCGCTCGCCGCGCCATGCCGCCCGCGCCGCTCGCCGCGCCCGCGCGCCCACTACGGACACTCGAATAAGGTTTCATATGTTTAAGTATGCCGCGCCGCGACCTCCCCGCGCCCGCGTGTTCAGTCTGGCCCAGTACTAAGGAAGATGTGCCATTTATAAATGTAAAATTTGTATGCTCCTAACGTACTAAGCTACCATGAATATGCACTCACTTCTTTCACCTTGTCACAACCATTTGGTACTGGCATAATATGACTACTGCCTTTTCCTTCAATACTCTACTAATCCGACACATACGTGTGTCATTGTCACAACACATCATAATGCCATACTCGTACTCCACATAATATCACGAATATATGTTGCATAAAGTTAACTTTTATACATTAGTTCATAATTTACCTACAATAATAAACATATAAGTCGTGATAGCGTAATGGTTAGCGCACGCGCCCCTAAATCAAAGGGCGCGGGTTCGATCCTGACCGGAACGCATGCACCTCTTAGTCAGTTTTCTGATCTAATGTGCATATTGTTATAATTACCACGTGCTAAAAACGGTGAAGGAAAACATCATGATGCAACCTGCACATCGAGATAACCGATGTGTCAAACCTGCCAAGCCGCCTTGGACAAGCGTGGCGGGTAAACTGTCCGTTCCCCCCTATAATGGGAGGCCCGAGCCCAACAGTGGGACATTTATGGGCTGACATTTTTTTTTTTAATAAATATATTGGAAACATAATTAATAAACTAGGCTCAAAAGTTTTTTGTTTGGTTACGACTGTTATCGGGAGATTTAAATCTAAAATAATTGCCTCAAGGCCACCGAGGACCATTATTAATTGAATCGCTTACAAAAATAAACATGATGAAAGATAAATCCAATTTGTTTTGTTCTCAAGCCACTTGTCACTCGGAACAAGACAATTTATTTTGGAGATAAATTTCATATTTCTAATTTGTATTATTAAGTTTGCGAGAGTAACTAAAATATTTATTGATAATAAAGTATAATTCATGTTTTTATATATACAAATTCAGCTTCCGTGTATTTGTGCCCGCAAAACTCAAAACTAATCGATGTATATAGATTTATACATACAGATGATTAAAATTGAAGTGTATGTTTGTAATGTGAAAATAACAGCTTTTTAATACGCTTTTATTAGCTTCATACGTACGATAGTATGTATGTAACATTCTTCAATAATTCTTTCACGGTTAAGGCTGTCCAACTTTGGAATTCATTGCCTGTTGCTGTCAGACAAGCAAAATCCCTAACAACATTTAAGAACTTGGTCAGAAAATTCTATCTGCAATATAATGATATGTAATTTTTTATAATTAATAGATATTATATTGCATATATTTATATGTTTATTATGTTTAAATAGTTGCATATTATCACAATATCTTGTATATGTATATAACTTATGTGTATATTTGTATATATACTATAGTTATATATTTATTATTAAAATGTATGTAATCGTACAATAATTATGTATACCACCATCGCCACTCCCAATCACAGTATTCTTGCCACGGGTTGTCTGGAAGAGATCGCTTTTTAGCGATAAGACCGCCCTTTGTACACAATTAAATTATTACTAGTAGTCCGTAAGTTTTCTGTAATGGTGTACAATAAAGTGTTATCTATCTATCTATCTATCTATCTATGTAACGGAATGTTTTAATTTAAATTTGATCGACTTCCCGATTTCCGATTGAGCTGAAATTTTGCACGTATGTGTATATCGTGTAGCAATGCAATAATATGATACCACGGAGCTGATCTGATGATGGAGTCGGAAGGTGGCCATAGGAACTCCTGTACTAAACAAGATAGCCCCGTCGTGTTTGGGCTCGTTTTACTTTTCTTGGCTAGCACTCTGCTGCTAAATAGTATGCAGGATCTCAAAAGCTTGTATTTATAAACATTTTTAAAAAAGCTTGTTTTTACATAACGTTCCATTTTATCATAAGAGTGCATTTAATTATTGTTTTGAAAGTTTCCACGGAGAAGGGAATAAAATCACTAAATATTCACTAAAAAATTAAAAATAAATAATAGCCTAAAAAATAAAAAATACGCTTTGATAGAAAATCCAACTAAAATAGAAAATAAATTTGAATTAAAAATAGTGTAAGAAAAATGAATTTATTGTAAAAAAGCGTTTTTTTTTAAACTATTATTTATTACTAAATGCCTATGAAAATATATAAGATACTTATATTTAAAAAAAAAAAAAAAAATTGTCGGTCTGTCTGGATATTCTGGCTCATCTCTTAAACAGCTGTACCGACTTGGACGGGAATTTCACTGGCAAATAGTTGATCTTATGAGAAATAACTTAGGCAACTTATGTTAGCTTTCCATGAAAAAAAATCATATAAAGTAGCGTCAAATTTAAGAATTTAATAGTCATAGTTTTCCCTATTTAATGACTATACAAAGTAGTCTTTCCTAGTTTAGACAAAATTTCGTTAGTCAAAAGCAGAAAAATCTCATTTATTTGGATTTTGACTAAGACTTTAAATCAGACCTGAAGTTTGACTAGACAAACCTAGAAGTGCTAGAGGTTCGATGTTTGAATATAACACATATAAAGATAGCAAGTTTTATATCTAAAAATAACAAGGGTTTGATGGCTGTTGCATATAACAATGATACGTTACAAGGATGTGTAGACCGCATACGATATTCACGTGACAGGGCCGCTAGTCGCACAGTGTCGCCGAAAGGGAGCCGTCACCCGGAAATGTAATCACGGTAATGGATGACACTTCTACAGCGACACATAAATCATCGCCAGGTTTTGATGAATAAAGTGGACTGAGAAGGCTATTACGAGGCCTCGAGTTGCGTACAATAGAAGGAGAATAAATTATCAACTATTTTATTTTTTATACAGGAATTCAGCACACAGCCCACTTAATGGAAAGCGGATACCATCGCCTATGGACATTTGCAACAGCAAAGGTGATAGAAATGCGCTGCTGCTCTCTTAAGGAAGACTGAAACATACATACATAACTTCACGCCAGGTCCCTTGCGGGGTAGGCACGAACAACAGAGTCCCATACAGGCTTATTCTTACACACCTCACTTGCTTCTTTGACATTCATAGCTCTTGTCATGCACGCTCGTCTATTCTTAAGGCTCCTGACATCACCTTCTGCTAATACACGATCAATTTGACCATGGAAGGTGTGTTGTGGCCTTCCGCGACTTCTGCATCCATCCACTTTTGCATTGTATATCTGTTTAGTCATTCTTTCATCATACATTCTTTCCACATGCCCGAACCACCGGAGCATTCCTTTCCTTACCTTTACCCCAACACTCTCTTTCAGACCAACTCTCTTTCTTACTTCGGTATTACGAACGCGGTCCGTGAGCGTCACTCCGCAGATTTTGCGCAGTGCTCGCATCTCGACTGCGTTTACTCTACTTTCATGCTCTCTGTTCCATACCCAACTCTCGCTTCCATACGTGAGCGTAGGCACCAGCACCGCGTTGTGTATGGCAAGCTGGGCCTTCTGGCTGAGGTTTTTAGCACCTAGAAGTTTACCTAACGCTCCATTCACACTATTCCCCAAATTTACTCTTCTTTCTATGTCAGCGGTGTACCTTCCATCCCTGCTAAAAGCACATCCAAGATATACAAACTCATTCACTTGTTCCAGCATAACATCATCGACCATTATCCTTGCATTCGTTCTGGTTGTTTCTGTTTCAAGACTGAAACCTGGTCACTAATACCGAAACAACAGTTGTTATGGCAGTAAACGCTAGATCAAGGTTACCTATCACCTGGTTGTGGGCTGTTTTGTCGCCTCTTACGAAAGGCCGCTCAGTCGCAAGCAATTACTTATATTCTTCCTCCGTTCCTGCACGGATGAAGAATACAATTTCCTGCGGCCGGGGAGCCTGTAAAAACGTTAGTCTAAAAAGCTCCTACAATCCTCCTAAAAAAAGCCCGTAATGATGATTACATAAAAATGCCTCCCTAGTGACATATTTTTGTAAAATTAATAATGTTTATTGTAAATTACAATTGTTTATAATTGTAATTATGACTACGTATTTAATGGTTTTTGTTAATGAATTAATATAAATAAACACATACATACATACATAACTTCCCCCAGGTCCCTTGCGGGGTAGGCACGAACAACAGAGCGCCATACAGTCTTATTCTTACACACCTCACTTGCTTCTTTGACATTCATAGCTCTTGTCATGCACTTCTGCATCCATCCATTTTTGCTTTGCATATCTGTTTAGTCATTCTTTCATCATTTGATGTGTTTTAAAATCTAGATATCGGAGATTTTTTTCCTTACTCCCTCTAGCTTAATGTATAGTTGATACATGGGATTCTCCGAGCGATGCATTCCCTAATTAATTAAAAATGATTCAACTTCCACGCTTTTGCATATATCTACGCGTTAATTTGCAATTTAATAATCGTTCAAATGTCAATGCGGTAGTTGCATATCTAATCTAGATGTTTCCCAATGACATTGCCGAAGTCGAGATTTCTGACATTTTCATCGGAGATTACATTTGTTATCATTATTCCATGTAGTTTTTGAATACTTTATCTTCTAATGATAAACAAAAGACTACTGTTTCAGTGGCAACGTTTTTTGAATATCTAAAAAAATACATTAAATTCTTATGTACTATTCATAGAAACTACTTATTGTGCATTTGTTCACTGTAGAGTAGTGATTCATATTTGACAAGATAATAAAATTATTTTTGAATTTGCGTTGTTTGTAAATAAAATATAAAGTTATTATATATTATATTTTCCTTAATGCAATAAAGTACTTCTATATATGTTCTAAGCTTCAGCTTGTCTTGCTAAGTTGTAGTTAGTTTTGGCCTGTGATAAAATCTTTCTTCTTTTTTCCGTCTTGAAGCTCGCACATTTGGAAAATCGTTGATATTTGACGATTTCTCTCTTAAACCCTCAATAATCCGATACTGGCTGGGACTTGTTTTTAGGAGCGTTCCTAATAATGCATTTGACGGGTCATTGTACGAGTAAAACAACCCGTGCATTATAAATATGTATAATTTTCTCATTTGTATTTACATTACCAAATGAAGAAATATCTTATGTACAATCAGGTAATTTTGGATTTAAATGACATGTATTTTATGACGGCATTTCTCTCATCGCGTTCTACTAGTAGCTCACAACGCCCAAAATGATAAGCCGTTCCACAAGGCGACCGCGGACGTTGTGGTCGTGGCGAAAACGTCACTAATGACGTCATCGTTTTCGGTCACGCAACGTTCACAACGACCCTTGTCAGGTGGTGGGTCGAATAACGGTTCCACTTGGGTTTACTGGCTGGCTTCCACCCCTGGTGTAGAGTATACCGCCATAACAACCTTGAGTGGTGTTCCAGCATTAGTGGCCAGGTTCCAGTGGCCCTTTAGAGAGCGGCCACACATTGGTAACCGCTTACCTTCAGGTGGGCCGTCTGCCTGTCTGCTGAACTCATGCAATTAAAAAAAACAAACAAACAAAATTCGAACCAATGTCATGGAAATGAGATGCGAGTTCATTAGCTACTAATCTACCACGATCATAATTATATACATCACTAGCTTCTGCCCGCGACTTCGTCCGCGTGGTGCGGTTTTTTAACTATCCCATGGGAAGTCTTTAAAGTAGCCTATATGTTGACCAGGGATATAAGCTAACACCATAACAAATTTTATTTCTGAGATTAGTCCTTACAAACAGAGAAACAATAATTTGAAAAAATCTAAATTAATTCTATTTCACTTCTTACATCCCCCTGACTCGGTTTTTTCTCGGCATTTTTTCATTGTACAGAAAATCGAACTTTACAGTTTTAATATAAAATGTATGTGTAGATAATACACGAAAGTATAAACATTAAGTAGGTATATTTTCATATACACCAAGAAATTCCTACTTCACCTTAATTAGGCTGGCTTTGAGACTATACACTAATTAGCCTTATGCGACAAGGTGTGTGAAGTGCGAAGTTAATAATTGACTAAATTAAGGAGTGCCCTGCGAACATAAAAAACGTACCAAATGGCAAATGATCTCACTTATTCAATTATGGAATAATGTGAAATGTGTACAAGAATAGTTAAGTACTGGTGGTACTGAGTTGAACTTAGAACAGTATGTCAAATTAAATATAGGCCCTGCAGGATACTCGGCAACGTTGTAAGAAAAACAGTGGATTAGTGATTAAGACTATTGATGCTAAGATAAGATAGAAAAAAGTAAAACCGCATTAAGATGTATAGATAAGACGAAGGGAGGTCATATATTTAGTAATATAGGCAACTTAGCGTTGCTAGCGAGCAGTAGACCAGAAAAGATATAGTTGCAGACTAGTGATTTTCTAAAGGTAAAATAGACAGCTAAATAAAAATCTGTCATTGGTATAATAATAAAAATAAATAAATAAATAAATAATAATAAAATAAATATCGTCTTGCTAACAGCGAGTACTTGCACAGGCACAACCTAGTAGCCAGGATCATCCACCAGCAACATGCTCTTAAATACGGACTTGTCTCGAATCAGTTCGTGACAATGGTCAAGATTTGCTCTACTGGGACCGATCAATTATCACAGACAGGACTATTGTCGCTAATAAGCTGTTTTTGTGATAGAGGATCGATCAGCGAGAAATGCTATAATTGTAGATGTCGCAGTTCCCCATGACAGTAATCTCGTGAATGCCGATAAAGAAAAGCAAATAAAATATATTGATCTTGCTCACGAGGTTATTGTCATGTGGAACTTGGAGTTTACAATTATAATACCGATAATGGTGTCCGTGAATGGACTAATAGCGAAGAGCCTTGACCGCCACCTTGAAAGGTTCTCGCTCGATTACGGCTGAAAGGGCGAGCACAGTAAGCAGCTCTAATGGACACGGCCCGCATTGTGAGGAGGTACCTTTTTTTTTTTTTTTTTTTTTTTTATACAGGGGAAATCCGTTTGAGGATCGGAGGCCGCGCGAGGGGAAAGGTCGCGGCCGTATGTGGGATTCGCCAGGTCGGGTGGCACTAGCGCCCCACGATGGGATGTGGAGAGCTATTGCCACGCCACGGTTAGGGATACCCACTAAAACCCCTGTCCGATCCCGAGCGTCCTTTGTCCGGGCTGTGGGCTCGCTCGCGCATTCACCACCAGCCCGGACGGACGGCGGCCGGCCCCTTTGCGGGCTGGCCTCACCATTTGGTAGCCGGAGATCTGGGTCTCTCCGGCTCCTCTACCTCACCGTTTGAGGTGAGAGGGGGGCGCGCGGATCGGCGCACGTCCCTCCTCTCCGGCCATAATGTGCGGGCGGATCCGGTTTCCCCGCCGGTCGCCCGCACGGCCGTAGCCTACGGCGGCTGGAGATCGTTGTAGACGATTCTCCGATGCCGCCGCCGGCTCTGGCGGGAGGGGAGCGTGGTGGTCTGCTCCCTATCCCGCTCCGCCGCCTCCTTCGCGGACATGACGGTCTCGCAGAAGGAGGCGGCTGCGTCCCACGCGTCGGCGCTCCCAACCATGGCCTTCACCACGGCCGGGAGGGACAAATCCGCCCCGATGGCCGCGACGAGATCTCGGCGCTGCTCGGCCCAGGCTGGACATACCTGGAGGGTGTGCAGCGCCGTGTCTTCGTCGCCGCCGACGCAGTGGTGGCACCCTGATGATTGTTCGCGCCTTATTTGACACAGGTACCTCCCGAAGCATCCGTGCCCCGAGAGGACCTGCGTCAGGCGGAACGTTAGGGTGCCGTGACGCCTCTGCAGCCATTCTGGCATAATCGGCCTCACCGCTCGGATGACGGCGAGGCCGGCGCTGGGGGTGAGGAGGTACCTGTCTATGGAGCCTTAACCACCATTAACATTGTTTTTTTTATAATTTATTATTTGTTTATTTTAATAAGATTTATAAGTAAAATGTAAAAATTGGAAAAGTAAATAAACATGTGATAATAATAAGATCTTCACACAAAACAACAACACCTCTTTTGCCTTGACATTAGTTGATTACTGTCAAAAAAATGGTAGAATATAAGTACCGTAAGACATTGCAGTCAGGTTATGGTCGGTTTTCATTTCTTACTAACCGTTCATTAACCTTACTATCGGTTAATGTGACATAAGCTCCATACAAGTAAAGTCAGTCAGGCTAGTGAATGAAATATAGGGACTGGCCATCAGTGAAAACCTGAACTTTAGACAAAGACTTGCCATACTATTGTATTTTTAACTATACCCCCATGAACAGACGATAGGACTACTAGATACGCAAAAATGATGCCCAATTAGGTGATTACCTTTTAGGTTATCACTATTATTAAAACAGCTATTTGTTTTAATAACGTGATGTTTAAACATGATATTCCAAAAATGGAAAGTACAATTATCGTAATAACCTTAAATAAGCTTAACTACACAGTTCTTCTGGGAAAACAATTTGCTTCTATTTTAAATAGGTTCTATTCCAGACTATAATCTTAATATATAAAATTCTCGTGTCGCGGTGTTAGATACAAATTCCTCCGAAATGGTGAACCGATTTGTATGAAATCTATGTACATATCGTATAGGATGATAAGGGTGACCCACCCCTAAATATATTCTTTTAATTTTTTTGTCAAAAAAAATATGATTCCGCATTAAGAAATACATACAACCCAAAATTTTCACCCTTCTACCACTAAGCACTATTTTTTAAATAGCGATATTATATTTTAATAATTTTCTACTGGGATGTTTTAGATTCAAATTTGAATCAGGTAGATGGCGCTGCAACCGGGCACCAGAATTTAGGTCCCAGGACACGGGAACGGAAAATGTTCATAAAATGAAAAGTACTGGGCCAAAGTATGTTAAATAATTAGGAGACCAAATGGCAATTATTCCGCATCAAACTAAAGAAGTATCACGTAAATCGGATCATAAATCTCAGCGTAATTTTGAACCTCCTCCTTTTTTGAACCGCATTTTGAAAGGCATTTTTCTCCGTGCAGGAACGGAGGAAGAATACAATTTCCTGCGGCCGGGCGGCCTGTCGTAAGAGGCGACAAAACAACCCACAGCCAGGTGGTAGGGCATTTGCCCGACTGGATGGCTACCACCCCTGGTCTAAAGTATGTCGCCAGAACAACCTTGAGTTGTGTTCCGGCATTAGTGGACCAGGTTCCAGTCTCCTTTAAGAGGGCAGCAGCGCATTTGTAGCATCTTTGATGTTGCAAATGTCCATAGGCGATGGTAACCGCTCTCCATCAAGTGGGCCGTCTGCCTGTCTGCTGACCTCCTGCAATAAAAAAAATAAAAAAAAGGCATTAAGTTGGTTGCGCTACGGTAGCTGAAGGGCTAATTATTAAAGAAAATTCAGATTTTTATGTAACATTTATCCTCAGCTCTATTGAAGTTTACACGAGCGAAATCGTGTAATACAACTAGTATATAAAATACGGAGTGGTTACGAGCGTGGGACTCGAATTAAAATACCATTGGAATTACTATAGAGTTTATTAGAACTATACAAACACGTATAACACACGTACAAATATAACCGGACGCAACCAGTACAAACTGCACGATTCAATAGCACGCGTAAAATCCGTCACTATATAGTTAATCGAATGTACGCCTTGCTCGTATCGTAATCCTCGCTTGACTGCCATAAAACAAGTACAATTACACTAAAATGTTTTTCCTTGTTACAAATGTTAAACACAAAGGAAACAAAATAAGTCCAAATGCGGTAAAGGTACTAAACTAGGTTTATGGCGGCAGGTGTGCATTCACTCTTTGTCGGCATGTAACTATATATACATATATATATAGTTCGAGATAGAAATAAAAACAATATCAACTGAAATACGAAATTGTTAGCGGGGCATGAAAATAAAACTGACAGAAGCAAACTGAGCGAAAGCCCTGACATAAAATAAATATGAAGTGAGGATATTAGTATAAAAATAGGTTTATTTGCTGCCTCTTTCCAGGTATTCAAGAGACTGGAAATATACGTAGGTGTTTTAATACCGAAATATACAACAGTCGCTTATGAATAATATACTTTTTATGGAACTCTGAAGAGTCCTAAAACATGTCATTTTTCTTTATGGTAAATAGGTACGCGTTTAACCACAATCACGCTTAATATAAAACGATGCTGCATGGAGCATGCTTATCTAGATCAGAGATTTGCAAAGTGGTGGGGTTCCCAGGGGTCGACATAAACGAAAAATTATTTTGGGCCTCGGCGAGGTCTACAAATCGAACTGTATTAATCAACACAAGTTCTTATTTGAAAGTTTCAAAATACTGTATAAGTTGTGTTACGTGAACAAATGTGGTTTTTTTTCAAAAATAATTATATACTTAAGTATTTTACGTATTTACGTATATAAATTATTATTAATTACACTTTATATCTACTGAATTTTATGCATATTCAGCTATACGTTAAACAAAAACTTTGTACCCCTTTTTACGAAAATTGCGCGGGCGGAGAAATATGAGATTTCGCACACTTATCTCTCTAATATATAAAATTCTCGTGTCACAGTTTTCGTTGCCATACTCCTCCGAAACGGCTTGACCGATTTTGATGAAATTTTTTGTGCTTATCCGGTATCTATGAGAATCGGCCAACATCTATTTTTCATCCCCCTAAATGTTAGGGGTAGTCCACCCCTAAATTTTTTTTTTTTTTTTTGGACAAAATTTTTAATTTCTATTTTTTTATGATACAACATACAAAAATACATACAACCCTAGATTTTCAACCCTCTACGATCAACCCCTATTTTTTACCGGGCAGGACGACGTCTGCCGGGACAGCTAGTAGTTTATATAGAGACATAACGATGAATGCTAATATTTTTTTTAATTATGCATAAAAAATAAATTAAATCAATAAAAAAGCATTACACACCCTACCATGTATTTGACACACACACGCATATATACTCTTTTGTTAATTGAACGAGTCAAATTAACAGTGTAGCCTTGGTGAAGTCTGTGATTATAGAAGTATGCCTTTGGCATTAAATAATATGGTCGAATTTCGAGCACCGGCGACCACTAGTTTTGTTAATTTTTTTATGAGAAAATTATGTCTAATTAACTTAAAATTTTAAATTGGTAAGTATTGGACATCATACGAAAAAAAAATGAAGATAGGATTTTTAAAGTAACTTGACTATGGGGGGTCTTAAGTATAACTTCATATTGGAAAAGGATTTTTTGCCCAAAATAGTATGGAAAGCCCTCATCCAGATAATACCTATTTACAAAATACTTGAAGACACCCGGATTGTACTGTTCACAAAATACAGACTTGATAATATGTTCCTCAGCTCTACCGTATGCAGAACGAAGATGGAGGCAAATTTTTCGTTTGCACTGGTGGTGTTTCACAATGAAACGATGGCGTAGACCAGAGCGCCTTGTCTTCCGAAGCTGGAATAGTGAAAAAGGAATCAGGTCGAACAGTTCAACCGTACATTCTCCCATCAACCAAAGTATGGATGGCAGACGATAGAGTAGATCATTTACTAGGATCAAATCGCAGATGTCTTAAAGAACGACCAAGTAAAAAGCACCTACAATAAACGTATATTTATGAAGATATTAATTAATGTAAATGAAGCAAAAGATGTAAGTCAAGATCGTATTCATATTCAAAAGTTTTTTCAGAATAAGTTCCACTGGAGAACACTTTTTGAAGACCATACATATAAGTTAAAACTTAATTACACTTCCGATTATAGTTTTATTGATGTTAAGGAGAAGAAGTGCCAAGAAAATTCCTAGCAACACATCTAGCTAAAAATTGTTTTTCTATATATTTATTATTCTGTTTATATCTCAAGTTCTTTTTTTACAAGGTTTATACAGAAGTATGTTACAGAATACTTTTCGAACCATCAATGGAGTTGTAGCATACAGTGCATGATCAATAAGACAAAGACACAACAAGAGAAAACAGGAATATTATTATTGATCTAATAATGACGAGACGTAGCCAGTGGAAATCCATTGTCTCCGTCTACCCCTATGGGAAATCTATTGGATATATAAATTTTGTTAATGTTTTCAGAAATAGTTTTGTATCTACCAGAAAACAGAGCTTAAACAAACAAACAGCTTGACGACTCTTTGATTGCAATTTCGTTTTGATTACTCTTCATTGACACAGTCCTAGCGCTATCCCAATTATCTCTTACACCCACATCACCCGTCTAACGCTTAGTGGTCATTGGAGAAATAAACCGCGGGCAAAACGCCGACCGTATATTTGGTTAGGTCACAAGGTTGATACAAAACAGATACGCTTGCCTGCCAGGGCAGCGGAGAGGCTAGGCTATTTACCAGTGGCCCTGGCATTAAACGCGAAGGACGGAATACCGAGGTAATTTAAGGACATCCCTAACTGCGGTTTGGCAATAGTATCTTTAGTTCTGGCTGGAATCTCACACACCGACCGTGATTTCCTTAAACCATTGCGCGACTGATGGTCCTCAATCATGTTTGTCCTGGTAAAAAAAAGGACAGATGCGCTAAAATATTCAACTCGACAATTGCCAACCAAGGAAATCTGCGGACACGTAGAAATTGCTTGACAGCTAAATTGTTTTCTCTTTATTTCATTTTCTCTTACGAAATTTGTTTTGTTAAACATTGAGTTCCTCATGTAATTAAACTAGGGTAGCAAATAGAATGTGTGTAATGAGTATAATGTGTAATTAATGTCTCACTAATTACTTATGCAGATTTGTATTAGATACAGCTTTTATCCAGCGAGGTAATGCTGCCAGCCTTCTAGGTACAATGCCCAGCGACAGTGGTCTGGTAGGGCTGGACGGGCTGGACGGGCTTTAATATAGGTTTGTATTTTAATTTTAGTTTTCCTACTATTGTATATATATTTTTAAGTTAGGTTTATTTTTAGGATATTTTAGTTTTTGTTAATAGTTCTCAGATTTAGATAATTATTTAATTAATTTTAATTAAAGGGATGATGATGAATAAACAGAATGTAACGTCGTAAACTGACATGGAATTATGATCACTAAAGGCTCCCAAGTGAAACAAGTAGCGCTATTTTTTTCACTCCTTTATAGCAAATTGATTGAATAAACTTTTCTAAAGTCGTCAAGGAGGAACAAATAAAGCAAAGTAAGTATTATCTTTCGATCGTGGTAGAGGCTCATGTTATTCTTTATGGTCGTTCTTTGCCCGATTTATTTAAGTTTTCTCAAAAAAAAAACCCGCTAGAACTGTAGCGAACAGTATGTAACCACCCTTATTTCTTCCTCTAAGAACATCGGTCATTGGCCTTGACGTGACTTTGGCAATGTACCAATATAATTCTCAGCTAGATATCACGCCCTCAGACTTTAAGATACGTGAATAAGGTTCAATATTGTATAAAAGTTAGAAGCGAAATGGAAAAACGTAATATGGCGGTGATTTTATTTCATATCTTAAGGGGAATTAGTGGGTGATAAGCTTTTTATATCAAAAATCTATTTTTAAATTACTTTTAAGAACTGTATTACAAACTATTTTAAATTATAAATCCTTTTAGTTTCTATACTATAACTAGCTATCCCGAAAGACGTCATCCTGCCCGGAAAAGCTTCGATCGATATGCCGACAGCAGCGCCACCTACCAAGTCCAATTGTGAACCTACTCAGAAACCTTCTTTGGCTCTTGCACAACGACTTTGCTAAAGAAGATTACATGATCAAATGTATTTATAATTTACGATTCTATAAAGAACTTACAGACAAATACATTTTTATAAAGAAGAAGACTACCATTCTCAGAGCGATAAAACATTGTAAATTCATAATACATACAAAATTAAATTTAGGTCTCTCCAAAACCACAATATGAATAAGATCGTAACTCTTTAAGTTATCTACGAATATTTCCAAAGGTCGATCGGTAGCAGAGAAAACTAAATCTACTTAATCATATTTGACTGAATTTTTCTACCGCCGCAACGTTTCAGGTTTTCCATATGAAAGTTATAAAATAAAGTTGAAAGTCACGTTCATGTTTTGCAGAAGTCATTTTCTTGGGATTTTCGAAGTAAACTAGAAAACTTTCTGAATTGCCCGGAAATCACCAAAAGTTTCCTTTGAAAATCACGGTCTCTGTGTTTTAATTTTATTTTATTTGGGGGGGGGGGCTAACAGCTATAATATTAACTGGAAAACAAACTAGGTCCAGAGATATCAAAAAATCAGGGACGATAATGCGATGAGATTATAAAAATACAATTTTTAGAATTTTTGTTTATTTCTCTGAATGTTCCGGCTTATCACTGAAACGATTCATTTTTTTATTTGGACAAAAAAACAGTATAATACAGAATTTACAACTTATCATGAAACTTATACATAAATATTTTAACTTGATACAATACCAACATCATTTGCCACATATTAAATAATTTAAATTATATTAGCTACCGTATAATACTGTAAACATAAAAATAAAAAGTAAGAAAAACAGAGAAAGAAAGACAGGAAAAAGAAGAAGAAAGGAAGACCTCACCAGAACGCAGAGCCGGAACCAAGATCACACCGACAGCCTGCAACCAGCTGCAAGGAGGACGCCTATTACCAGAAACACTTGATAGTGATAGCGGTTTACTTGTTTCATAATGAGAAATTTAGGCTACTATTATTTGCTTTTTTTAATATTCCGCGAAAAAAAGTTCCACGTGGACGAAGCCGCTACAGCTAGTATGTAATAAAAATCTCTCTATATGTATGTTACATTTATAGCGTAATCGATTCCTTAGATGATCAGAGATGGTGCCCAATTTCCTATCTTGCACAAAAAAATCAGTATTATTACCCATTGAAAATGGTGATCTTGGTTTACTTAACATTATACTTGCTTGCTCGGAGGAAGCTTCCGCTATGCAGCTTCAAGGTGTTGGAATAATATTCCTCCATCGATTAGAAACGTACGTTCAGTTTCACTTTTTAGGGTCAAACTTTAGAAATTTTTGAATGTACACCAAATTGCACCGGCTAATCTAAGACAGGACACAAGTGCTATATGAATTTTAATTTACATTAGTTTTATACATTAGTTTCTATTCTATCATTTTAATGTTGTCTTTTAATATATTATAGTTTGTTATCATTATTTTATTGCATTGTACCTTATGTATTATTTATTATATATGTTGTATTGTCCTTCGTGACTTCACTTGCTGGTCCCAGGCGAAAGAACAGCGCTGGTCTTAATTGGTCAGCATATGCTGAGACTGGGTTCAATTTTAGGACTTATTATGTGTCGATTATTTACTGTTTGATAATACTCTATGTTGTATTTGTCCTAAATAAAATATATCTTTCTTCTTTCTTCGTTTAACTTTTATAAAACCTACTATTTACATTATATATTATGTATTTCAGTAGGGTAATGTATGCCGGCAGTTACCAATGTCTGTAAAAACAAAATAAAGAAAACATTATAATAGAATATATTATGTAAATGGTTTTTAATTTTATATATACAAATCTATATTTAGGTATAAGAATATAATAGAATATACTTTTTTGCTTAACATTATGCAATTCAAGAAGTTTAAGTACAGAAGACTAGGCAGTCTTATCACTAAAAGCAATTTCTTCCAGACAAACTTAGGATGGATTAGAGAAAAATTGTGTAACATGTAGGTTTACTAATAAAACTAGAATAAAAAAGTATATGTATACAATTTTGAATCGACATGTATAACAGTCATAGAAATAAGACAAAAATTTAAATATATATAGGTGTATACTTATATATATTAAAATGTATGCATTTTTTATAGATATCTATATTATATAGTTCTATACTAATATTATAAAGCTGAAGAGATTGTTTGTTGAGGAAGGCTACAGGCTATATATCATCACGCTAAGACCAATGGGAGCGCACCAATCAAGCAAGAATGTTTCAAAATCGGGAGGTTTTGAAAACAAATTCCACGCGGACGACGTCGCGGGCACAGCTAGTATATATATATATATATATATATATATATATATATATATATATAATCATAGTAATAGTGTATAGAATTTGAATGACGAGTTTAGAGCCCCCAGGTAATAATACTTCACGAGTCTGTTGAATGCCTGAAGAGACTGGGCACACCTGATTTTCACAGATAGCGCATTCCACAGGCACACTGCATGAACTGCATGAAGTGTATACTTATACCGTCAAAATGTAGTATACACATATGTACCGAGTACACAACCCTGTCTCTTGCTTTGCCCTATCGCTAGACCCATAAGTTTGCTGGAAAAAAAACTCTTAGGATAAAGCTCGCCTTGGTACGTCACCGCTATATATTTCTAATGTAACTTTTACGTACAATAAAGAATTGAAATAAATAAACTTATGTTTTATATCTAATTTAGACGCTTGATGTTGGTATTAAAAATATGAAGTATGTTACAGATTACCGTTTTATGATCTCCTAAAGAATAACAATAACTGTATGAAATATTCACTATCGACCTGTTTTACCGATCTCCAGTACTTAGAATCCGCTCACTTCATCCCTTTTCTATGTCTTAAGATAGTCTTTCGATCCCATATACGAGTTAGTTCTTAGTTCAGGTCGCGCCACCTCTAGAGATATTAGGGCCGCTTGCATAAAGTTCCTTAAATTGATTTAAGAAACACTCAACGCATTTAACATCCTTAAATACGATATGCGTCTTGCACAACGCAAAATTGCTCGTAAAATTGTTTAAAGAACTGTCAATTCATTTTGTGCAAAACGTATTTAGGCAGTTTAATATGTTAAACTAATTTATTTAAAGGCGATCGTTATGCAAGGGGCGCTTGCATAACGATCGCTGAACGATATTCTCAACTATCCCACATTTTTAAGCAAACAAGTTTTTTCCTTTATCCCTTCCTAGTCTAATATATTAGGTAGATTGTCTGCATCATCTACGAATTCCAATCATAATTTATAACGTTTTAGTCTTTGCTCTGTTGTTTTACAACAAGAAACTATTGTTTTAACAACTTATTAATGGTGTGATGTGAGTGCTTGATTTGTATAACAAAACACGTAGAGAATGAGAAAGAAAGCAAAAAAGTGTTACGACTTAGACGCTGACAAAAACAAATTCACACCTGCATACCTGTAAAAACACATTTTATATCTTTTAGGCATTTGGACTTCTTTTGTTTACTTTGTGTTTAAAATTTGTGATTAGAAAACAACCCGTTTTGTACTGTACGTAATCTTTTATTGCCGTCATTAGCCAGGTGTACCGGATTTAAAGAACAAACTGATTCTATGAAATTAGGTCCACTCGTTTTGTTCGGTTATATTTGTACCTGTATTAGACGTGGTGTTTGAAAGAGAAGAAACCAGAACGAATGCAAGTATAATGGTCGATGATGTTATGCTGGAACAAGTGAATGAGTTTGTATATCTTGGATGTGCTTTTAGCAGGGATGGAAGGTACACCGCTGACATAGAAAGAAGAGTAAATTTGGGGAATAGTGTGAATGGAGCGTTAGGTAAACTTCTAAGCGCTAAGAACCTCAGCCAGAAGGCCCAGCTTACCATACACAACGCGGTTCTGGTACCTACGCTCACGTATGGAAGCGAGAGTTGGGTATGGAATAGAGAGCATGAAAGTATAGTAAACGCGGTCGCGATGCGAGCACTGCGCAAAATCTGCGGAGTGACGCTCGCGGACCGCGTTCGTAATACCGAAGTAAGAAAGAGAGTTGGTCTGAAAGAGAGTGTCGGGGTGAAGGTAAGGAAAGGAATACTCCGGTGGTTCGGGCATGTGGAAAGAATGTATGATGAAAGAATGACTAAACAGATATACAATGCAAAAGTGGATGGATGCAGAAGTCGTGGAAGGCCACGACACACCTTCCATGATCAAATTGATCATGTGTTAGCAGAAGGTGATGTTAGGAGCCTTAAGAACAGACGAGCGTGCATGACAAGAGCTATGAATGTCAAAGAAGCAAGTGAGGTGTGTAAGAATGGGCCTGTGTGACGCTCTGTTGTTCGTGCCTACCCCGCAAGGGACCTGGCGTGAAGTTATGTACGTATGTATGTATGTATTAGACGTGTTTGTATAATTCCAATACACTCTGTATTAATTCTAACGTCATTTTAATTCGAGTTTCGCGACTCTTAACAAAATTATTTCAAAACGGAATATTACAGATTACTTATTGAAGTAATGAGTCTACCACCACCTTAGATTCCGGTATGCAGCATCAAGGTGCTAAAATAATTCCCCCCACCTATTAGAAATGTGCCTTCAATTTTATTGTTGAGGGTCAAACTTAAAAAAAAACGATTTTGATTTTAAACATGACACAAGTGACTTTGGAATTTATTTCTTTTAATATAGCTAATTTATAGATATATGTTATTTGTTTCTTTGTATGTGTTGTTACAATGATTTTATATATGTGTTTTTGGCCTGCAAATTCATTTACCATTATCACACCCACCGCCATCCCTGAATCTTAGGCGATATTTTCCATAATATGTGTTTCTAGTTTAATATATTTTATACATAGTTTAGCATAAAAGCATTGGATTTATTCTTAAAAAAAACATGATTTGATTAATATTTTTATTTAAGACTAGTAAGACCAGTATTTAAGGTTGCGTAAAACGTAGGCTAGAACAACAATGAGATAATTAAATAACAAATTACTTAAATGGTAATTACCAAAATTCATAAAAGAATATTTATTCCAGCTCAGTCCACGGAGACTGGCATGGGTCTCAAGAGTAACTCTAGAACGCACATGTCCATTTGATTTTCAGCAAAATCATCTGCTCCTCTAACCTCGCTCCAATTTAGCCACTCTAAACCGTTGTCGCTTGCGCATAGAAACTCAGTAGCTCGTGTTGTGACAAACCATCGATCACATTTTCTTTCCGAAAAAAAAGTGATACGTCGAGACCTCTCCCCCTCTCTCTGAAAGATTAGATGAAATTCCTCTCGACCTCCACTCCTCCTTAAACGCCTTACGTAGGTAATTGACGAACGCCCCGAAACACTGTGATTTCACCCTCAGGAAAACACTGGAAACGCCCAGCTGCGCATTTATTGAGCCTTGTAAAACTAACAACAAATTCCGACAAACGGAGTATGGATGTATTTATATCACAATGTGATGAGTGTTGCCATATTTCTAAATTGGTTCAGAAAATTGTACATCGTTACAGTAGTATTATTATCAAATGTAGCGAAAAAATCGCTCGATTATAATATTAGTAATTAATAACAGCGTGTCCAGTTTCAGCTTGGTCATAATTTATAGGCTTTACCAAGAAATCGATAATTTGAAAAGCTAACTTTACTTGTCATAATGTATCTATTTTCGAGTATATTCCTTTAGAATCGATTTTATTATAAGGCCGCGGTATAGAAATTTTATGATGAGTGAATTAAAACTAGCGTTTACTCAAAAGCGTTACGTTTTTTTATTATGAAATATTGAAATGAAATCTAAAATAATATCCATCAACGTAAAACCTTTATTGTTATACAATTTTGAACTTTGATGTAATGAAATAAAATTTAAAATAAAATCCATCGGTGCATATTTTTTATATACAGGATGCTTCAAAAAAATGTATACACATTTTAAACTATTGTAGTTTTCCCGCTCTACAAGGCTAATGTTATATTTCTTCGCCAGGTGCCAGCATAATCGTCCCTCTATGTTATATTATCAGTTGGAATTTGTAATATCAACATGGGGGACGTACGTTTGAGTTTTGAAGAACGTAAGCAGGTTATTAAGTGGTACTGGAAGTTTGAGAATGTAAATGAAGTTCAAAGACAGTGGAGAAGGGAGTATGATACAGAACCACCTTCAAGATTAACAATTACACGCATACGAGACAAATTCGAAGTTCATGGAACAGTGTGTGATGTGCATAAAGGTCATTCAGGTCGGCCTCGAACAGCTACAAGTGATGAGTCATCAACGGCAGTCTTGGAACTGTTTCAACGCTCTCCTAACAAATCTTCAAGGCAAGGGGCACGTGAAAGTGATGTAAGTGCTAGCAGCGTGCTACGCATTCTGAAGAGAGGCAAGTATCGTGTTTACATTCCAAGGCTGGTGCAACAGCTAAATGACGACGATCCAGATACGATGTACAGAATCTGTGGTGACTCGTACTCAGAATTGTATTGATGCTGCAGGTCACCAATTTGAACAGTATTAACATTTGTTATTTATGTTTCATTTACATTGGACTTTCAGCTTTCTATTTTCCTGAAATTTAACTTTGTAGAACGGTAAATAAATTTTCTATGGAAGTTCAAAGTGTGTATACATTTTTTTGAAGCATCCTGTATATCTTATTTGTAATTTATGCTATGTTTCACTATCTGTTTATCTTTGTATAATAATAGCTAAGAAGCTTTTCATTGATCCATTAAAGTGTCAACCAAAACGGGAAAATGCTAGGTCCGAAGATACAAGATTTTTGTTACTTTCGATTTTAGTTACTAATTTATTTTCATTTTACTGTGATGTGTATCTTTTTTTATGTTTGCTTATAGGCAAACTGACAGACGGGTCCACTTGATGGCAAGTGGCTACCGTCGCCCCTGGTCATCTGTAACACTAGGGAAGCCGATGCGTTGTCTACCTCCGTTGAGACTTTAAATATCTGTTTACGCCCTTTTTGAATAGCCCCATATTATATATACATAGCTCTCTGGGAAAACCGCGGGAGCGAGCTTATTTCACAGCTTGCTCATGTAGGGCAGAAAGGAGCGAGCGCCAAGTACAGTAGATAACTTGCAGATCTCAAGGAAGTGTGGATGAAGTCCCAGTGGCCGTATCTACCTGTGCTTATTGAAAATAAAGTTTATTGTTACTTTATTTGAATATTATGTATTTGTATATTTCGCACAATGAACCTGGCAACACTACACAGCATCAATAATAGCACCTGTGAACCAACCAGACGCTCGGATTAGATTGTGGGAACCATCAATCAACGTGCAAACACATTATGAAGAGTCGATAATAATCGACCGTGACAGATTGTATCGTTCAAACTCTGTATGAACATGTCATATTGCGTTTAGGGAAATAAAATTAACAACTAATAGACAGAAATTAATAACATAATATTATTATTTAATAACATAACCACAAATACACGAATAATTGTAATTGTGAACAGATTTATAAAATATTTTTCCGCAAGTAAACAGAAATACATTGGACGTATAAAAATATAAGAGTTCTTACATTAGCAAGGACTCTTATATATATACTCTTATATTTATAGTTATGGGTAAGTATCTACCTATTTCACATCTTCTTATCAGTCGGTCAGTACAGTAATAGTCGTGGTAGCATAATGACGAGCGCACGCGTCCCAAACTCGAAGGGCGCGGGTTCGATCCATCTATTCGATGGATAAATTTTATCTGATGATTGAGAAATCGGCCCTCAATCGAATATTTATAAAAATTGAGGTATAATTTATTATAGTTTGCTTTTAGATATGTTTTTTTCATATTACTTAGTTGTTTATCATATAAAGATTTAGTATAAATTCAAAAAAGTAGGTTTATCTGTTGTTTAACGAGTTATTATCACTGTCGTTGGCAAGTCCTTTGTTGCAATCTCATAAGTGTAAAACCTGTTTTTCTTATAGAATAAAATTTTGAATGTGTTTTTTTTTTGTCTGTCAAACTGTTTGTTTGTCGAGTGAAAATTGTAGAGAGGAATACACGTTTTAACTATGCATTGTTGAGTTTATTACGATTAAACTTTTGAAATAAAACAATTAATATTTCTATATAAGACTAATCATATCTCTCGTTCAGAACATCTTTGTTAAAATCTCTCGTGCTGCAAATTTTTATTTACAGATAAAAAAACATGCTCTTATATGGATCTATCCTTGCATAATTTCAGTTTACACTTCTAAATCTGGAAGGGTGAGAAAACTACATACATATTATTTTAATGTGAATGATGAATGAATGAATGAATGAATGAATGAATGAACGTTCTTTATTGCATAAGTTACATATATGTATATACAATAGGAGGTCTTATCGCCGCCGGCGATATCTTCCAGGCCACCTTTACATTGTTTGAAAATAATATACTTATCATAGAACAAAAAAATGAGTTAAATTAAATGTCAAAAAAATCTAATATTGATACGCTTGTTAAATATTATGATGTCAGTGCATTTATTATCCTGGTCAGAATTATATATATATATATATATTGGTATATATTTTAATCATTCTTCATCTAATATTTTAATAATTTATTGCTACTGTCTAAGAATATAAGAAGAATGTATGTACAATTAGGTTATTCATTCATTCGAAAGGAAAAAAACGAAACCTCTTTTTATTGCACGAGTTCAGTAGACAGGCAAACGTTTGTTTGCAACACCAAAGGTGTCACAAATGCGCTGCTGCTCTGTAAAGGGAAACTGAAATCTGGCTACTAATGCCGGAACACTACTTAAGGTTGTTATGGCGGCATACTCTAGGCCAGGGTATGCCGCCATATAAAAAATAATAATAATAAAATGATTTATTTGCTTCAAAAAATAAGTCAAGGTACAATCTTAAATACAAAATGAAGACATTACAATTAGCAGACTTAGAAACTAAATTATTGCTTGTGCTTCTACTAGCTCCAAAACTAGTATCAACTGTATCTTTGGAGCTAGTAGTGTTCTCTGCTGCAATGTCTACTTATACAATAACAAAAAGTTTGTCTAATAGATAGTGTGTATGTTTGTTTGTGTAGACATCTACACATGTGTGTGTGTGTATGTATATATGTGGTGTAGTGAACGATGTGTTTACTATCCAATCCTGAACAATTCATCTGTATCTTTATAATCTAAATTTAGAAGCCAATGTTTAAATTTGTACTTTATTTGGAATTTGTTTAGTGAGACTATGTTGATGAGTTGATCGAGTTTGTTGTATAAATATGAGCTCATTGTCGGATATTGTTTGCTTGCAAAAGTGGTTCTAAATGATAAGGTTGGATATGGTTTTTCTCTTCTATGGAATGAATTGGATTCAGGTATGCATCGATACGATTTTTTTTCTTTCTCTTTTCCTGCACGGGTAAAACTGGACCGGTATTTAATATACCATTACTACATAGGATACTTTTTAAATCAACATAAGCTACTGTAGCTGAGTAGCATTTGTAATTGCTGAGCACTTATCTATAAAGTATAAAGCTGAAGAGTTTGTTTGTTTGTTTGCTTGCTTGAACGCGCTAATCTCAGGAACTACTGGTCTAATTTGAAAAATTCTTTCAGTGTTAGATGGTATTCCTCGATAAATATCATCACGCTAAGACCAATAGGAGCGGAGCACCAATGAAGAATGTTTTAAAATCGGGGGATTTTTTCCTTTTGGGAGCTTCCGCCATGTAAACAGAGTCGCGGTTTAACGTTAGCGTTGGCTCGAAGTAACTATTCCACGCGGGTAAAGTCGCAGGCAGAAGCTAGTGATATAAAATGCAATAAAAAAGGGGATAAAACATTAAAAATATTATGTATAAGTTTAAAACTACTAATAAAACTTCACCAAAGTTATTGAAAAAGATTAAAGACATTGAAATACCACTAACCTTCGATGTTTTCTTCGTCGGTATCCGTCATTTTTTTAATCACTCAAAAAACAAACGAAAACTGCAAATCAAACCCGAAATAATTTAGAAACAAAAACAAAACACAATCCAAAATAAACGTAATAAAAACTGATTTATCAAAACTTTAAAGTGCTTCTCCGATATCGCGAACTTGGGAAAATTTGGAGCAAAGCCGCCTACCCCAACAGCGGCTGGACGCGTACTGAACTTAGTTTCCACGTATGAAACGGAAAATAAACAAGTGGTCGCGGGAAAATGTTCAGCCACAAATCTCTATTTGCAACGGTGTACGTTGTTTTGTTTATAACGTTTTAATGCATCGTAAATGTCAAAAGCGATCGAGTGGTTTGTTTTTGCAGGTTAATACGCTAACTTTATCTATCATATTATAAAATTCTAAACATGCCGTGTCTGTATATAGAAGCTATTTAAAAAAAATGTGTGCGTGTACTAGTGTACACACGTAAGAAGTGAAACTTCTTTATGACCTTATTTTTCCAAAAATTACCTGCTATATGCAACTTTACAGAAACTGGTTAAATAAATAAAGCCCCTACCACGGTCGAGACAAGAAAACAAGATGGCGCGTAACCGAAAAAAGTGACAGTAATTTTTTCCCAAAGCCGATAAAGAAAACCACTTTAAAAAAAATTGGAATCTATATTGTTACGTGCTAGCGGGGTTACGCACTTATGGATTGGAAGAAAACACCAGTTTTTAATTTAAAAACTTTTATTGACCTACACAACCGTACCTAGTACCTCTCAGCCGGGTCGGCCCTGTACGCACGACCAACGATGCACAGTCCCGACGATAAGTTAACACATCATCAATACCGTCCCCGACATTGCGTAGACCACCTCCGATATTATCGTGGGTAGCTCGCCTCTGGTTCCTCTCTCGAACTACGCTACACACCTACTTCACGTATCCGTTCACCAAACTTGTCACTAAATTCACCTTTTAATTCGTCTCTGTCTTCTATTAATCGCACTTATCGCTTCACCGTCTTGGCCTAAACTCAACTTTGAACTCCCCGGTAGGCGCGCCTTACGCTGTTTATATACCCGGAAGAATTTTCTCGAACCCATCTATCTATCTCTGTCTTTTCTTTCCCGAACCTTCTGTTTGGGAACTTTCGTTTATACATCTATCCCTTTCTAACATCTGTCTATCTCTTTCTTTCTTTTGTCGTCTATCTCTTTCTAACATCTATCTATCCCTTTTTTTTGTTTTATCGTCTATCCTTTTCTAAATATATCCGTCCTTGTCTTTTCGTTCTACATTGTACTAGATTTTCCAAAAGTTCTAAAACTAACTAGATGGTTCCACCATCATTCGCCACACTATATATAAATATAAAAGAAAGTCGTGTTAGTTACACTATTTATAACTCAAGAACGGCTGTACAGATTTGGCTGAAAATTGACAGGGATGTAGCTTAGAACCAGGAGACGGACATAGGATACTTTTTATCTCATCGGAACCAGTAGGTGGCGCTGAGATCGGGTTCTAGAATCCTCCTAATCACCGGGAGCGATTTTGGTGATATTCTATTTGGGCGTTTGAGTGGATTCCCGGATGGCTTAGATTCGCAATTAGAACCGATAGGTGGCGGTGGGGTTCTAGAATAATAGATTTTTTAGATTTCTTGTGGTTAAAACTACTCGACCGAGTTCGATGCGGTTAACACTGATCGATAGAAAATTTTATGTAATAAAATCAATTATATTTTTTATACCGGGAATAACGTGGAAATTTTCCCGGGAGCGGTTTGTAGTTGTTCGGGTGCATAAAAATTGGCTTTTTCCGATACTTCATTAAAACGATAGCTATTTGTAGCTCTTTTTTAAATGCTTGTACATTTTATGTCCCGCGAATCCCGTGGAATTTTAAGTCAAGCGTGGACGAAGTCGCGGGCATATCCTGGTTAAAACATAAAAAATATTTTTCCGAACATCATAATTTTGTCATCCCGTAAAAATGACGGCTTATTGTATAATAAATTATATTTTATGATTAATATTCAATAAAGGAAAATTTTGGATAGTTTATTAAAGCTTAACTTGTATTTTGATACAATAATGCCTCTGTTACACCTGGAATAGTGGTAGTGTTAGTCAATGTGTTACGCAGATGTAGCCAAGGGTTTAATGCGATTGAGATGCGATATTATTAATGTCGTAAAACATTGACTAAAACTCATGTATCGAGACGACCGATGAGTGAAACCCGCCGATAACAGCTGACCAAGCGTAGCGGTTGCACGATCCATCCTCCTCATTTAATAAAAATACTTATAAAATGGATGGATAATTTCCAAGAATTAGTTTGACACACCTGTCTAATGGCTGCCATAAAAGATTACAATACACAATAAACTGTTTTTCCTAATTACACATTTTAAACACAAAGTAAACAAAAGAAGTCAAAATGCGGGAAGGTAATAAACTGTTCTTTATGGTAGGCAGGTGCGCATTTACTTTTGTCGGCATGTAGCATTATTTGAATAAACTGTAATATTTTAATATTTTTTATACTTATAGCCAAGGAGAAGTCCGTCAGTGGGGGAACTCCGCATATCTCTCGTTATTTCCGTGTTTGCAAAGCTAAGACACCTTTAACCTCATGTTCGAAATGCAGTTGGCGTTTAATTCCGTTTAAAAAAGGTAAAAAATGAGAGATGTACGAACTTCCCACCCACCTTGGAAATTTTAATATCACGTCAAACATCGTGCAAGTATCAAGTTGCTTCATGTACAAAATAGGTACGCATTTGGTCAACATAATCTATGATGAAGTAAACAAGATTAAGACTATAATTTTGTAAGCTGGACGCTTAGCACCTTCTGATAATTAATAGAACAATTATTCCATTAAAAGAAGTAAAATGAATCTTTACCAACCTGTCGTGTTTTTTGGTAAATAACGTCAAATTATGATGAAAAGTTTTATTCTTTAAATGCATCTAGACATACTTATTAAACCTTAAAAATCTATGCTCATAATATGAAACTTATATGAAGTATTGTTATTACTATTTTAGTGGATTTTAGACTTAGATCAACGTTAAAATTAAAATGGCTAAATTCACTATTGTTTAAATTTATTTTATTTAGGTTTATGGCTTCGCAGCTAGGCCTTTAAGCCAGATCTTAATTTACAATATAGTTTCTTCATTTTCTTAAGCCTATGTGTAGCACAGCGGGACTGTAGGTAATCAGCTAGTGCCATGCAACGGAGTTCTTGTGACATCTCAAAAGGCCACATTTGACTATACAATTCACGTTTCTCACAAAACACATAATTACTACTCAAAAACTATCAATATCCTACAACTATTGTTCATTTTAGAGTAATTTTACACGTTTTTAGAAAATAAAACTGCACCGCACAACATCTCCTGTTAGTCCCCGCCAAAAACACGGGTTTTTTTTTAATTCACTGACAATGACTACAAATAAGATAGAATATTGCCATTATGGCCAGATACAAAACTAAACACACGAAAAAAAACTTCTTTAATATAAAAAGAAAAATTGACATTAGAAAACAAAAGACTATCAATAAAATTCTAAATTCAATAATTACATATTGTGGCCCGTTCTAAGTAATATTAATCACATTAAAAACTTTTTGTTTGATATTCCAACAGTAATGAAGGTAATAAACATCTAATTTCATTAAAAGCGTTGTAAAATAAGTAAATAATCATTTCCCAGTATCTGGATATGTCAAACATGGCCTTCAAGTTTAACGAGCTTCTTTGATGTGTTAACAGGAATGTTGTCTCTTTGTATATACGTTACAGTGATATCACTGAACAAGGTAGCATTTCAAGGTACTCTAGTCTGTCTAGCCATTTTAACAAAATCTAACCTATCGTTAACCATATGAACTAAAGAAGCAACATTTTCAAAATATCAATTCAATTTTTTCAAATAAATATAGACCAGGGTCGATAATTTTTTAAACAATAAAACATAGTAGGATAAAACCTATTTGAAAAGGAAGAGAATATTACAAAAATGAAAGGAAAAATAATTTACAGGCGATCTGAGGTCGGGAAGTGGAAGGGAGTGAGTTTTTAAAGGTAAAATCGGTTTACTTCGATTTCCGGCTGAACTACGAGTCCTGTGGTAAAAAGTTAAATGGAAAAGTTGTAGGTAATAAAATGGTCTACAACTTGTGTACTTCACTTTTTTCACGTAACCTCAAAATTTATGTGAAAAATTCAAATAACTAATAATAAATGTTCTCAGAAAATGCAAAGAAATAACAGGTAGTAAGGCCCAGACCCTCCTAGCCTAACCTAACCTTCCCCACTTCTCTATAAATACCTTTTGACGGCTAAAATTTATACGTAGATGCCTATTTATTGCTATTTTAACTATAACTTATATACCCGAGTGGCCTACGCCGTCCGTAAGTACTTAACGTACGATAAAACTTTAGAGCATTAGGACCCCATGGACCAAGACTTTTGTTATATTTATTGTTTATTAATGTTTAATTAAATTAATTTACTTTCTTTTAATTTTATGTTCTTGATTTATTTACCATTTTTGTACAATAAAGTGTATTCTATTATATTATATTCCATTTGTGTTTAAGGTCAATGCAATAGTGTGTATTGACTGACTTTAAAACTATGAGATGTAAAGTTCTGAAAGAAAACGCTTCCAAAGAAAATTTATTTGAACAATGTTCTTAAAGAAAGAAAGGAAAATTGAAGAAATAGCGACGTACTTACATTACTGACGCGTATCTTAAAAATAAAAGCATATTTTTAAAATTTGTACGCCGCATTTTCATCAAACAAAGTTTGCAGTCAGCTTATTGCTGTATTGGCATAATATCCGACACAACGCTGATTTTCAGTGCAAGCCTTCCTTTTGGCGTAATACTAAACGACCCGAATTTTTTATGAGTTTAATTTAAAGACTATATAATTTGTAAATAATAATATATACCTACATAGAATAAACTTTCTTTTAAGGCTTGGGTGCATAGACATTTTACCTTCGGTTAAAATAAAACAATCGTTTAGTCATATAGTTTCAGCGATTACTTTATTTTAACAATCGGTTAAATATCTTTGTACATCAGACTTAGTACATACTATTTAAGATATTATGGCGTATTTATTATTAAACGCTTTTTACGTACGTCAAGTCTTTTTATGTACATCAAAGGATTACGCATTCAAGGTCAGCTATTAGTTTGTTTTTAATAGATTTAATAGCACTCTTAAGTAATGGCAATATCGTAAACTTTTTGACGTGAAGATGTTTGATTTTTTTTGGAAGTAATTAATCTTTGAATCATGGAAGAGAATAAAGAGAAGCTGGTTACAGCCATATCGCTGTCATATCTGACTGAACATCAGGTTTTTATTTTGAAGCTGGCACCAGGAATTGTTGCCATCGCATGTAGACGCATGCTACCTCAGAGGCGAAGTCAACGCTTTTTCAGCTTTTAGTCTGGATAGAGGAGAGGATAGAGAAGACAAACCAAATATGGCTAAAACTAGTATAAACAATATTTTTGAAGTTGTATGCCGCAATCCGATAAATGAAATTGGCATTCAGTATATTGCTGTGTTCAAAAATACTCCGCCACAGCACTGATTTTCAGTGCCCACCTCTTAGTTTACACGTATTATTTGGAAACCCGAATAAAAAGTACAATTATTTGATTAGTAGTGACAATTACCACCATATTATATTGTTACACGCCGATAAAAGTAAATGCACACCTGCAGACTATTATTACCTCTCGGCATCCGGAATTTTTTGTTTACTTTGTGTTTAAAATTTGTAATTAAAAACATCCTATTGTGTATTGTAATCGTTTATGATGGTCATTAACCAGGTGTGATTTTTATATTCTATTGTTATGCGGTCGGGCATTGTGTCAAGACATATTGTATAGTTTAATATAAAACAATCCCGAACGGAGGGGTACGGCAGTTAAGCGACGATTACGATATGAGCATGACGTGTACATTCGATAAGCTATACAGTGACGGACTTTGCGCATGTCATTGAATCGTGCATTTTGTATTGGTTGTGTCCAGTTATATTTGTACCTGTGTTATACGTGTTTGTATAGTTTTAATAAATTCTATAGTAATTTCAACGGCATTTTAATTCGATTCCTGTAACTTGCAACAATATGTACTATAAACATATATGTATAAATGTGTCATATTTATATATGTGTCAAATACATGGTAAGCGTGTGTAATGCTTGAAAAATATTCCCCCTGAAAAAAACCTTAAACTTTTGATATATATTTGGTATATTTGATATACCAAATATAGTTTACATTCAACCAATAAATTAAGTGGACAATAATTTGTACTATATATTACTTACTTAATTTTTTGTCTTTAATTATATTTTGTTTGATAGATATATACATAACTCTTTAATGAACAAGTTAATTGATTTACTGTATTTTTTTTAAATATTAGCATTCTGCACTCCTCTCTATAAGTGTGTGAAATTTCATACTCCACCGTCCGCGCAATTTTCGTAAAAATAGGTACAACATTTTTGCTTCACGTATTAATTTAATGATAAGCTAAGCACGCAATATTATGCCAATGTTTTAGATCCCTGATCACTTAAACACAATTATATTAATAATGTAAATACAGTCACGTTTATTACGCTTCAAAGCATAATATGCCCTTTTAAATTCGGGCCTTGGAGGTACATTTTCAAAATTGTGTTATTTTTATTACGCTCTACCAATTTTGGTGTTAGGCTCTCAAAAGTGGGAGTTATCTGTAACACAATATATACAATAATTAGGTAGTAGTATCGATTATTCTAGAGTAATACTATTAAGAATATAATATGAATAACATCCCTATCCCTATATACCGTATGACATCTGGTTGTAACATAATCCGCAACGATATAGACATATTTTTTGGTTCTGTTGCTTCATTTAAATACAAAATAAGACATTTTTGTAACAAAATCATTTGAGTGTTCAGTAATATTTAACATTTTTTTTTTTTTTCTTTTTTGTTATATCATTGTATTTTTTTTCTTTATTATAATAATATTATGATTTAATGCTGAGTGCGGGTGTGCGCACACGCATGTAAGCGTCCGCACCGGCTTACTAGCATTTGTATTTGCATCAGTTTTAGTTCTATAAATTCTAGATGATAAATCTGTTTCTCGTGCAGAAGGAAAAATACAATTGCGGGGGGTGTAAGAGACAAAAAAACAGAGGTAGGATTGACTGATGTACATTCTAAAGTATTCGATAAACTTAGTTGTTCCATTAGTACATTCAGTTTTAAAGCAGCATTTTAATTTTTTCAATTCATAGATGTAGTTATCAATTCTGTTCTGATCTAAAAAAAAAAAAAAAAAAATCATATAAAAGATCACATTAAAAAAAATACAAAATATTATATTTCTAATGTATTTAAACATTTTCTGAATGTGTTCAGTTTTGAAGACCTTAAAAAAAACATGTTATGAAAACTAATTACTGGGTAAATAAAAAGTTTCTTACAGTACTTTACCCTTTAGCAGAGTCCTGGTTTTAGATTGGCCTTGACTGAGCATACACTACAACAGTTTATTAGACAATTTAATATAGGTCGAGGCCGAGAAAGACGTGATGCCTGTACACTGTTGAACATGATTTTCTTATTTATTATCATGTGTATGATCCACTTAGACAGTACATAAATACCATTATCTCTGTTTATTGCAGTTTGGTTCCTCTAAATTGTTTGACTATATAGAACTTGATAACTTCGAAGCAGTGACGTGGCTTGCTTTACGAGTGCCCTGTACCAAGATGTGTTTCGGGGCCCAAAGGAAGGGTAATTTATGTTTATACAAGAAGCGAAATTATTCGAATTGAATAAAATAATTATATATTGATTATAGTTATTACTCATACTTAATGCTCCTAGAAGCTTAAGTTAGACACACAATTCAAATCAAACATACACTTTTTTCTAGTCTAGTCTAGTAGTGGTAGCTTAATCGCTAGCACACACGTCCGAAACTCAAAAGGGCGCGGGTACGATCCTGGCTGGAACGCATGCACCACTTAGTCAGTTTTCTGATCAATGTGCATATTGTTACAATGACCACGTGCTAGCGACGGTGAAGGAAAACATCGTGATGCAATCTGCACATCGAGATAACCGATGTGTCAAACCTGCCAAGCCGCCTTGGACAAGCGTGGCGGGTATACTGTCCGTTCCCCTAAAATTTTCGAAAGTTTCGTAAGGGCTATAAATATCTACTGTTACGTTATTTGACTCCGGAACCACGGGCATAAGCAAGTTCAGGAAAATGAAACAATAAAAAATTGCATAAACTGACATGATATTCATGTAAAAAAAATCAAAATATGAAAAATAAAAAAGTTGTGTGTGTGCTGTTCACACGCAGCAGAAGTGAAACAAAATTTAGAATCCCTGCCACCCCTTGTAACACGACACGACACGACGATTCTAAATAAGGAGAGAAGAGAACGGCTTGTGATTAGAAGCGACAAAACAACCAACAGCCACGTGTATTTGCCCGTCTGGTTGTCTATCACCCCTGGTATAGAGTATGCCGCCATAAAAACCCTGAGTTGTATTCCGGAATTAGCGCCTAGTTCTTGGCTAGGCCTTGAGAGCATATAACATACTTACATAACTTCACGCCAGGTCCCTTGCGGGGTAGGCACGAACAACAGAGCACCATTCAGGCTTATTCTTACACACCTCACTTGCTTCATTGACATTCATAGCTCTTGTCATGCACGCTCGTCTGTTCTTAAGGCTCCTGACATCACCTTCTGCTAGTACACGATCAATTTGATCATGGAAGGTGTGTCGTAGCCTTCCGCGACTTCTGCATCCATCCACTTTTGCATTGTATATCTGTTTAGTCATTCTTTCATCATACATTGAGAAGAGAGCAGCGGCGCATTTATATCGCCTTTAGTATTCCAAATGTCCATAGGTGATGGTAATAGCGTTCGATCAGGAGGGCTGTTTGCCTATCTGCTGAACTCAATTCAAGTCAGTGAATATAATAACTGTCTGAATAAGATACTGTACTTATTGCAATGTACCACATTTTCGCCAACCTTCCATACGTCAGCTGTTAATCTGAGCGTCTATATATAACACGTGTAATGTCAATGTTTTCGCTCATTCTTAACATTGAAACATTTGCATGTTTCGAAAATAATCGTGTGATGTCAACACGCTTGCAGCTCAATGGCGCACGACTTAAGCATTGAAAAAACTCTAGTATTCTTTTATAACTTTTCGAAGATAGAAACGACCCTACAGTTGAACTGTTATAAAACTGGAAATGCCATGTTGTCCTGCCCTGAAAAAATAAAAATCTAAGACGCGATCCCAGCGCCACCAGTTCAAATTTTAATCCCTAAATAATCCGGGAAATGTGGGTGCCCGGATTAACGCGAATTTTTTTTCAGAATTGGTAAAGTCGTTCTTAAATTATGAACATTTTGATTTTTTATTGCAGCAGCAGACAGGCAGACGTTCCATTTGATGCGGTTACCATCTCCTATGGACATTTGCAACAAAGGTGCTATAAATGCGCAGCTGCTCTCTTAATGGAGTCTGGAACCTGGTCACTAATGCCGGAAAGTGTACTGACACAAGTATGTTATGGCTGCAGGAAATTGTTCTCAATTTCTGCAAGAATGAATGTTATCCAAAAATGGCATGAGCACACGGCATGTTGTGGTCTCATTAAGAACTTCCACAGTAAATGTCCAATGGCTGCTACTATCCTGCTATGCAGTGGCCGTCGTCTCATACAAAAGCGGGTAGACAGCAAAATTGATGTGATATTCTACCTACCTTATACTAGGCAAGGACAGAACAACATTAGACCAGGGGTAGAAGCCATCTAGAAGGCCATAAGCCCACCTGGCTGTGGGTTGTTTTGTCGTGTTTACGATAGGCCACTCATCTGCAGAAATTAGTATTCATTCTACGTTCATGCAAGGATATCTCAGCACCGATGCTGATAGAGCAAAAGAATCTTAGAGTGGAGACTGCATCTCAGTAAACGCGACGTAAGACATCTTCTATCCCAATGGACTGAAGACTCTAAGGCCGTCAGAGAATGGATGAGAAAAGAATAAGAAGATGACAAAAGAGAGTAGATAGATGCTCATTGGCAGAAAAAATCATATTCAGAGTTTCTCATACAAAAATATTATTTACTAAAATGGTGCCCTCGTTTTCGTAAACGACGGAAATTATCTTATTAAGATCTAACACCCAAATATAAACCAAATATTGAGCATCTTATGAATAATTGCCAATATAATGCGGAATAAGACTTGTTTGCTTGACTGGAGAAAATATTTTCTTAAATCGCTGCAAAGTCACACAAAATCAACACAATTTCTTTTCAATTATCATGATTTGGCAAACAAATTATTTATAAAATATTAGCACTGAAGATTTATATGTTTTTATGGAAAAATATTTGAGAAAGCCTGTGAAAAACATCAGTCGATATACATTAATTTCCAACGGTACGTTATGCACACGCCAAAAATGTATGCTATTATATGTATATTTAAAATATTTGTTTATAAATACTTGTTTTTTGGTATGTATTATTGTTATGGTAAGAAAGTGAAATGAATTAAGAGACCCATCATACCACAAATAACTCTTCGACGATGAGTAAAAGGGTGATAAATATATGATAAAGAAATATCCTAAGTATTGACTGAGAATATAAACAAGCTCTGTGTTGAATTTCATTTAATTCCGTTCATTAGTTTTCACGTAATGCTTTTTATCAGATAGACAAAAATTGTAAAACTTGCATTTTCGAAATCTACTGGTACGAAATTAGCGCCTCTGATTTGTTTACTCCATTAAATTCATTGTGTTAACTCTAAAATACACAATAACATACTTATAATAAATTATAGACTACATGTGCCCGCAACTTTATTCACGTGGATTTTTTTAGCCTAAGGTGCTCCTTATAACGTCAACTATCTGCTAGAGAAAATTCCGTCAAAATCGGTCCAGCTTTTTCAAAGATTAGCTGGAACAAATAGTTTTATTTTTTTCGCGGAACCCTGAATAATAGTAACCTAAGTAACTCTTTACAATATCAACTATCCGCCAGTGAAAGCTCCGTCAATATCGGTCTATCGTTTTCAAAGATTAGCCGGAACATCTAGTCAGACAGACATAAATTCTAAAAATCGCATTTTGCGGAATCTCGTAGTCCGAATCCTTGATTCTTTTTACATTTTTATTTTGACATGACAAATAGATACTTTAATTTTATTTATGTATAGATAGAAGATAGAGCACAGAAAGAAGGAAAACATTTTTATTACCACGAAAGCGACGCAAAAATAGATAAAGATGAATGACTTTTACGGAAAACTCACATTTACAACCACCTGTTGATAATAAATCCAGATTTCTGTGGTCATGCCATCAATCAAATGGATGTACCAATGATTTTAGCAGGAGAACATTAATCACAATTATTAATTTATAAGGCATATCTTCTTAGAATTATTGTAATATAATTCTGGCGTCGTTCCGCAGCAATTTGCTTTAACATAAACTGTAAATGAAACGAATGAATTGGCATACTAATTGCGTGAATTATGTTTACATTTTGTCTGCTGCCGGGGTGTTTCTTGACGCTTCTTCTCTATAACAATAACAGTTGCGAAGCGGGACTTATAGAATAGAATGTAGACTAACTGAATGTAGTCTATCTATATATATATATATATATATATATATATATATATATATATATTGTTTATTATTATCATTTGATGTAAATATGTCTAATTATCCGTCTCATTTATATAAATATTAAACTGTACCGATATATTAATTGTGTTGTATTGTCCTCCGTGACTCCACCTGCTGGTCCCAGGCGGAAGAACAGCGCTGGCCTTAGTAGCTAGCATTACGCTGAGTCTGGGCCCAATTTTAAGACTTATATTGATACTGTTATCTTTTACTTTACTCAGTGTTGTTAAAATGTTTATTAGTGCTAAATAAAATAATTCTTTCTTTTCTTTCTTTCTAATTTTTTATTGTATAACCTTCAGAAAATGTCCTCCAGTGTACCAATTTAAATATGCACTTGTTATACCAAGTATACATTCGTATACACATAATTTATTTTAATAGTACCAGTTGATTAGCACTAGAAAGAAAAGAATGAAAAAAATGAATAAATAGTGACGACATTGCCTACTTACTTCGGCGTCCCATCTTTCAGGTACGTGCCCACCTCCGGTTCTGCTGCAGCCGAACGGGAGGCCCTCAAGCGTCGCAAATATGCCACCATCGGAAATGGTTACATATTTGCGGCATTTGGGGTGGAAACTTTGGGTCCGTGGGGTCCTAGTGCCCTAAAGGTCTACCGAGACGTCACCAAACGTCTGGTAGACGTCACACGCGACCAGAAGCTGGCGTCTATTTTGCGCAAAGACTAGGCATTGTCATACAACGTGGTAACGCCGCAAGCCTTTTGGGAACGTTCCAGGTACATGACAGTGGTTTGGGACCATAAATAAATGTTTAGGCATTTCCCCCCCCCCTTTTTTTTTGTTTAGTTTTATATTTATAGGTTAATCTATTTTTAGTATTTACAATATTTTAATAATTTAACCAGAGAGAAGCCTACTTATTACAAATAAAAGTGTATTTTGAAAATTTGTACGCCGCATTATCAACAAACAAGGTTTGCACTCAGCTTACCGTGCCGGAATTTTCAGTGCAAATCTTCCTTTTGCTTATATTTTATTTTATTTTAGTCTAACACGCCATCGCATATTGTTTTTACATTTTCTTCTAGACTCCTTAGACACTGGGGAGACTGGAACAGATCTATATCTATACTTCTACAGTAATATTATAAAGAGGAAAGATTAGTATGTTTTCTTTCTTTGGAGAGACTGCATCCCTCTGCGTATGCAACTGTACAACGGAAAGTGTCCCGAGGAACTGTTTGATCTGGAGGCAACGCCTCATTTCCACAGGGTGGCGCAATAGAACGTGCATATTGCATCATCTTTTTTCGCGGGGTAGAAAGTGCGCGGGCGGGGGAGCCTGCATCGTTGGTAGGCGGGCTCATGGAGTTTTAGTCACTATGAGTCACTTCGACGGGAAGCGTCGCGCATTTTGCGTGCGCGCATTTTACGAGAACTCTCGTTCATACATCGTTACTAGGCGTTTATATTGTTCTGAATATGGACTACGGCAAATTAGTGAAGCTCCGAGTGCTAATTTAATTAAGATATGGGTGCAGCGTTTTGAAGAGACTGGTTCAACGTTTAAACCACAAGCAAAAGGTCGTCCAAGAACATCTAGGACAGACGACAATATTGAGAGAGTTATGCAGTCTGTACGAGGAGATCCACAAATGTCTACTCGCCAGAGATCGTCTATCTTACACTTATCGCGACGAAGTTTGCAACGAATTTTAAACTTGGATCTTAAACTGCATCCTTACAAGCTGCAGTTAACACATGAATTGAAAGAGTCTGACTTCGCAGCAAGGCTCGCATTTGCTAATGAAATGCTTAATCGATTTTCCAATTTTGACAATATCCTTTTCTCAGAGGAGGCCCACTTCCATATCAATGGGTTTGTAAACCGTCAAAATTGTGGTTACTGGAACAGTGAGAATCCCAAACTCAAACACCAGAAACCACTGTATAGTCCTAAAGTGACAGTATGGGCAGCAATCTCTGGTAGAGGAATAATTGGACCGTTTTTCTTTGAAAATGCGCAAAAATCCGTTTGCGATTAGAGGAGTGTCGTCGTAGAGAGGGTCATCATTTAGACGATGTTATTTTAAAAAAATAAACTTCAGTTATTTCTTAATAATACCTCAGTTTTATTTTAACTATACCTTTTGTATTTATTTTTTAATCAATATTTTAAATATGCACGTTCTATTGCGCCACTCTGTATAAGCGTGCCGGTCACCAACGAAGGGATCTTCAGCCGCGTTTCCTGGGGCTCTTGAGCCTGCTTCGGGCAATAAACAAAATGTAACGAATGTTTGTAACAAATACTTCAAAAACTGCTGGTTTGATTGGAAAACTTCTTTCACCATTAGAATGCTACATCATCCCACATCAATACAGGTTATATTTTTTACCAGAAACAAATAGATATCTCTAATTGAACTTCAATAATGTAACCCAAGGTTTTAAAAAATTGTGTTTGAGTGGTCTGGAGATGGTTTAGATTCATAATTATACCCGGTTGGTGGCGCTGGAATCGGGATTTAGATTTTAATTTTTTCAGGGTAGAACGACTTTTGCCAAAATCGCTAGTGAGCGGCAAAGCTCATTGATCCCAATGAAATTTAAAATATGTAAGGGAAGACCTAGGAGAGAGTTGGTCATCCAAATAAAAAAGATAATATAGGTGTCGTGTCGAAGAAATATGTGAAACAGCTGGCCAAGAACAGAGAAGATTGTAGGAGCTTTTTTATTTTTTTGAGGCGGGGAAACGCATTTCGCACTCTACCGGATCCTTTACTTCGGATTAGACCAAAGCGACGAGAAGTGACACCACAAGTGGGCACCAGAGTCAAATCGTCGGCTTGTGTGGAGACTCGAACCTCAATACTCCACGAAAACCACCCTCCATGTGCCCCGCGCTCATGGCAGGAAAAGCGTGAAACTAGAACGCAGTTACGCCCACGCTGATCCTAGCGTATCAGTGCTTGAGAATTCCCTGGGAAAGGCACACTCTCTTCGTCAACAGGAGGACTCTAGGAGGCTACACCGACTAGAGCTAAGATCTTAAATATTATGATAATGAACAACTCACACCTAAACTATATTAAACTGATACATTATTATGATGGGTAAACCTTCTGCGCACTATCGGTAATAATAACTTTAACATATTATCAATAAAGAGCATTAAAATATAGCAAAGTAAATATCTAGACGATACTTTACGATAATTATGTGTACATTATTTGAAATTAACAGTAAACATTCTACCAAAACATATATAATATATGTTATTACAAACAAAATATTGAAATATCTGTGGAGTTTAATATACTCTAACACGCGTTTAAAGCAATCATGTGTTTGATGTTGTGATCTGAGTGTGTGGCATTAAACGGTATATGATATCGTAAAGTCAATAGCTTTAGTTAATAGCTGGGATTAACAAATCGTATATTAATAATGACAGTAGTTTTGGAAATCTCATCTCAAACTAGTGTGTGCAATACATGCAACAACTCAGAAGGGTTTATGGTAATGAAAGAATAGAAACTGGTGACATATTTATTAACAGAGAACCTTACGGTTTTAACATATTACACACATTAACTCTTCACACTACAAACATTTTTAGAACACCTCGCAATCCCTCCAACAATTTTAAAGTCTAACATACTTAGCAAATTGGCACAACCGATAGCGGATTGAAGTCATTGCTAATTTATTTTAATTAAAGGATTACGAATTAAAAGAATCTAATACATTATTATTATATGTTTGGAAATTCGAGACATTTTATACAAGATATATAAAATATTATACTCAAAGTTTTACATGTAATAAAACCCAACATGAATATAACATGTGTAGAATGCTCCAGAAATAATGATGAGAGACAGCGACTAAGGAGAGACTTATGCTTGGACTTCCTGGACTTTGGAATTTTTCATTGTTTTTTAGCCGACCCCCTATCTGTAAAAACAAAATTAGTTTTAGACTTTATTTTTAAAAGCATTAAATAATAGTGATTATACATGTTCACACATGTAAAATGACTATTATTTTATGCTTACCTGATTATTATTATTATCACATATTTATTTGTTTTCAAATTATTTACATTTTTCTTTATACATACATAAAAAAAACATATATTTAAAAAAAAATGTAAAAAACCGATGCCCGCCGGCAGCAGGGCCTAGGGTCCAAGCTACCGGTGGTTAAGGTTCCAGAGAAAGGAACCTCCTCACGATACGGGTCGTGTCCAGCAGGGCTGCCTTCTGCATCCGACCCTTCACCCAGGTACCAAGCGAGAGCCTTTCAAGATGTCGGTCAAGGCTCTTCGCTATTAATCCATTCACTGACACAACTATCGGTACTATGATTGTAGAGTCCAAGTTCCACATGGCAGTAACCTCGTGAGCGAGATCAATATACTTTATTTGTTTTTCTTTCTCGGCTTTCACGAGGTTACCATCATGGGGAATCGCGACATCTACAATTATAGCACGTCTCGCAGACCGATCAACTATCACAATATCAGGCTTATTGGCGACAATAGTCCTATCTGTAATAATTGATCGGTCCCAGTAGAGCATATATTGACCATTGTCAAGGACTGGCTCGGGCTTGTATTGGTAATAAGGTACCTCCAACGAGACAAGTCCGTATTTAAGAGCAAGTTGCTGATGGATGATCCTGGCTACTAGGTTATGCCTGTGCAAGTACTCGCTGTTAGCAAGACGAGAACAACCGGAGGTGACATGTCTGAGAGACTCACCAGGGTGGTGACACGCCTGACATATGTCAAGCGTGCCGTCCTTCAGAATGTACCTTCGGTAGTTGTTCGTCTTGATAACCTCGTCCATAATTGCACAGACAAACCCTTCGGTTTCCCCAAATAGGTCACCGAAACGTAGCCAGTTCACCGAGGCTGGTAGGTCCACATCAGGCCCTGTTAAAGCCTGATAGAACCTGCCATGTAGCTCCTTGCTCTTCCATACGTCCATACGATCAGAAGCACTCATTACCAACGGTTTCTGCCAGTTCTGTTTTGCTAGGGATAGCGGGGTGAACCCCTTGTCTACTGACACCATATCGTGATGCATACCCGCTGTTTCGCCTACTTTGAGAAAATATTCTCTGAGATTGTACACCTCACGGTTGTGGAGGTCTTTGGTATTTAAAAACCCCCTACCTCCACACTTCCGTGGGATGTACAGTCTCATCACAGACGAACGTGGGTGGTGCATCCTATGTGTTGTCAGTAAACAACGAACCCGTCTATCCAGGGCGTCTAATTCAGTTTGAGTCCATCTTAGTATGCCAAAGGAGTATGCTAATGCTGGCATGACCCAAGCGGTGAAGGCTCGAACCTTATTTCCACCTGAGAGAAGGCTCGTTAAGACCTTTCTCAGGCGGGAAAAGAAACGATCCTTCATCGCCTGCTTCACATCAGCATCAGGAATACCCAACGACTCTGATATACCAAGATACTTGTAGGTTTCACCTTCAGAGAGGGTCTTGAGGGATATATTTTCAGATAGTTGTAAATTTTCTGAATTTACAACTCTCCCTCGTTGTACATGCATGACGGCACACTTATCTACACCGAATTCCATACTAATGAAGTTGCTAAAGCTTTCAGTAATCTTTAGTAACTGCAAAAGATCTGGCTTTTTCGATGCAAATAGTTTCACGTCATCCATGTACATAAGGTGTGATATAATCTCACCCCCTCTCCGAAGTTGAAAGCCTAACTTTGACTCCCTAAGTAGTGTACTTAGTGGATTCAAAGCTAGACAGAACCACAGTGGACTCAGACTGTCACCCTGGAAAATGCCCCGCTTGATCCTTATTGGGTCGTGCAAAGTAGAAAGATTCCCTCTGTCCCCTGGATGCCTAAGCACCGTGGTCCACTGCCTCATACATGAACTGAGAAAAGCACGGAGAGTTGCATTTACTTTATACAGCTCTAGGACTTTCTCCAGCCATGTATGGGGCACCGAATCATAGGCTTTTTTATAGTCAATCCAGGCTACAGACAGATTTTTTCTGTTTCGCCGCACCTGATGACTAATGGTCATATCAATGAGGAGGAGCTCCTTAGTACCACGGGACCCATCCTTACATCCGTTTTGAGTATTGGCCAAAATGTTATTATTTGTCAAATGTTTCATTAATTTAGATCTCAAAACAGATGTAAGTAGCTTGTATATAGTTGGTAAACAAGTGATGGGTCTATAGTTTTTTGCCTCCGTGGTACTGCCTGACTTATGGAGCAGATGAGTGACTCCAGTAGTCATAAAGGAAGGAAGCGAACCCATGTTTATAGCCTCCTGGAATTGGATGGCCAAACAGGCGTGCGAACTCTTGAACCATTTAATCCAAAAGTTGTGCAATCCGTCTGGTCCAGGACTTTTCCAGTTCTGAGCCACACGAATTGCACAACCTATGTCAACTGGTTCAAGAGCCAGCGGTTCCATTTCTGGAATCATTTCACAAGCCTGCTCGGCCATCCTAGTCCAGTCGCTTTCTTGGTGGGTGACAGGCACCGACCAAATATTACTCCAGAACGCTGTCATAGAGTCGATATCTGGCCTGTGACTATCATCCACAGAAACACATGGCTGCTCCCATCCTCTATACACTCGTTTTTGGTCTCTTTGGAAAAAGCGATTCAGGTTATAACGATCTGCTCGTTTTTTATACCGACGTAGTCGATTGGCCCACGCACAAATTTTTTGTTTATAAAAGTCAATGCGTTCTGTAACTCGAGATAAATAGTCACTGGGATTAATGTCAGTCCCATTGAAAGCCCGATTTACAAAACGCATTACTTTTGGCCTGGTGTTTCCGGCCCTAAAACAAAGTAATTTGGCTATGAGGGTCCTGGCCTTACCAATACGACATTCAATTCTCTTCTGCCAGGCAGGCTGTCCATTACTACGCCGTGATCTCTGTTCCAAATTTGGGAATTTGGTACCAGAGACACGACATACAGCAACAGCGCCACAGTAAAGAATCGAATGTGTCTCGGTAAGATCTTTACTGGCTTTAAAATATGGAGCCAGTAAGGAATCCAAGACCCCCATGAGCAACAAATTACGTTTGTGAGTGGGTAACCGTGGTAAATGTGGTCTACTTAATATAGGCATCTCCTTATAATCTTCAATCGCTTCCTCCAAAGCCCTCCTCATAAGCTCATTATCCTGGCTACTTACGCTACCAACCGTAGTATCGTCCGTTTCCATCGGCAACAACGCCGTCACCCTAGATGTTATATTTGGGTGTTGTGGGGAACTCGGAGTCTCACTGATTCTACGGGTGGTTCGTATTTCAGTGCGCAGACGATCAAGTGTAGACTCATCCAACAGATGTCGTCGTTGAATAGCCCGCACCTGATCCGACAAGCGCTGTGCCGTGACATTGGTATCTGGTTGAAGGATCTGAAACAGAGACAGCATGCGGTCACGGTACGCAGTGAGGTTAATTCCTATATCTGTCGCCTCGTAGTACGCTCGCATGACGTTCTCATTCATTTGTTGAGTCCATCGCATGCGGCGCACTGCACCACCGGTAGCGGGGGCCGAGCGCGGGATACGTCCCGCAGGCCCCAAGCGTGCCGACGGTAGCCGTCCTCGGCCTCGCGCAGGTCTTCGTCGCGGGGCTGACGGCGCTGGTCCCTCCTCGCTGGTGCTTGACGTCTCAGTGGCCGCCGGTGTGAAGAAATCTTCATCCGTTGACGACGACCGAGGCGTGGAGCCAGGCGAGGCGGGCACAGTAGGTGGTAGGCGTGCGCATCCTCGTCTTGCTGCAATATTTTCTGTCTGCTTCCGTCTTTATTTTTTCATATTATAGTTTCGTCGTGATATACATTTCCTTACGATTTTTCATTTTAGTTCGCACGTTTGACATTATGTATGTCATAATGGTAAGTTTTTGATGTTAGTTATAAATCGAAAGAAAAATAAGTTTGTAAATATTTTGGGAAGAAGGATCGTCTATTTTTGTGTTTGTAAAAGCTATTATATATATTGTGAGCACTTTATTAATTATTTACTAAGGAATTTAGGAAACAGACAATTAGTTGATTGACAGACTTTTTTTATTATTATTTCACATATATATTTATTTGAATTCTTTTTTATGTTTTTTTAATACATATATATATATAAAATAGGCACATATTAAAAAAATATAAAAAGATGTCGTCCGTCGGCAGCGGGGCCTAGGGTCCAAGCTACCGGTGGTTAAGGCTCCAAGGACAGGAACTTCCTCACAATGCGTGTCGTGCTCAGGATAACCGCCTTCTGTATCTGGCCCTTCACCCATTTACCGAGCGAGAGCTTCTCTAGGTGTCGGTCGAGGCTCTTCGCTATTAGACCGTTAACGGACACCACTATCGGTACGATGATCGTTGACTCCATATGCCACATGGCCGCAATCTCGTGTGCGAGGTCAAGGTATTTTGTTAATTTGTCAGTTTCAGCTTTTATGAGATTGCAGTCATGCGGGATACTTATATCAACGAGCATCGTACGTCTCGCAGATCGATCTATTATCACAATGTCAGGCTTATTGGCAACAATAGTCCTGTCTGTGATAATAGATCGATCCCAGTAGAGCGTGATATGACCCTTTTTCAAGAACTGGCTCAGGGGTATATTTATAATATGGTACCTCAGTCGCTATCAGATCGTATTGAAGAGCAAGTTGCTGGTGGATGATTCTGGCTACTAGGTTGTGCCTGTGCAAGTACTCGGAGTTAGCAAGACGAGAACAACAGGAGATAATGTGCCTGATGGATTCGCCCGGGTGGTGGCACGCCCGGCATATGTCGAGCGTGCCATCTTTCATGATGTACTTCCTGTAGTTCTTCGTCTTGATAACCTCGTCCATAATTGCACAAGCAAACCCTTCAGTTTCCCCAAAGAGGTCACCGAAACGTAGCCAGTTCACCGACGACGGAAGGTCTATATCGGGCCCATATAGCGCTCGATGAAACCTTCCGTGCAGCTCCTTGCTCTTCCATACGTCCATTCGCTCGGAGGTACTCGATACCGGAAGCCTGAGCCAGTTCTGTTTTGCAAGAGAGAGCGGGGTGAGTCCTTTATCTACCGACAACATATCTCGATGTATACTTTCGTTGGTTTTTAGGAAATATTCTCGGAGATTGTACACCTCACGGTTGTGTAAGTCTTTAGCATTTAATAATCCCCGGCCACCACACTTCCGTGGGATGTACAATCTCATTACCGATGATCGCGGATGGTGCATCCGATATGTTGTCAGCATATAACGGATCCTCCGGTCCAGTGCGTCTAGCTCTGTTTGGGTCCACTTTAGTATACCAAAGGAGTAAGTTAGCGAGGGCATGACCCAGCTGTTAAAAGCACGAATCTTGTTACCACCTGAGAGAAGGCAATTTAGCACCTTTCTCAGGCGGCTAAAGAACCGCTCCTTTATCAGCTGTTTCACATTCTCGTCAACTATACCCAATGACTGTGATATACCAAGGTATTTGTAGGTCTCATCTTCGGAGAGGGTTTTGAAGCACACGCCCTCGGAGAGCTGCAATCCGTTAGAATTTACAACTCTCCCCCGCTGCACATACATAACCGCACACTTGTCCACACCAAATTCCATTCCTATAGAGCTGCTAAACGTTTCAGTTAAGTTAAGCAGCTCTAGTAGGTCATGTTTTTTCGATGCGAACAGTTTCAGGTCATCCATGTACAGCAGGTGAGATATGGCTTCACCCCCTCTACGAAGATGAAAGCCTAGCTTTGAATCCTCCAGCAAAGAGCTTAAAGGATTCAAGGCCAGGCAAAACCACAATGGACTCAGGCTATCACCCTGGAAGATCCCTCGCTCTATCTTTATAAGTCCGTCCGAGATAGGTAAGCTACCACCGCCGGGCATGCAGAGTCTAGTGACCCATTGCCCCATACATACGCCAAGAAAGGTACGTAGAGTTACATCAATTTTATATAGCTCCAGTACCCTCCCTAGCCACGTATGCGGCACTGAGTCATATGCCTTTTTATAATCTACCCAGGCGGTGCAGAGATTTTTCCTATTTCGGCGGACTTGTTGATTAATGGTCATATCTATGAGGAGGAATTCTTTAGTACCACGGGTCCCAGGCCTACATCCGTTTTGAGTTTTGGCCAAAAGTGTATTATCCACTAAATGTTTTATTAATTTTGATCTCAAAATGGATGTAAGCAACTTGTAAATAGTGGGGAGACAGGTTATTGGTCTGTAGTTTTTGGGTTCCGTGGTACTACCAGATTTGAATAACAGATGGGTGACACCCGTGGTCATAAAGGTTGGGACGTTTCCTGAGTTTAAGGCGTCCTGGAACTGTGTAGCCAAACAGGGATGCGAAACTTTGAACCATTTGATCCAGAAGTTATGCAAGCCGTCGGGCCCAGGGCTTTTCCAATTATGGGCCGAACGGATTGCATAACCGACATCATATGGTTCAATGGTTATAGAATCCATTTCAGGTATCAGTTCGCATCTCTGTTCGACAACACCCATCCAGTCGCCTTCTGTGTGATTAACAGGCACTGACCAAATCCCACGCCAAAAAGCCGCAATAGCATCCGCATTTGGGAGCTGCCTGTCAGCAACCTGCTCTTCAGGTTGTTCCCAACCTCTATAAACCCCCTTTTGGTCCCTTTGGAAGCGGCGATTAAGGTAAAATCTTTTTGTACGCTTTTTATATCTACGGATTCGATTTGCCCATGCATAAATCTTCTGCTTTAGGAAGTCTATGCGTTCCATGACCCTTTCTTTATAGTCATTAGGTCCGATATTAGTTCCAACGAATGCTTGGGTCACGAAACGCATAACTTTAGGTCGAGTATTTCCTGACCGGAAGCAGAGTAGCTTGGCTATTAGGGTTCTAGCTGTGTTAATTCGGCGTTCTATTCTGTATTGCCAAGCTGGTTTCTGGCATGCATCTCGAGTAGGTTGTGGGTTGTCAGCGAAATTTACTCCAACTGTGCGACACACAGCTACAGCTCCACAATACAGAATAGAATGTGTTTCAATTAGGTCTTTACTTTGCATAAGGTGTGAAGCTAAAAGTGAGTTCATGTGGCCCATAATAGCCAAGCTACGTCTATGAATGGGCAAACGGGGTAATCGTGGCCTACTTAATGTAGGCATATCCTTAAAATCATTAATCGCTGTTTCCAGATTCCTCCTCATATGCTCATTATCCTGGCTACTTACGTAGTCAGCCGTAGGATTGCCTAAATCCGCCTCTGGCGTTACCGCTGCTGTTGAGGTCAGCTCAATCATTGTATTGGTTATTATATTATTATTCTGCGGTACCGGAGATTGCGAAGTTTCGGAAATCCTAAGGCTGGTTCGTACTTCAGTGCGAAGACGGTCAAGAACAGGTTCATCCAGCAGGTGTAACCTCTGGATAGCCCGCACTTGATCCGACAAGCGTTGTGCCGTTACGGTGGTATCTGGGTGAAGCACCTGAAACAGAGACAGCATCCGATCACGATACGCAGTGAGGTTAGTTCCTATATTTGTTGCCTTGAAGTACGCTCGCATGACACTCTCATTCATTTGCTGAGACCATCTCATGCGGCGCACTGCACCACCGGTAGCGGGGGCCGAGTGCGGGATACGTCCCGCAGGTCCCAAGCGTGCCGACGGTGGCCGTCCTCGGCCTCGCGCAGGTCTTCTTGGCGGGGCGGACGGCGCTGGCCCCTCCTCGTTGTTGCTCGACGCCCCGGTGGCCGTCGGCGTCACGAAGTCTTCATCGGGTGACGACGACCGAGACGTGGAGCTCGGCGAGGTGGGCGCAGCAGGTGGTAGGCGTGCGCATCCTCGTCTTGCTGCAATATTTTCTGTCTGCTTCCGTCTTTATTTTTTCATATTATAGTTTCGTCGTGATATTTATTTCTTTGCGAATTTTCATTTTAGTTCGCACGTTTGACATTATGTATGTCATAATGGTAAGTCTTTTGATGTTAGTTATAAATCGAAAAAAATATGTTTGTAAATATTTTGGGAAGAAGGATTGTCTATTTTTGCGTATTTGTAAAAGCTATTATATATATTGTAAGCACTTTATCAATTATTTACTAAGGAATTTAGGGAACAGACATTTAGTTGATTGACAGCTCTTTTTTATTTTTATTTATATATTATTATTATTATTATTAATGTGATTATAAGTTTTTTCTGTTTCCACGGACTGATATGGACGCTAGTCCAAAAGTCCTTAAAATAAATTAAAAAAAAAAATATAACATGTAGTGAATACCGTCCATATACAATTGAGAGACCTCGAATTATAACCTACACATCATATTATTGTAATATAAAATGGAGATAAATTATGGAGAGCTACTCTATACAAAACAAGCTCTAATCACAGAATAAATAAAAATATAACATTTTTACTCAATTAAGGTACATAACAAAATTAATTATTAACTTTAAAAAGAAACACGACAAGAACAACTATGCTACTTAATAACTGTAACACTAGGACTACGTGACTGAGACTACGCGCGTAGAAGTGAGAACATAAGATATTGCTTAAATACCTTTTGCGACAATAAATACACTTGGTTAAAATATCGCTTGCGTTAAAGTGGCGGTAAAGGCTCTACATATCAACAAGTAGTAAGGTATATGAACGGTAATAAGATATAGGAACTGACTACTGACCAATAGTTGCAGGTAGACAAATAATTCAGAAACAGTGTGTTTTGAAATTTCTTAATACGGTAAGAAATTATAGGGCTGACTGAAGTCTTTATAAACCAAATTCTCTTGCTGTCTCTGGAATAGGAAATCTATTAAATTATCTTATATATTACTATATGTAACTACTATATATATTTTCATTTAAAATGAAAATAAGTGTACGAGTGCTGGTTAAGCAAGTAACGGCATTTGTTGTCCTTCTGATACTCCATCCAAAGTTTTTTTTCAGTCTCCATGGGTGACCAGACTGCGGATCGTATTTATATATGAATGTTCTTGATTTTATGTAGCATTTTTGTATAATAATATCAGCCCATAAACTTCCCACGGCTGGGCTCGGGCCTCCCATTATAGGGGGAATACACATTATACCCGCCACGATTGTACAAGGCGGCTTGGCAGCTTTGACACATCGGTTGTCTAGCATGTGGTAATTGTAACAATATGCACATTAGATCAGAAAACTGACTAGGTGGTGCATGCGTTCCGGCCAAGTCGAACCCGCGCTCTTTGAGTCAGGGACACGTGCGCTAGCCAATACGCTAGCACGACTTGCAGCATTTTTGCACAATCAATTATATTCTGTATTATTCTACATACGAGATATCTCTAAATGTGCTCTTAGAACACGGGCAACTAAAATTGCTCAATCTCAGTCAATACTCGTCAACTATGACGTTACGAGTACCTCAAGCAATTTGGGGTGATGGCAACATGTAGCAACCTGTTGCTGAGGTACGGCCACACAATACCATGCAATATGGAACACGTATAGTAGAATAAAGAAATGAAATGATAGCGGCTCGCTGCGACGGCGCACCTCCCCCCGCCGACTTGTTCGTCTCGCGAAAACGAGACGTAGTTATATGTACAAACGAGATAGAAAGAATATTTCCAAAGTGATTGGACATTCGGCAAATGTGGTATATATGGAACCAGTAGAAGCAATATTCCCAAAGCAATTGCCTCATTTTATTACAATTGCTCCACTAATTAAGTAGAACAATGATTCCATATTAGTGTTGCCAAACAATTATTGCTCAAAAAATTGCCTGTGTTTTTTTTATTGCAGGAGTTCAGCAGACAGGCAGACGACCCACTTGGTGGAAAGTGGTTATCATCGCCTATGCACATTTACAACACCAAAGGTGCTACAAATGCGCTGCTGCTCTCTTAAGGGAGACTGCAACTTGGTCACTAATGCCGGAGCAAAACTCAAGGTTGTTATGGCGACATACTTTAAGCCAGGGGAAACCGTGTAAGAGCACCTTTACGGTATTTGAGGTTACCATCATGAAATGTTAAGTATTTTCGGAAATACGACATCGCTGAAACTACCTAAATGTCCGTGTTATGTCGACTATGAATCAAGTTTGAAATTCATACATTCGTAACTGTCAAACATTTCCTCTTTAAGAGACCGTAAAATCGTTTTATTGGACAAGATCTGGTGCCATTGTTCAATGAATGAATGTCAAGCCGGCAACCAATTGTCTGAGTAATGTCCATGAAACTGCCTTGAATGCACACGGGAGGATATTCTTCAAGGAACCGCTGTATTACAATTACATACTGTTACGGCTGCAGCCAGCAACTGGACCGACAGGCGCGGGGCGGCAGCTGCGGCGGAAGCGACGCGTTGCATCGGCCGGTATCACACATCATAAGATCACTTTTTCTAACGATCCTCTCATGTCACACGCGCAACATACACATATTAAATTGCAATACTAGTCGAGAAATAAAAACATATATCTATATAAACACCACCACCGTCCACCAATTCAGGCCTTAACACATACGTCAAGGTGAATTTTGGAAGTGGGCCGGGAAGGTCAAATCCTAAACTATAGGCTAAGTCTCGGAGACAATTATGACGAAAACTAAAATAGTATCGTTAGATTTTTGATAAATCAATAACAGAAATCGAATCAGTTGATTTTGAAAAAATAATCAGAACGGTAATATGTTTCCTCCATGCAGGAACGGAGAAAGAATACAATTTCCTGCGGCCGGGCGGCCTTTCGTAAAAGGCGACAAAACAACCCACAGCCAGGTGGTAGGGCATTTGCCCGACTGTATGGCAACCACCCCTGGTCTAGAGTATGCCGCCATAACAACCTTGTGTCGTGTTTCGGCATTGGTAACATATGGCATAGGTTCCAGTCTCCTTTAAGAGAACAGCAGCGCATTTGTAGTACCTTTGGTGTTGCAGGTGTCCATATGCGATGATAACCGCTTTCCATCAAATGGGCCGTCTGCCTGCCTGCTAAACTCCTGCAATAAAAAATAAAAAAAATCACCAACCTTTTACCCTTGCCGTTTGATATTTCTTTACAGAAATTGATCCTTACAAGCAACACTATGATTTGGTATAATAATACAGTATGTGATTATTTTTTTTTAAATCAGCTGATTCGATTCCGAACAAAGGTAATTGATGTTACAAAAATTTAATGGGACCAATTTAGTTTTCATCAAAATATTTTGAGTGTTTTTCGTTATATTTAGGATATGGCATTGAAAACCCACTAGAAAAATACATGGAGTAGTTATAGTTGGATATTTGCCGTAATATAGAATATTCGTGACCCAAATTCTTATTAGATATCTGTCTAGAGAGATAGATAGACTCTTTATTGTTCAACAATACATAAATAAAATTAGAGACTAAGATTTTATCTTATTGTGCATAAAGAGCGGTCTCCTCCCTAAAAAGCTATCTCTTCCAGTCAGCTCCATTTATTGGTTCTTACTCATTGTTCAGACATCCGAAATATCATTATAAGTAAAACTAGTATAAACGTGCCTTACAACGTTTCATAACTTATTCATTGAAAATATTTTGTTATCAAAAATATTAGCTAAAACTCTTAGAACTCTTCATTCTTTTATAGCAATAAATGATTATTATATTATTTTCTTCGTACAGAAGACTGAAGAAAATCAATATAAATTATTTAAGCTTTTATTGAATATTTACCTCTCTTTAATGACAAAATAAATACAGCTTTTGTTGTATAAACATGTATAATGTATGTATTTGTACTCGTATATAAATTTAATATTCACTTGGCCGAATAAATACTTCGCTTAATTGCTAAGCAGAATAAATAAACACACATTGGTTTTAATTACAATCCTAATTCAATAATTACACAGAGTCCCTTAATAATCTTTCTACAAATTATATCGCTTCGTTTCTCGATGAGACAACCGCAGCGTTACCGAAGGATTTAATTTAACGTGTGTTTAATTTTGTATTCAATGATAATACAAATAACAAGGATATGCCCTCGAGTCCGTTCACGCTTGACTTGAAATTCCTGCGGGATTCCCGGGACACAAAGTACCGCAGCATTTAAAAAAGAATGTAAGCTGTATCTTCAAACCGCTCCCGGGAAAATTCACGTGGGATTTTCGGTAGAAAAATTATCACATATTTTATTACATTAAATTTGAGAGATCATTTAAGAAAAACACATGGAATTCGATTTTTTTTAATCTGCTCATTTTAAATAATTCCCAGAAAAAATTTCCAGATTCCCAGGATAAAAAGTTAAGAATTAGCTGTCAATCAGTGAAAACCGCATCGAAATCGACTTAGTAGTTTTTACTTAAATCCCGAATGATCAGATAAACAGACAAGAAATCAAAAAATGCATCGTGTTCACCATCGTCTATATAGATAGTTAGTTTTTCTTTTTATAGCTTCAATCTACAGTCAAAAGTTTTAGAATTTTATAATATTATATATAGATATACTTTCATTTTTGTCGCCTTCTTTTGAAACAAATTATAAGAAAGGCGTAGATTATTATTTTTATGCTAATACAATATTCCGGTTGCAGAAACACATCCCTATTAATATTATAAATGCGAAAGTAACTGTCTGTCTGTCTGTCTGTGTGTCTGTCTGTCTGTCTGTTCCTATTTCACGTAAAAACTACTGGACCGATTTGGCTGAAACTCAGTATATATATATTTTCGATGCCGAGGATGAACATAGGATACTTTTTATCCCGAAAAATGGGATAGTTTCCGGGATAAAATGATATTTGTCTGTTTGTTTGTTATGCTTTTACGGAAAAACTACTGGACCGATTTGGCTGAAATTCGGTACGTATGTAAATTAAATTCTGAGGATGGACAAGGGATAATTTTCATTTTAGCCTTTTTGGTAATTTTGGCCTATTTGGTCATTTTGGCCTTTTTGGTCATTTTGGCCTTTTTGGTCATTTTGGCCTATTTGGAAATTTTTCCTTTTTGGTCATTTTGGCCTATTTGGTCATTTTGGCATTTTTGGTCATTTTGGCCTTTTTGGTCATTATGGCCTTTTTGATCATTTTGACCTTTTTGGTCATTTTGGCCTATTTGGTCATTTTGACCTTTTTGGTCATTTTGGCCTATTTGGTCATTTTGGCCTTTTTGGTCATTTTGGCCTTTTTGATCATTTTGGCCTATTTGGTCATTTTGGCCTTTTTGATCATCTTGACCTTTTTGGTCATTTAGGCCTATTTGGTCATTTTGGCCTATTTGGTCATTTAGGCCTATTTGGTCATTTTGGCCTATTTGGTTATTTTGGCCTTTTTGGTCATTTTGGCCTTTTTGGGTCATTTTGGCCTATTTGGTCATTTAGACCTTTTTGGTCATTTTGGCCTTTTTGGTCATTTTGGACTATTTGGTCATTTTGGTCTTTTTGATCATTTTGACCTTTTTGGTCATTTAGGCCTACTTGGTCATTTTGGCCTTTTTGGTCATTTTGGCCTTTTTGATCATTTTGACCTTTTTGGTCATTTTGGCCTATTTGGTCATTTTGGCCTATTTGGTCATTTAGACCTTTTTGGTCATTTTGGCCTATTTGGTCATTTTGGCCTTTTTGGTCATTTTGACCTTTTTGATCATTTTGACCTTTTTGGTCATTTAGGCCTATTTGGTCATTTTGGCCTTTTTGATCATCTTGATCTTTTTGGTCATTTTGGCCTATTTGGTCATTTAGACCTTTTTGGTCATTTTGGCCTATTTGGTCATTTTGGCCTTTTTGGTCATTTTGACCTTTTTGATCATTTTGACCTTTTTGGTCATTTAGGCCTATTTGGTCATTTTGGCCTTTTTGATCATCTTGATCTTTTTGGTCATTTAGTCCTATTTCGTCATTTTGGCCTATTTGGTCATTTTGGCCTATTTGGTCATTTTGACCTATTTGGTCATTTTGGCCTATTTGGTCATTTTGACCTTTTTGGTCATTTTGACCTATTTGGTCATTTAGACCTTTTTGGTCATTTTGGCCTATTTGGTCATTTTGGCCTTTTTGGTCATTTTGACCTTTTTGATCATTTTGACCTTTTTGGTCATTTAGGCCTATTTGGTCATTTTGGCCTTTTTGATCATCTTGACCTTTTTGGTCATTTAGCCCTATTTCGTCATTTTGGCCTATTTGGTCATTTTGGCCTATTTGGTCACTGTTTCCTTTTCGATCATTTTGGCAATGTCGGTCAGTTTGGCCTCTTTGGTCATTTTGATTATTTTGGCCATTTTGGTCGTTTTTGCCTACTCCGTCATTTTGGCCATGTCGGTCACTGTGGTCTTTTGGTCGTTTAGATCATTTTGGCCTTTTTGACAGATAGACGGGGCTTGGTATAATTAGCGATATAAAATGAAGTGAATCTTCCGTGGGCAAATACATAAAAAATGTAATATAATATAACCTTTTAGCACTTGCTCTACAAACAAGAGACACGTATTAGAGGTTAACCCGCGGCGCAGCCGCGGGGTAAACTCTATACTTTATTTGCACTCTTAAAATAATAAAGAGTTTAAATTAAAATCTTTTAGATTTTTTTCCTTACATATTTGACGATGCAAATTGCACCGCACAAGTTAAGCAGACTTCAGCGAACTCAGTTTAAACTTTTCATAAAACGGTCAACTAGCGCCCTGGGTGGAATGGCATAAGTTTTATCAGATTGAAGCTATCCTCTTGGCTAGACCGAGGTTTAAGTAAACTAAGACAAATCCTCTTGTCAGCTGCTCTGAATGTTATAATCTTCACGTCAAATTCATTTCCATTGTGTTCTCATATAATGGAACACCAGTGATAACTAAAATGCAGTTGTTGACCATTTTGGTTAGACAGATAACACTTTATTGCTCAAAAAAATAACAGATGCAATATATTAGTACCAATTGTTTTAGGTAGAATTACAGTCGGTCTTACAGTTTAAAATCTCTTCTACGTAACCTAACTTATAGTATTTTCTTAGCTAACTACACAGCCCTTCATGTCCAGGACATAACTCGTTCAACACAGTGTCTAGGCTACCTCGCTTCTGTAGCTCCTAGCGATTGCTTCCAGACCACATGAGAAAGCGGGCCGCGATCCTAGTGCGGGGTTGCAGACTAGCATAACGTCGTCCTGGCGATGATTGCTGATAAGGTAAACTGCTCCAACATTAGGCACAGCTGCACAACACATTATAGTGCACCTAAGAGATAACTTGTATGTATTTAGATATGTATCGTATCTTCATTTAATTTTATAAATCGAACCCCTTACCTCTTCTTTGCTATAGCATTAATAAACTACTAGCCCAATCACACTTAATGTCAAATGACGAATTTTCAACAAATATTAACCATACTCCTCTCACTTCAGGATGTTTTATCTAGCTTCCTCTTGCTCTGGGTTTTGAGTTCTATAAAAAAATACGAAATTAGAAAGTAACAAATTTACTGCATTTCAAATTAAATCACATTTTACAAACATATTCAGCCGTAAAAAAAATCATCTTGCCAATTTAACAGAAGTAAGAATCCAATATTCAAACCGAACTTTACTTTCGAGAGATTGCACTAAAAGTTAGATTCCACTTTAAATTTTCAATGTCTGAAACAAATTGATTGATAGTTAAACAAGCTTATCCATCTGAAACGCTTTGAAGTTTGGGTTTGTAAATAAACAAACCGGCGTCTTCAAAGGATCCGTTGACAAACTATTTATCAAGTCTGCGCTCTATATTAAGATTAGCAAAGTCTGTATTATATGTTTTGTATTACTACTTGACAATAGAGATAAGGTAGATGATAGAGGATTTTTTTTTATAAATCGGCAGACAAACACACACACTGTGTATATCCCCAAATTAAACAGGTTACGCTTGTGTTATGGGTTATATACAACGGATCATTCTGAGGACGATCCCAGACACCCAGACCATAGTAAATAACGGATAAAATTCGTTTCCAAAATTTACCATACCAGGAATCGAACCTGGAGTTTCTGCGTTGCAGTGCGGAAAGCCGGCAAAGGCTTAGCCCGCTCAGCCACAGAGGCCTACATATATAACTACCTACAATACCTATAATAAAACTACGTTTTAACGGTTTCAAGCGCGATAATTTATTAGATTTTGGTTTGTCCTACGTTTCGGCTGCTTTTCAGTGGCCGTGGTCACGTGGTCTTATAAACAGTCAGAAAGTGCGCTTGTAAAGGCAAATTGGTGTCTTACAATTTTTTTAAAAAAAAACCTTTTGCCGATAGACCACACGGACTTATATTTTCAACCCCAAACGGCACTTGTTACGGTTTTCATATTTACGCAGCTTGAGAGCTTCAATTTTGAAACAGTATTGCCAACCCCGTATTTAAAACTAAGTGTGCCCGAGACTTCGTGAATTTTTTTCCCGGCACCCTAAAAAAAGTAACCTATATCAGTTACTCCCTATCTTCAGCTATCCAGCCAATGAATGTCGTGTCAAAATCATTCCAACCTTTTCAGAGTTCAGTCGGAACATCCAGGCAGACAGACAGGAATTCTAAAAATTGCTTTTTTTGTAGTTATCCCCACTGATTTTAATGACATTAAAAATAGACACTTCAACTTTCTTCATCTGTATAGATATATAGATATCAATCAAATCAAAAATCATCAATTCAAATCAATTATTAATTAAGACATAATGCACAAATTTTTAACTTATTGGTCCCCAAATTAGGTCCACCTTGTATCTCGGAGACCTTCTTCCTAATTGGTGCAATTCTGATTGTGAAATTATTTATTACAGTTTCATTCAAAAGAAAAAAAAGAAATATGTATGAGTTGGTTGGGCATTGCCCAACTGAATGGCTACCACCCCTGATCCAATAAATATAAATGTATAAATCTTAAAATCAAAACATTTAGAGAAATTGTTTCTAGCCGTCCATGAAAAAAGTGACGCAAATTACACTATAGACCATAAGATGAACTGCTTGGTCGTTTGCACATCCATCGGCTCCTTGACTTTGGAACCCAGCCAGAAATAGCACCAGGATAAACTTCTTTAAGAAAAATACCGTCGCATTTATAGCGAGTGCTTGGCGCGTAGCTGACATCATCAAACTAAAATTGATTAACGATTAATTCACATAAATCATAAGGAAATGACGTTAATGATGCGGAATGTAAGCCGTATAACACCCACGTACGATTTTTTACGTTTTTAAATTGTCGCAATAAAATGTCCAGAATAAATGTATGTGTTAGATTTATCACTTTGGAGATTTGGGTTGGTTTTAACAACGTATGCATAATCATTAGGGTGGTCGTTAAAAATTAAATTTCTTGCGACGCCCCCTAAAAAGCTTCCTTTTAATGAAAAAACACTGGGATTTTTTTTGTAATTATTTCAAGTCAAGACAACACGTGCCTCAAGACGATTCAAGTTAATTTTTGGGTAATATCATGTTTTTTTAGGAAACTTCTTCATACTTAGGAGTAATAATTATTTTAAGATTGGAAAAGTTTTAACAATGAAATACCTTCCGTATTATCATTCTCAGTGATGAATTTCAAATTATAGTTTCAGAAAAAGTTTAAAATTATTCGTGATTCAAGCTTATCTTTCAATTTTTCTTATATTTTTAGTTTTAACTTGAATCGTCTTGAGGCACGTGATGTCTTGACTTGAAAAATTATAAAAAAAAATCTGTGTTTTTTCATTAAAAGGAAGCTTTTTAGGGGGCGTCGCAAGAAATTTAATTTTTAACGACCACCCTAATAATCATTTTTAGATTTTATACAGTTGGATACTTTGTACAAGAGGATAAGAGTAGTGAATGGTAGTGCACAAAGCAGCCCTCATTTAATCGTGATCATATCATATTGTTACGAGCTACAGGACTCCAATTATATTTAATAAGACCTATGTACCATTCATGTGTCACTTAGTTCGCAATAAAAATGATTTGATTTGATTTAAATAAATGCCGTTGAAATTACTTAATTAATACTATAGAATTTATTAGAACTGTACAAAACGTATAAAACAAGTACAAATAAAACTGGGTGCAACCAGTACAAACTGCACGATTCAATGCAATTCAACACGCGCAAGTCCGTCACTAAAATGTACACACGTCTTGCTTCGTTTGTGTTATCGCTTTGACTGCCCCACGCCTCCGTTCGGGCAGTTTTGTGCTAAACTGTATAATACCGACAAATGACCGACGCAATGCAATAAAAACAAGGAATAATTCGTCCGACACTAATTACAGCCTTAAAATAAGTACGATAACAATAGATGTTTTTAAAGTTTAAACACGAAGTAAATAAAAGAATTCGTTTTTTACAACAAGCAGGTGTGCGGTCTTTGTCGGTAAATAACAGTATCATTCTCCATAGCAACAAATTGTAGGCGGCCCTGCAACGAGTCGGATCCTGTGGAACGACGGACCCTCACCTCACGCGCCGAGCCACCTGCGTCGTCAATAACAGGCTATGTTATATATAAGGGAGATCACAGCAAGACGACCGCATAACGTCCTCACGGACAGGGTCGAAGTTATCGCAAAACGGCTGGCCCGAATCAGCCTACCCGCGGTTAGAACGGCAGGCTGACATCACTGATAGACAGACACAGATAAACCCAATCACGATCTCTGTATGTCCCTGCGGGGGTGCCAGGAGACATAGCCCTCTATAGGATTGTATAGGCGTGTTGCTGGGAAGTTTCTTTCGCCGTTTCTTCTCTCAGCCATAACACGTTGCGAAACGTAGTAAGATAGCGTAGGCGGCCGCCGATCCCGAACCGCGGGATCTTTTCCCTCGGGTTTTATATTACCCGTCACCCCGTTCTCAATTAGTACATTATGTCGCCTGTTGGTCGACATCGTTAGATTTGTCCCCCTTTCATGGCAACAGTCCAAGGTAAAGCCACCTAGGGCTCGAACGGTAAGTAGTGTGAGGTCTTCGAACCGACAATATAAACTTAAGTCCATAAAAAAGAAACGTGGAAGAGATGCAGCAAGATCATCGTCGAGACCATACGCTACTCAGTATACGCAATCCAACGGCGGCACTCTGCCCGTTGACATTCTTAAAGTAAAAGAAAGAAACTTTATTTGCAAAAATAGCGACGGAATTACATTTCTTATACATTTTTATACACAGAGCTTATTTTGAAAATTTGTACGCCGCATTTTCACCAAACAAGGTTTGCACTCAGCATATTTCTGTGCCGGAATTATAGTTAATTCCTTGCATTTAATTAAAAATCAGTGAATATCAATGTATTGTAAAAATCGATAATAAATACTGTATTCTGTAAGGTGTTCTTTCTTATCCCAACCACATTACAGCGAAGAATAACATCACGGTGACACTTACGTACGTGTGGGTGTGATCAGAGGTTCAATACTTACTTAATATCTCTGGTCACCCCTACAAGTGTTTCATGCTTGAATCTACCAAATTCTGTCTATCAAGTCTGTAATTTTACTGAAAAAATGCGGAACTCGAAGACTAATGAATGAGTCCCATATAATAGGCGAGAGCAAGGCACATCGCTTGCGCTGGCTTGGCCACCTACATAGAATGGGGGAGGATCGCGCGGTGAAAAGAGCCTCTCTGGGCAGACCAACGGGACGGCGACCAGTTGGTCGGCCCAGATATCACTGGAGTGACGAAGTGGACGCTGATCTGTTAATTTAAATACAATACGTATGTATATTAAGGCTGGTCTGCGCCGACTTTTAAAGGATGGTTAAAATAAAATAATCGCTAAAAATGTATGCTTAAATAGTGATTATTTCATTATAACCGCCGTTTAAATGTCGGTGCACACCAGCATAAGTCTTAAAGTGCAACGCTTACGAACTAACTTCAATTGATAGGTACAGTCGCGTAATGTATATGTTCATCACCTTAAACTCGACTTTTGCTTACACGAGTACAAAAATCAATGCTGCTAATATTTTAATAAATTTTACATTTGAAAAATATAGAAACAAGAAATTTGCAATGTTGTAAACATCGCAATTTTCTTTATTCAATTTTGACAACAGCATGACATACGCTGAAATTAACAATAAGAAACAAAGAAGATATAATCACTACGTGAAATATATATATTAAAACCAATAAAAACATTTCAAATGTCTAATGAATCTTCTTAGAAAATCATACAACCGACCCAGGTAATTATAAACTTTATTGTCAACAGTTAAAAACATTTTTTGTGGAATAGTCTGTACTGTGACTTAATTTGAAAAGGTAATATGTGCTCGCGGAACGTTAAATGAACTAATTTAAAAATTGGCGGACATTTTCATACCACGATTTCATACATGCCGCCCGGCCGTTATTTTTGTCTATATTCACGCTACCTTAATAACTTTTTGACTACATTCTAAAATTGTTATGTTTACATGTGTGTATTATGTGAAATATTATACACTTTTTAGCCTCAAACTTTCATCAAATGTCTCTCTCTTTTCTTTCACCATACCTTCCACACTCGTCTATTCTGACATACATCTTCTGTTACACCACAAATCATCATATAATCCTTCACCATCCATCCATCTTTTTTTGGTCAAAAATTTCCAATATCAATATCATCAACAAAGCAAACTTCATGGAAATAAATAATAATCATAAATAGCAGCGAAGGAAGATAACAAATTACTATTCTGTCTTGCTAAGATAAATATGATTAGATTTTATAAGAAAATTATTCTATGAAACACAAACTTTGCTAGTGGCAACAATTAAATTGATGTTGTCTAGGCATGTTATTTAAAGAAGTTACGCTTTGTGACAATAACTTCATATATTTTGCGTAACCATGAATTATTTTGTGTTGAAAGATACAGTTAACAGAAATAAACATTTAAAGGAAAATAGGCGTTCTTATCGCTATTAGCGATTTCTTCCAGACACCCTTTAGATGGACAAGAATTCACTGAGACCAATCGATATATTGCTTTATTCCCACATTACCGATTCAGTATCTGTATTTCTATATATCAGGAACTAACGCATCCGCGGCAGTCTTTAAGTCCGTGACATAGCAGACAAACTGCAGAAGAGCCGCTTACGCTGGTACGGCCATATTTTACGAAAACCAGCTAATTTTGTGGGAACAAATGTCTAGCCATGCCGCCTCCACCAACTTGATCCCGGTCGAAGGGGTAGGCCCAAGAAATGCTGGCTTGACGTTGTGAGGGATGACGTGCGTACCAATCGTCTCAATACAAGAGATGCCGAAGATCGCGCGAAGTGGAGAAGAAAATTAGGAAAGCGGACCGTAGGCGATGACGTGATCGCTCCGGGATTTAACTCGGATGATGATGATCTATATCTCTATATATACATTACATTAATTGCTGATGGTTTGTCTTCTGTGCACAGCGTAACTTACATGCATTTGGCAATTTGATAAGTTTATTTTATTTGAAAGTTTTTCTGTAAAAAAAACTTCGTTTAAAAAAACCGACTTCAAAAACTAAAATGTATAAAATAACTTATTGCTAAAGCTATTATTATTAATATATATTATCTAAAACATCTTAAAGTCGGTGCTTAGTAATTTTCAAAATATAGTAATTTTTATGTTTTACTTTGCACCGACTTCAAGATGTTTTAGATAATATATATTAATAATAATAGCTTTAGAAATAAGTTATTTTATACATTTTAGTTTTTTAGTTTTTGAAGTCGGTTTTTTTAAACGAAGTTTTTAAATTTTATTTGTTACTTTTTAGTGTCTAGCTATGTATGGGTGGACCTACGAATGGTGGCGCGCTTCTTAAAAAATATAGGTCCCAAGAACGGGGAACAAAAAAATGTTCGTAAAATGAAAACTACTGGGCCAAACTATGTCAAATTTTTAGGAGACCACATGGCAGCTATTTCGCATCGAACAAAAAACAATCACGTAAATCGAATCATAAATCTCAGAGTAATCGGTGTACATATGGAACGGAGTGAAAATTATTTCCATGTAAAACGTTCATAAAATGAAAACTGCTGCGCCAAACTATGTAAAAATTTTAAGGGACCAATTGGAAGCTATTTCGCGTCGAGCAAAAAAGAATCACGTAAATCGGATCATAAACCACGGAGTAATCGGCGAACATACATAAAAAAAGGAACAAAAAAAAGATCCCGACGAATTGAGAACCTCCTCCTTTTTTCGAAGTCGGTTAAAACACCTTAATGATTTAATTTTAAAACTAATATTGAATAACTTTTTTAATAACAAAGAAAATGTTTCCAGTCTTCATCCACGTCGTAAGTTTGATACAGCGCTCAGAAAATTATATACGTGTCAGGTTTGCTAACTAATATTCGATATTAAAGCATTCGGAGTAATATCTTAGACGGTTTATAGCTTGTTTTATTTATGTTGCATTATTTATGATTAGTTCTAAATGTTATTTGTGGAAATTTCTCAGCTCTAATAACTATAACGCTGTTATGAATCTGTTAAAAAACTATATTCGCTTATACTGAGTAACGTAGGGAAAAACATTAACTACTTATTAAATACATAAAAAATCTTGCATCGAGTCTTTCTTTTTGTAATTAACTGTACCTGCGACTTCATCTGCGTGGATTTTTTTTCGAGAAACTGTAAAAAGAAGTAGGCTAAGTTTCTCCTTATAGCATCTGTATTAGTATCTGCCAGTGAAAATCCTGACAAAATCAGAGATAAGACAAAACTCTAAAAATTACATTTTCGGAATCTCCTAGTCCATATTATCCCCCCCTCCCCATTTTGTTCACATTTTTATATGGACATACAAACAGACACTTCACTATTATTTATGTGTATATATAGGGTTGCGGCCGCACGTTACAAAACATTCTAATATTTATTGATATAAAGCAACAGGCGTTAAAATAACATATTTTCAACTACTACACGGTCAAGAAAACTAGACAAACCCATGAAATGCTGCCTGCCCACATACCGACGTGCGCTTTTCTTTGTTTTTGGTTACATTCATCACAGTAGGGAATACTGGCCGTGCTAAGGACCTTCATGAGACCTAAAACTTTGTAGGAAGTGCTAGCTCTATATTGAAATTTAGTGCCGTGTGCTTTTCCTGTCTGCAACCTGAACCGAGTCATGAGAGGACGGTTCTCAAAGTAGGTGGAGCTTCTGCTATTCTAGTTCAAGGATCCAGATCATATCTCTCTCATACAATCCACAATTACCGAACCAGTATAGTCAAGCTGGCGAAGTCCATGTCCATTTTTATCCGTGCAGAAACGGAGAAAGAATACAATTTCCTGCGGCCGGGCGGCCTGTCGTAAGAGGCGATAAAACAACCCACAGCCAGGTGGTAGGGCATTTGCCCGACTGGATGGCTACCACCCCTGATCTGAAGTATGACGCCATAACAACCTTGAGTTGTGTTGTGGCATTAGTGACCAGTTTCCAGTCTCCCTTAAAAGAGCAGCAGCGCATTTGTAGCACTTGTTGCAAATGTCCATAGACGATTGAAAAAAATGGAGTAAGTTCATGCACCGTTCGTACACGTACACGTAACGCCAAAATTGTAGACAAAATTCAATGGTGTCTTAGCTTCACGAACTGATTTGTTGTTTTCGTAACTATTTAAACACGGACATAATGAGAGATGTGCGGAGTTTCGCAACTGACGGACTTCGGCAGCTTGACTATTATCAGTATATATTATCCGTGGACTGTAGCATCCTACAAGATAAATGGAGATCACGTATATACAATACTATCGTTTTGACGAAAATGGCTATGGAACTATATTATAAATTTTAAAAAATAAGGTGTCCGATGAGATTAGCTGTACATCCATAACATCCCAAGCCCATGATATGTATTGGCCTGTTAGCCATGGTATCTGTTACGAGAATAAACACGGGTCACGTTTCTATTGGAAGTGACAAATTGGAACGTTGCCAATAGTCTACCAATCTCTGCCACATGGGAGTATGTTAGGGATTTATCACATTTTTTATATACATTTATAGAAAGGACAGGTAATTTGGTTTTTACTGGACTGAAAGTAATCTATAAGCTAAGCACATTGCTTTAATTAATACAATTCCAAATATATACTTTAGAAATATTTCTGCACAAATATCTTTAACTTATAAGAATCACTTGAATATATTGGAGTAATAACACAAGTACCTTATAAGAATTCGAGATTATATACCTTAGAAAGATCGCTGCCCAAATTTCAAAATTAACTGATAACTAAGTATCACTGGGATATAGTAAAGGAGTAACGTTATCTAAAAATACTAAAACTATAAAATTCTAAGTAGTCACCTAATTAGAATTTGAGACTTTAGAAAGATTTCTGAACAAATGTTTTTAACTTATAACTAAGTAAAATGCTACTTAGCCAAAGCAAACCCTGATTCTCTGTTAGACCTGTTGCCGCCTCACAAATCCTAGTGAACCAAGTAGAAAAATATAAACGCTTATGGAACCATGTAATGAAAATGAATGATGGAGGATTTCGGACAGATTTGCCCGTCCTGGTCTTGCACAGATACTACAGTCTACACCAGATGTCCGGGACACAGTTGGCACTTCAAGGAAGGAGTTTTCCGACGTTTTTTGGACTATCTGACGGCGAGCGCGGCGTCGTGACGATATTTAGACAGCTATTGAAGATTCGGCTCGGGAAAATGCCACGCATGTGTGTGCGCAACGCCCTCTGGTTAGAACCGGCCGAATGAAAGTGGAAGAGGAAATGTTGTCGGGAAAGGGATGCTTTCCGGGATGTGACGGGATGTCGTAACTATTGTAACCTGTTTCGTCTATGAAATCATGTGTCCAAGCCTAGACTCTCAAGTAAATCATTCGTATACTTAATATTTCGCCACAGTATTTCGATGCTACGGAAGCTATCGTTAACATTCTTCAACATTTTCATTATGTTGATAAAACATTTATTACATAGTATCTGAGGTATTTATATGCTGTAATACACGTTTAAACGATCGGAAATGACTTATATAAATATTACACGTTTTATGTGCAATTATGTTGATTTATATTACATCAGAAAATGGTATCTGTTTATTTTTTATTAAAAAATAATGAAATAAGTATAACACAACCATTTTTTAAGTCGTCTTGTCCAATCGTCTGCCTGTCTTTATCTGTCATGATAATTTTTCTCGGAATATACTAGAAAAAAAATACTTTATTGTTCACCATATACTCATAAAATAAACAATTTACAGTAGTCACATTAAACAGTAAATGTAGAAGAAATGGGCGGACTTATCGCTTTAGAGTGATCTCTCGCAGACAACCCAGGCTATAGATTTAATGAACGGGAGATTCGCAAGTGTATGGCGGTGCAAATTAATACATATATAAATAGGATATATAAATTTCAAATGAAGTGTGTATGAAGTGGAAGTGATGTTGTAAGAATAAATATTTTATATTCTACTAAACAAAGCTATATAGAAATTGACACAAATATAAAATTTAAGGGTAGCCTATATTTGAGGATTTAAAATATTATTTCCATTATACATACTGTGTATAATCATCGAGCATCGTTAGTCAACTATTGAAGTAACTTGTGGATTGTTGAAGTCTAGTAAACAGAGTGACGACTTATCTGATGGAAAATGATTAACAATGTTCTGCCAATGTAGAAAAGGGTGGATGGAACCTGGCATGGTTACGGCGGAAAACTCTAGTCTAGGGGTGGTAGCCATCCAGACGGACAAATGCCCTACCACCTAGCTGATAGTCCACGAAAATAATTGAATTCTCTATAGGACCTCTTTTCCAAATGTTTTAATATCATCACAAAACATATAATAAAACTGTTGAGGTCGAATTTCTGTACAATGAAAAAAATGCTAAAAACCGAGTCAGGGGGATGTAAGAAGTGAAATAGAACTAATTTAGATTTTATTCAAATGTTGTGTTAATTTATGTCTGTTTGTCTGGGCTAATCTCTGAAACGACTGGACCGATTTAAATGAAATTTTGTATGGTGGTAGCTTATATCCCCGGTCAACATATAGGATACTTCTGATCACGAAGAATTAAAGAGTTCCCTTGGGATAGTTAAAAAACCTTTCCACGCGAATGAAGTCGCGGGCAGAAGCAAGTTTTCAATAAAGCCTTAGTACAATAATTAATTGATTATGTGATTTGATATATAATTTTACATAGTCATGAAGTGTATGAAGTAATTAGCAGAGGTACTTCAGATTACTTGGCTTCGATATTACGTACGGTAATTAGTGAATTAATTACATACAACCTATTAATAAGTTAAAATGTACCACGACACTGTAGCTGTTTGGCCCAAATTCTGACGTATATGTAGGAGAAGATATACTATTTTTGGCACCCCAGTACTACTTGATTTCCACCCTATTATATTTTGCAAATAATTAAGGAATCTTATTTTTTTATCAAGAATTTTAAAAACTTAAAGAATAATAAAACTACGTCATACGATCAGTGAACACTCTGGATAACCCAGCCACTACATCAGATTCGACAAACCACAAATCCTCGCAAAGAGAATCGTTTCATACCTAGAATGATACGTAAAACTATTGAAATCAAAATAAATATTGGCAAGTACCACCTCCTTGGGATCCTATCATTAACAATATCAAGACCCAAACCCAGCAAAAACTAACCACCAGATCTCAAGACACTGTAAACTCTTTCTGCGTTACCGGCGCAAACCAACTTGATTGACAATTTCTTTTTATTTTACCTCCACCCATTTTATACCCTGCCCAAATAGTTAATATTTGGTACATTCTTACCCAAAATCTCTGCAAGGCTGTTACATATATTTGTAATCCCTGATAAGCATTAGTCTAACAGGCTCTTCCACTGGCAGAGGCAATCAATACCCGGGCGTCTTTCTTCTCTGATTACTATTCTAAATTTCAAGTGGATCTAGCCTATTGTAAATGTTTACAGCTCAACACTAAAGTCCTGAGTCCGGAAGCTTGTACGTACATACGTCATGAAGTACACTATTTGTGTATGAAATCCCGGCCACACTATTTTGATCCGTTTCATTCATTCCAAACGTAACGCTGTGTTTATAAAACACACGTACCTCCGGGATTTCAATGGGATTTAACAATGCTTCAAAGATTTATTGTGACAGGCTTATTGGTGCATATAAATTCATCTCGTAAAATTGCTCAATGTGGTGTCAAAGGTGTATTCATAGGCACTATTGATAACCCTTTGTGTATATATAATATAGTTGTACATATTTTCAAGGGCTGGATTTCCATGGTTACCATTGCCTAATGGTAACCACTGCGGTCGAGAGATATCGCTGCGTGGGCTGAAGGAGGGGCTCTATAAGAGGTGGTTTAGTTGGTAGGTCTGAGCATGCCATCGGGAGATCGGGCCAACCATACCCTACCGTAGTCCCCGAAGAGTAAGGTGTCCATGACGGGTTACACCGCTTAAAAAAAGGCAATGGTAGCCCCTGTCCACCAGTTACCCATAGCCCCTTGAGTTGAGTTCCGGCATTAATGAACAGGTTCCAATATCCGTTTAGAGAATGACAAAATTGGTATCACCTTTGCCGTTACAAATGTTCATAGGCGCTGTTAACCACTTTGCATCAGGTGGGGCCTGTCTAATGAACTCTAGCAATAAAAAAATGGACAATAATGCGAAATCATCTGTTAAATTTGACGAATACAACCCACAAAAGCATATAGAAATAAAAAGATTTTACAAAAAATATAACGATGTGGCTATAAAAGATTTCAAAATCTTTTCTCTATAAATTCCTGCCAAAATTATTAAAACAATAAACAGAAGATGCGTTTAAAACGCATATTTATGGATTGCACAGCCGGCGTGATAGGTATATCACGAGAATAACGATATATCCACTAACAGTAATAAACCTGTCGTCGAATGTTCATGAGAAAACACGTTGGGCATTTCAATTCTAACGTGAATGTTTAATAGTAAAACAAATGGATTTAATTCTTTTGAAAAGCTTTTCTTTTCACATACAAAACATGTTTCAAGCTAACCTTGCGGCATGGAAAACACGCAGGTTGATCAGAGTACAATAGTATTTTTCCACTATTATTTATCCAGTATGTATAAATAAATAATCAGTATGTAGTGGTTATACGATAAATCGAAATACACACACACACGCACACACGCACACAAACACACACGTCTTGCTTCGCTCGTGGTTATCGCTCGACTGCCACGTCCTTCAATCGGGGCATTTCTTTACACTGCACAGATGCAATATGTCTCCCAGGTCGCGTGGACCGAATTTCCTAGAATCAATTTGTACTTTAAATCCGACGCACCTGGCTGTTGCTATAAAACATTACAATCAAAATGGGCTGTTTTCAAATCACAAATTTTAAACACAAAGTAAACAAAAGAATTCCTAATGCCGAGAGGTAATAAAATGTGTTTTACAGGGATGCAGGTGTGAATTTGTTTTTGGCGGCGTCTAGGTCGTAACAATACAATCGAATACAATGCAAGAAAACTTACCTTATTTATATTGTATTCTACCCATAGTCCCTCGAGACTATAAGTAGAATACGGAGCCCAGATCACCGTCTCCTATGAGTGATCTAATCTATAACTTAATGTATTCACTAAAAACTCTTTCTCTCTCTCTACATATCAAAAATAAAGTACAATGTCACCTATTAATGTTTACTGTCCCCCTTTCGCTTGGTACATGATATGGAGACAGGGTAGATTTAATAATTGTACTTACTTTCGGATTTTAAGATGTAAATATATAAAAATGATGTATGTTTTTGTTTGAATTAATTTTTTTTTTTAACTTGTAGTATTATCCCCGCAAATTCCTAATGCGCCTGGCCGCCATTTTGGTGACGTAACCGTAGCCGAACACTCAGTAGTGTTAGCATCACTGGCCGGCGAGTACGCGCACATATCGAGTTGCGGATGACGTCACGTGAATGTTAATTTGACAAGGTTCCATCACATTACCAATTTGCGAGGATAATATTATATTGACACTTATTTTATTTGAGTGGACTATATTAGTATCATTATTTTTATTGCGAAAATGGCAAACAGGGGACCAATTCTGCCATTACAATATCTTGGCGTTGCGGAAATATTCAAAGTACGATTCCATTGCGATTGTGTCAAAAAATCAAATTCTCTAAATCTACAATATCATCGCAGCAAAATAATAGAAGAGAAATATGGTATTACCATAGCAGAAACGGAGTCAACCGGAATGAATATTGAAAAGCTGCCAACATTTTGAACATTTATTTAGCTCATAAATATTTTTAAAGACCATCGGAATTAGCAGAATACCGAAATCAGGCAATCCTACGATTGAGACGCTAGTGTCTAACAACAGAATTGGGCCTCAGGGTTGCGGTCCATGGTCCAATGGTCTTTGTGGTTGAGCGGGCTAAGTTTTAGCCGGCCTGGTGGCTTGTCGTAAGAGGCGACCACACAACCCACAGCCAGATAGGGCATTTGCCCGATCGGATGGCTACCACTTCTGGTCTAAAGTATGTCGCCATAACAGCCTTGAGTTGTGTTCCGGCATTAGTGACCAGGTTCCAATGTCCCTTAAAAGAGCAGCAGCACAATCGAAGACATGAGTGGATGAAGGTGATAAGTCGCATAATGCCAATTCTGAGTAAATCGAGATAAAAGTTTTACTTTTATTTTAAACTGAACTGAACATAACACCTTTTTCAACTTTTTATTTTTTATATATGCCTTATATCTATGGTCTAAGGTCTGTAGTCATTTGGTATCGACTTATAACCTTCATCAACTCACGTCTTCAATTGTAACACCTTTGGAGTTGTATATAGTCAAATGTGGCCTTTCGAGTTGTCACAAGAACTCCGTTGAATTGCTTTAGTTGATAACCTACAGTTCAACTTAACTAAACATAGGCTTAAGAAAATGAAGAAACTATATTGTACTCTATGATCTGGCTGCCAAGCCATAAACCTGAATACAAAAAATTACAGCAGGGAATTGTTTTTCATTCCTGTGATAAGGCTTTAAGAATACTTTTAGAATTTAGAATAAGAAATCAGTGAAATCACTTCAGGGCTCTACAGAAAATATATCCACGAACCAATGCTGTAAAATATCATATGATAAAGTCATATAAGTATCTACTATAAAATAGTTTACATATTATAATTAAATTTAAACCATATAGCCATTATTAGAATAAAAAAAAAATTAAAAAAAACAACGCATTTGTTTATAACAATTTTTTAAACAATTAGGATAAAAATTTAAAAAAAAAAAATTCTACAGAGTTTCTTATAAGCATAAAAACGGATTATTAATAATATTTTTAAAAATCGATGATTAATTTAAGTTTTTAATTTTGTAATAACGAAAATTATTAATAAGAAAATGAAAAATAAACATTTTCTAATTTTTCCAACGGGATTCTATGCTAAAGCCTTTCAAGAGTTGATCCAAGAAATAAAAAAAATATTTAAATTTATAGTTAAACAATTATCACACATGCAATGTTCATGTTCAAGAAAAAAAAAATTAATTAACTATTGAATAACTAAATGAAAAATTGTTATAAAAAATGTTTTCAAGCAGATTATTGTTCATTCATCTATTCAGTTAGTGCCTGAATTTTTTTCAATTTTTTATTTTCATATTTAGTATGTTTAAATAATATTTATTCATTAAAGGGCCGATGTGGGTGTGGCTTGCGTAAGCCAGATTACCCGTTTTCGGCCGTATTTTCACCCCTCTGGGAAAATTATAAATATTAAACTTACAGTTTCGGGAGTCAAAATTTATTTTAGGAAATTTCCTCTTCTTTTCGAATCTTTTTTCAAATTTGAAAAATCTTTATTACTTTTTAAGATACTTACAAAAAACTGAACCCTTTTTTTTAGTTAGTTGTAATAACTTTTGCAATTTTTGCAAGCGGAACTTCATTTTTTTCAAAAATCATCTAGATACCAATCCGAATCGAATGATACCTCATTTATAATTTTCGGAGACTGCTGAAAAAAGTTGGTCTAAAAGGCACTTGTTGACAAGTCTATATAGGTTCATTGAAAACTTTAACTTGGCATGTATATTTTAGTAAAAACAAAAAGACAAGATTACTCTGTGTCTATGATAATATTGGATTAAAACGCTTGGCAAGATTTAAACCAAAAACAAAAATAAATATACATATACTCAACTCTATAACACAGCCCAATAACTCGATCATATAATATTTATAGGCCAATTATGCCTTTAATAAAATGGTATGGTCATAAAATGTGAACATAAACAGCTGTCGTTGGCAATTTGTCGAGGAACTAAATTCCAAAACAATAAACAGTAAGTAATTTGCTAATGATCACCAGTCATATGTCGTCAAATTTTCGTGGAAAGATACTTCAAACCGAATTTTGCGGGATTTTTTTCTTAATACAAGCCTTTATATAACTGACAAAATTTATTAGTTTCTTTAAGTGACATTTTACAAGCTTTTTTATATATTTTTGCATATTTTGCGCATATACAAATGTTTATTAAATTATAGGATTAAAAAATATTTTAAAAATTAAACTAAACTACAAAATAGAAATCTAAAACTAAATAAAAACGAGAGCAAATTTATAGATAGAATATTGGTCCAAACCACTGTCACTTACCGGGAACGTTCCCAAAAGGCTGGCGGCGTTTACAAGCTAAATTAAAACTGAAGTTTATTTAGACTTATGAATGCAATTTTGCATGCTTGTTCAGTCCTCATTAATACACAACATTTTTTTGTTATTGGCAGACGGCCCATTTGACGAAAAGCGGTTACCACAGCCTACGGACATTTGCAAACACCAAAGGTGCTACAAATGCGCTGCTGATCTCTAAGGGATTCTCTAAGGAAGAATGAACAAAAACTACAGCAAAAATCTATCAAAGATATATATAATATTTGACACACTTTTTATTAATACAATGACATAACCTACTACAGTGGGCTTCACGAAAAAATGCCAGGTGGAGGTTTTTTAAAATTTAGTATCCGATCTTTACCATAGAAGGATCAAAAGGAAAGGGAGTATATTAGCTATTCTAATAGTCAACTCCCTTATTTACACATTTCCCGTAACCTTCCCTATAAGGTTTTTTTATAAGTCGGCCTTTTTAATAATGTAATACCGAATTATAATTTTCTTTATCTTTATTCTTTATTGTACACAAAATAGTTACAAATAAAACCATAAAATAATGGTGATATACAAAGGCGAGCTTAACCCTAAAAAGAGTTTTCTTCCAGCAAACCTATGGGTTTAGCGAGAGTGGGAAAACAAGAGGCGGGGTTGTGTACATGAACGTTATTACATAAAAGTACTTATTGAAAATAAATATTACATTATAAACTACACAGACATACACATATATCGATACATAGCTAGTGTACACATATACGTATATATCAGTTAATTAGGATAGATGTGCTCTTTAACTCTTCTTTTAAAAATGGTTTCCGACAGACTATCTCGTATGACATGGGGGACGGCGTTCCATAGTTTAACTGCACGGAAAACGAATTTCATTATAATTTTTTTATTACACTGTTATCTCAAAATTAGAACCAAGGCATTTATGGACTTATCTCAACCCATTTTAGCAGTAAAATGTTATAGTGCCAATGATTTATCAGTTGAAACATAAACAAGTAATGTAATTTTAATCTAAACGTAAAAGTGCTATTATCGGCAAACTTCATTGCACTTTTATAAGGGTAAACAAACTAAATTAAGTTTAACGTTGAAATAAAATTTGTATATTTTATTGCTCAATATAATTTATAGATACATACATAATATCACGTCTATTTCCAATGGAGGTAGGCAGAGACTATGGATCTCGACTAATAACGATCCTGATAAACAACTTTCGCTTCATCTACTTTCATTAACCTTCATCAGATGCTTTCTACCTTTTTTGGTTAGCCGTGCAGGAACGGAGAAAGAATACAATTTCCTGCGGCCGGGCGGCCTGTCGTAAGAGACGGCAAAACCACCCACAGCCAGGTGGTAGGGCATTCTGCACGACTGGATGTTTACCACCGCTGGTCTAATGTATGTTGCCATAACAAATTTGAGTTGTGTTCCGGCATTAGTGACCAGAGCAGAGAGCAGCAGCGCATTTGTAGCACTTTTGGTATTGCAAATGTTCATAGGCGATGGTAGCCACTTTCCATCAAGTGCGCTGTCTGCTTGTCTGCTGAACTCCTCCAATAAAAATAAATAAAAAATACCTGACCTCTCTTTCAGACTTTTTATATTTGATCATGGTGTGTTCGTCTCGTTCTACCAGCAGCAACTCAATATAATTTATAAAAACATTGGGCCCGTGAGGTCCATCGGCAAAGAGTTTCTTTAGTAGATTTAATTTATTTAAATCATGTTGTGTTTTAAATTTGTAAGGCAATATTGCTATTTTTTTTTCGACCATTGGTAACTACGAGTATTATAATAATACAAGTAAACTGTGTTTAATCAATTAATGCAATTAGATATTAAGTCTTATTCGGCTCAACTGTAAATATTAATTAAGAATTTTGCCTAGTTTATGCATTAAGGCAAGAAATGACTTCCATTGATGATGGTATATTATGCTAATTTCATATTCTGTTCTTCACTCCAATTATCTTGAATGCATTAAATTTAAAAGCCTCATAAATTACCCTTGACAGCTACTTACGGAACAAATGAACAGAAAATCGTGTTTAATATTTATTGCTAGAGCATCATTAATTAGTTTGACCGCGCGCGATCGTTATTGTTGCGTTCTTTTTGTATTGAAAAAATAGAAATACGTTTCCGTGTCCTCGGGTCTTTATTTAAAAATAAGAAATATGTCAAATTCTTATTCTGTTTAATTTTGGTTTAACACAATTTATGTATTCCGCCAGTGCTACGTCAGAGGTTTATATTAAATTCAAAAACAGAAATATTTTGATCTATTGAGTATTTTTGAGCTGTATTATTATCGAATAAATAATACTTTATGACGACGTTTGTATCCTTTCTAGCTTACGTGTACTGACACTACTTTGTCCTATCTTTTAAGAGTTCGGTAGCCTTTTCGAAGGTTGGACCTACATATTATCGGCCCAGCATAACCTCAGTCATGTTAAAGATCGTAAGAACTGACACTAAATACCGAACTTCTACAAACTTGATATATAAATCTGTAAGGAAACTATAGCAAACCTTTTCAAAAAGTCTGCGAGTTAATTTTAAAATGTTTTAAAATGTTGGTACAAACCAGCTGTAACCTCCTTTGTAGCATTTTCCTGTGTATCAGCCATTATAATTCTTAACGATAAAATTGCTTGACCACTTCACAAAGAACTTTTTAATTTGTCACCACATATAATTTGCCCACACATTGGCCTTGCAAACTATCACAACAATAAAATGAGCTAATTTTTACACGCCATCGAAAATATCGTTCACTCTTTTAGCCGAGAACTATAATTTATGTACTGCTGTTTATAATTGATATAAATATTGAACGCAATAATTAATTAGAAAACAATATTAAAATGTTCTCACTATTTCCCAGATATCGCAAAAAAATTCCCGCCAAACGGCGATTCTTTTTTTAATCGATATTGGCTAGACACGCGTCTTTGTAACTCACGAGATGGACACATACTGTTCTATAAAGTTCTATTTTTAACAATGTATTATTATAACGAAAAAGACTTCGTGGTTGCATTGTTTGTTACAAAATTACTTAAATCTTATTAATTACGTGGCGCATTAAAAATTTAAATGACCAGTATATAGCAACGTATACAGAATTACGGGTTACAGCGGTTCAATGATTAAATTATACTTCATTATCAAATATTTTCATATACTTCGCTCCATACTTTATGACTGGCTATATAATGTTGTGAATACTATATACTCTATGGTGTAGCAGTGCCTACCAGTTTCATCAAGAAATTGAGGTGTAATATTACTTGGTGAATCGAAAAATGATCATCCATCATCAATTTCAGTTCGAGCCAGGCGCAATAGTATATCTAGCCGAAATAGGCTCTCCGATGTTCCGATTGTTATTACGAATATGCAAATAAATACTTGGTATTTCTATGGTATTAGCATGGAAGAAGTATTGCCATGGTATTACGCCAGCTTTCACAAGCATCAAGTTTCACAAACATAATCAAGTTTAAATAAATCGGCATAGGCGCCATCTCCTTGTAACCCTGGTAAATTGGATTTCACCTATACTATTAAATTGTTAATAAGTAATCAATACAAATAATGTCACAGATCAAGTCAAATATATAAAAAAATCAGCTTAATTATACACAACAAGAATAATTGCGTATTTTACCTGAATACTGTCTTTTTTTATATGTATGTGCTTGAGACACGGGCATAAAAATGACCCATACTTTTGGAAGGCTTGGGTGGGGCCATGGGAAGACCAACAAGCAGAGGCCCTTGACAAACTTACATAAATGTGGCGTGACATTGACCAGCGATTATCCACGTTTTCGCCATATAGTAATGCACCCAAGGAAAGCCCCGGTTAGGACTATTGTGGAAATGAGAAAAGAGATAACGGGTGATTGGGATGAATTTTAATGGAACTAGGAATCTGTGTCTATAGGGATTATGGCGTCTGCCCGTTGCAATGATCGAACATGGGTAAAGTGGCCGCATGGGGATTCGCCACTCCCTGAAGGAATCCAAAAAAATGCCGTATAAGATTGGCGAGGGGCAACATGGGTATGAGTTAAGGGGTCTGAGAGGTGCGCTGCACGTTCAACGAAGCTGCTTCCGACGTTAGGTTATTTATCCCCCTGAAGCTTGTGTCTTAGTCCTAACGATCTCCACTCCGTGCCGGCTGGCTAAGGCAAGCACGGCGGCCTTGCCTTGCCATTGGAGTCTGGTACAAGGTAATGAATTATTATGATTATGACTATTTCTTTTAATTAATGGAAAAATAACAAATAAACAAAAAACGAACAAAACGGTTCAGTCGGTAATAGCTTATCAACCTAGACTACTAAGGCTATTACAGATGTGGTTTTTTTTCGTGAAGACTGTAAATGTCTTATTTTAATTCAACATCAACATAGTCATCAACCATCTTGGTTCACAAAACTGTAATAAGACAATCATATTGGAATAGATCTGCTACTGATGGCCAGGTGGACGGTCGTATAAATTGAACGAAGGCATCAATTGATCAGTTGTTCTTTAGAATATTTAATTTTATATTTCCGTTTTATAAAAAGGTTAGAAAACGCTAAATTACTCACTAATTTAGGATCAACTTGGCACATAACATAGCATTCTAATTTATTCTAAATAATAAAACTTAAACATATTGAAAATCTAATATGTTGTCATAAATCTACTCATGGTAATATAAATAACCAAACTAACTAGCGCAATTTATGGTTTAATAACAAGCTATACGGGTGATTATCCAAGCCCAATTTTTGTAGTTACACAACTATATGTTATAATAATTCGAATTTTGAAAATGTTTGGTGGAACTGAAGGGTTACATTGCTTGGTAGTTTTAAATTTAAAAGTGTAACATTGTTTAAAATGATCAATACTTACGGAATACTGATTATTATTGAGTATTAATTATTTACGTGAAAAATTGAACTCTGTAATAAAATGTAGTCTTTAAGAGTGGTCACAAAACTTCCGTTGCTTGGCCATTTGGCTGAACTGAACATCAAATAACTGTATGGATTAAGTTTCGTTGTCTGCTATTGCGGCGAATGAAGTAAAAATAATATCAAAATAAAGTTATGTCAAAACGTCAAACACGTGACATAAGAAAGTTTATTTCCGAATCACAATTCACAAAGTTTTGTAGTTTTCGCAACTATATAGATTTAATAAATAAATGTCCGTTTTGACTAAGCATTAGTTAATTTCTTACCTTCAAGTATTTGATAAAAAATGATATAAGTTTCAAGTGCAGTTACAATGTCAGATAGTGAAGAAAACTTGCATCGCTTAGAAGGCACCTCTGGTGATGCTCCAGGTGGCTTAATTATCAAAAAGAAAGACAAACCAGATGATTTCCAATTTGCCAAGCCTTCCTTGTGGGTTTAGACAAGTTAGCAGCCGCTAAAAGGAAGCAAAATCGTTTAATTTCATTCCAAACAGAAGATAACGAAGACGTCGGTTCCAGTGATAAAACTGATTCTTCTGATGCTAAGGGGCGAAAATATAGAAAAGCAAATGAAGAAACGCCGACATACACTGGTGGTATATCAGAGCAAGCCAGGGAAAGAATGTTAGAGAGGTTACAAAAGTGAGTAAAATAGACAAATTCTGATCTTTATTCATGTTCTTTCTTTTATTCATAATTGTTTAATAACAGTAATTTCAAGTTTATTTACAGATAACTAAATTTTTTCTTTAATTTATTAATAAATGATTTACCCTTAGTCATAATAAAGTAAATGGCAAACTGTTTTATATTAATATCCATTATTAACATGTAAATATGCAATGTATATGTTAATTTTCTAAACATTATTTCTGTAACTTTATAGAAAAGAGAAAGAAAGAGGTGTACATTACTCTACAAAAGAAGAAAAAAAATCAAGATCAAAAGATGATGAAGAGAACCCTTTCTACAGACACTATGATCGACGTGACCGAACAGGGACAGAGACAGAAGATATGATGACTATAGGAGAGACAAGGATAGAGACAGGAGGCGGGACAGGGAATCTGATAGACGGGATGATAGGGATAGAAGAGGATCAGAAAGTGAAAGGAGTAGAGATAGCTCAAGGAGGAGTTATTATGAACCAAGGTTCAAAGATGAACCCAAGACACCAAGGTAAAGTTAAATCATATTATAAAACTTATAGAATAGTTACAAAGAAAATGAGACAATAACTTAAAGAAAATTACTGTGGCTACTTACTGTCAAGGGAGCTATCTAGATATTATCCTGATAAGGCTTTAAAAATGGCAGTAGTTGGTAATAATATAGTTATATAATAAGCCTTTATTTCATGACATTTTATATTTTATTTTTTAACACATTGACCACAGTCAGGTTGCTTCCTTAGCATAGGCCTCCTCCAGAATGTATTATTTATTACAATCTCTTATCAATCTTCTCCAGTCTTTGGGAGATCATCTTCCCATCTTCTTTTAGGTCAGACCAGACTGGACTGCTTAATATCAATTTAAAAAATCTCCAAAATGCAATTTTTTATAATATAGCTTAGAATTATATTTGGAGTGCTTAACAACCAAACAATTGGGCTGGCTATAACATACATGAAGTATAAGAAACTGAAAGAATTTTATATGTCCCAACATTCTACTATTTGCTTCTTTTCTATGTTTTTAATTTTTATTTTAAGTGGTAATTTAGGAATAATTTAATTAATTATATTTCAAATGTGTTTCTCAGCATGAAGGTTCTAAAACCAACTGATAAAACTGCTTGGGATGATGATGATGACGATACCAAGGGTACTGTACGTAAATCAAGTTGGGACTTTCCAACTCCATTACCGAGAGATGGTGACAGGACAAGCCGCAGCGAGAGAAGTGGTAAACCATCACGTGATTACAAAGGACGATTATATGAGAATACACCAAGAGCTACTCCACATAAGTAAGTATTTTATTTATTCTTTTCCTTTATTGCTGAATCGTCAACTTAATCTAAATTACATTTTAATATACTTATGTTGATATATTCAGCATATTATCTTTTGACACATAGGCCACACTACCATAACTCTGAATTCAGATACCTTGGTTCAAAACTGCAGAGCCATTATTCGGGGATACAAGGAGAAGAATAAATTTGCACGGCTAAAGTGGAGACTAACACTAAAATAGTTGTGGTAGCGTAAGGGCTAGCACACGCATCCCAAACTCAGAGGGCATGGGTTCAATCCTGGCTGGAACGCATGCACCACTTAGTCAGTTTTCTGATCTAATGTGCATATTGTAACAATATCACATGCTAACAAAGTGAAGGAAAGCATTGAGATAAATGATGTGTCAAACCTGCCAAACCACCTTGGACAAGTGTGGCGGGTACACTTATCCATTACCCCTATAGTGGGAAGTCCGAGCCCAGCAGTAGGACATTTATAGGCTGATATTATTATAGGAAATGGAGACAGGTAACTGGTGCGATGTGCGACAAACTAATGCCACTGAAACTGAACGGTCAAATATAAAAATCTGTCATGCTATATGGGTCTGAATGTTAAGCCACTAAGTGATAATTTTTTTTATTAACAAATCTAAGTACAACTTGAGTTCTGTACCCTTTTTACAACTTAATTACTATGAAAGTTTTTTGAGTTCATACAGGCTTATTGTTTATTTTTGTTACTGTGTGTGACATTAATTTTGTGATTTTTATGTTATGTTGTATTTCACTTGCTTCTAGGCAGTAACTCAACCTTTGGATATAATTTTTCCAACACGCATTAATTATATCGAATTCATTGAATTTTATTCTCATGATGTATTTGATTATTTAAATTGTGTATAATACCATTTGGCATTAGTGATCAGGTTCCAGGCTCCCTAAAGAGAGCAGCAGCGCATTCGTAGCACCTTTGGTGTTGCAAATGTCCATAGGCGATGGTAACCGCTGTCCATCAAGTGGGCCGTCTGCCTGTCTGCTGATCTCCTACAATAAAAAAAAAAAAAAAAATATTTTCACAATTTCACTAATTTTCCACGTCTCACTCACTGTTATCTTGTTGGTTACTTGGTCCAGACTGCTAAATTACGAACTACCTTCATTATACATTACACAACCTTAAAAATAACTTATAATATATATATTTTTTCTAATTTTAATACTAACTTATACTAATTTAGTAAGTGATAAACTCAGCTGAGATGAGAATGTTGAGATGGATGTGTGGTGTTACAAGAATGGATAAGGTGAAGAATGAGTACATAAGTCTTTAAAAGATGAAATTTTCATGAAAGCACCCATGATTGAAAAATGGAGAGGAAGAAGATTAAGTTGGTATGAGCATATAATGAGGAGGGATGAAAGTCAAATAGAATGTTAAACAGTAGTTTCATACATGACTCATACATGTTTTAATTTCTTATAATGTTGACGATAGAAAATTAGTAAATATTTATGTGAATAAGTAAAATTGATGAAAAATTTCAGATTTGCTAGTTCCCGTCGTGCCGTAGACATTGATGATCCAGATTGGCAGGAAGCTGAAAAGAAGTTAGATAGAGCCTGGTATAATATGGGTGAAGGTATATTTCTTCTAACAAAAGTTTTTTTTTTTCAATTTTATTCAAACAAAAAACTATATATGGGTATTTATTTCTTAGGAGCATTTTTATCCTGCAGGTACAGAGAAAGAATACAATTTCTTGCAGCCAAACGACTGTCGTAAGCGGCGACATTGTACAACTAGGTGGTTGGGTATTTGCCTTTCTGGATAGCTACCAACCCTGGTCTAGAGTATGCCGCCATAACAACCTTGAGTGTGTCCCGACATTAGTAGCCAGGTTCTAGTCTCCTTTTAGAGAGCAGTAGCTTATTTGGAGCACCTCTGGTGTTGCAAATGGCCATAGGCGATGGTAATCGCTTTCCATCAGATGGGCCGTCTGCCTGTCTGCTGAACTAGTGCAATAAAAAAAACGGAATAGTAAAAAACAAATTAATAATTACCGAAATTAAAACCGTTAAAACGTAGTTTTATTATGTATATATACTATAGTGTAGCGCAACATCTCCGCGCCTCTATGTATCGTTCGATCCGACGGTTAATCGATAAATATATCTGTGGAGTCTCCGGGTGACAGGCACGACGCGTCACGCGATTGTACGCTACAATAGTAGTTATTTTCCGTGCAGTTGGATCTAATATCGAGCGTTAAGCGTTTTCACTCTTCCACTCAGGCCTTATGGGCGAACATAGTGATGCGCATTATTGTTGTCGATAAGCGCTATCGATAATGTATTTAGTTTTGTCATTTTGTGGGTCAGTGATAAAAATGAAAGAAAAAATAGATAAAACAACGTATTTATTTGCGCCCGCGCAACATGCTCACCGCCTTAGCCGGGCTGAGGCCGAACTTTGATTTATGACCCAAACTGCAAAGAGAAAATAATTCTACTATAGTCACGAATATATAGCCGTGGTAGCGTAATGGTTAGCGCACGCGCCCCAAATCGAAGGACGCGGGTTCGATCCTGACCGGAACGCATGCACCTCTTAGTCAGTTTTCTGATCTAATGTGCATATCGTTACAATTACCACGTGCTAACAACGGTGAAGGAAACATCGTGATGTGTCAAACCTGCCAAGCCGCCTTGGACAAGCGTGGCGGGTATACTGTCCGTTCCCCCTATAATGGGAGGCCCGAGCCCAGCAGTGGGACATTTATGGGCTAATATTATTTTTATTTATAGTCACGAAATCTGAACAAAATATTGAATCTATTGTTTTTGTATTTTTCAGGAGAAGCAGACGAGTCTGACCCGTTCGCTGGCACAAGTGCAGAATACATAGCGCGCAAAGAAGAGCAAATCGAGAAGCGGCGGAACCGCAAAGTGTCTGCGCAGAGACAGCAGATAGACAAGGACAACGAACTGTGGGAGCGGAACAGAATGCTCACCAGTGGCGTAGTGCATGCTATCAATGTTAACAACGATTTGGACGAAGTAAGTACGCTCTATTCCAGTGACTCCAAACTTACTTTGAGAATAATTTATTTTTAGCGCCCCCATTCTTTCATTACTTAAAAACCACTTTGTTATTAACTAATCTACGGACTCTAGTTCCGTACCCTTTTTACAACTTAATTATTATTAGTTTTTTGAATTTATACACGCTTATTGTTTATGTGTTATTATGTGTGACATTAGTTTTATGATTTTTGTGTTGTGTTGTGTACCTTAAGAATAACTTATATAATTATTTTTTTTTCTAATTTTAATACTAAACTTATACTAATGTAGAGTGTATCTGTTACATGCTAGTGTTGTGAGAAAGTGCATGTGCAGTGTGTGTCTTATGTCTATACCTATATATTATCTTAACTAGTGCCATGTATGTTGTTTTTTCTTTCTGTGCCTACATTATTAATTTTTAGGCTCTTTGTGTGACTTGGTTGTTTGTGAATTGTGCGTGTAATGCAATGCAGTGGTATTGCGCGTTGGTGTGAATAAGTGTATAAGTTTTGTTGTTTTTGATTGTGTGTTTGTGACTTTGTGTGGTGTTATAATTTAAAATTAAAAAAAATATATATAACTTAAAAACCACTATAACGTCAAATTAAATTAACTGATTATTGTAAGCTATATTAGCGGAGATTAAACATGCACTCTAAACGACACTTTTACTATGGCCCGCAAGAGTTAACTGAGACCTAAGCGCAGTAGGTAGTACATAACGGCGCTAAGGTCTCAAGTTAACTCTTACGGGCTACACCTGCCTGCTTTTTCTGGGTCTCTTACCCTTTAGGCTTGTAGGGCCCACAAGGGGGCGTTATCGTCCACTTTCGGAAAGGATGCTCTAGCCCATACCTATACAGATAAATAAAATGCAATGCCTGTTTGTAACGTCAAAATAACAGCTGCATTCGAAAGTATATACCGTACTTACATCAAAAAAACAATTTTTCATATTTTTGTCTGTCTGGATGTTCCGCTGTAATAGAAACGGAACGCGTCTGACAACGTCATTAGTAGAGCATAGTTTGACAGTTACGTCAACCGTGCGGCTGATCTCTCAAATGACTGGACCGATTTTGACGGTACTGTCACTGGCAGATAGCTGATGTTATGCGGAGTAACTTCGGCTACTTTTCTTTAGGGTTGAGTGAACAAAAAACCACACAGACGAAGTTGCGGGATCCGCTAGTTTTAGATAATAGTCATGTCCGTGACGATCTGTTTAAATGCTTAAATGCTATCTACCATTCATTTGCCTTACTATTTGTCAAATTTTTGACATGAACTCCTTATGAGTGATGTCAACGTTAAACTGACGGTAAGGCAAGTGAATTAAATTTGTTAGCATGTGTTTACTATAAATATTGTTTGATTTCCAGGAAAGTGTTGATCGCGTTCATCTCCTCGTACACAACATAGTGCCACCGTTTCTCGATGGAAGAATTGTTTTCACGAAACAACCTGAACCCGTCATACCTGTGAGTGTTTTGTGATTATTACAAATCAAATACCAGAAGTTACAATAATAGATTTAATTTCTCACCAAAAAATGGACACGATACTGTTGTCAAAAATGTTTAAGCTAAATAATAGGTAACCAAAGTAATCTCTTTCAGCCAATTTTTACCACAGTGATAATAACGTGATTGCAGTATTAGTTAAATGCGAACCAATAAAATCCCTATTAAGGTTTTAAATGTGAAAGTAACTCTAATAAAACTACGTTTTAACGGTTTTAAGCGCGGCAATTTATTTAATTCTGGTTTATCCGACGTTTCGGCCGGTTGTCAGCGGCCGTGGTCACCGACAAAGATGCCATTTGTCTAACGTGTATTGTTATAGTTTTATTTAGCCTACCGCCAACTTGTTCATTTTAATTATTTAATTTTAATTTTATTTATGGGTATTATTCACTCTATGGGAGCCTAATCTAATTTACCACCGCTTCACAACATGTTGTGGCTTGAAGAGAAGACGCGGCGCAAGAAACTCTTCAGCAAACATGCCTAGTTATAATTTTTTTTATATAATATTAAAATGGGTGGAAGGAAAAATAAAAGAAATTATCAGTCGAGTTGGTTTGTGCTCCGTTGCACACAGAAAAAGCTCAGTGTCTTGAGGTCGGCAGTTGGTTTTTACTGGGTCGGTCTTAATAGTTTTGATGATCGAATCCTAAACAGTGGTACTTGCCAACTATCTTCTCTATTGAAATTCGGGTGTTTTTTGTTTTCAAAAACAATGATTTAATTGCCTTAATGGTGGTGGTATATTGTTCCATATCTTTGATGCAGCATACCGGAAACTTCCTCTAAAGCTAAGCAAACAGGCAAATGCCACACCACCTGGCTGTGGGTTGTTTTGTCACCTCTCATAACATTCTCTCAGATTTAAATTACTTGTTAGTCTTATTTCCTAGATTAGATTGTAATTTTAATCTTGTATCACTAAGATATATCATTTATGGAAAAAAAACCTTTGTTCGGCCACAGAAATTAATATTCTTTCTCCGATACTTCACAGATGATAATTTTCTTTGTATATACTTCTAAATAAGTTTTTATTACTTCTTTCCTTCGAGTATTATTACAGTTTAACATAAATAATAACTTCTCCCGAAGTGTCTGCGCAATAGACCGATTATTTTAGAAGCGCGCGATTGTTTACATTTTGTGTGCACAATCCGCAAGCAACAATGCCATTTCCGCTTGCGAATAAAGTTGAATATACGTTATTTACATGTCGGAAGCCAGTCTGCAGTTATTTACTATGCCTGGGTGGCTGGGATCGGCTTCAAAATAATCCGTTGTTATTACTGGTAACACAAACGTGTCTTGCTTAATTTTGGGATATACAATATGTGTGTTTGTCTATCGATTATTATTATTCTTCTTCCATGCCAACCCGTAGTTTATGTGGGCTTTATAATAGCTTTTATGTTATTTCTCATTCTCTCGTGTAATATTCTTCAGGTCAAAGACCCTACGTCAGATATGGCAATGAACGCCAGGAAAGGTTCGGCGCTGGTCAAGGCGTTCAGAGAACAGAAGGAAAGGAGAAAGGCACAGAAGAAACATTGGAAATTAGAAGGCACTAAAATCGGTGAGACTTCATAAGTTCTTCTTTAATAAATAGTTGACAGAATTGCCCCCTTTCTGACTGAAACTGAGAAACTTGTCTTCTGTAGTTAAAATTCTTAAATTGTATCTGAATATTATGCAATAAAGTATATTCTATTCTATTCTATTCTATTCTATAACATAGGTACAAATGTAACTGAACACAACAAGTCCAAACGTAATGCAGAAGGTCGTAATTCAACAAAATGCGCAAACTCACTATTAAAAAGTCAAAAAGTCACGATTAGATTATCGTTATGTACACTAGTCTCGCCTTGATCGTGGTTCTCGCTCGACTGCCCCCCCCCCTGAATTTCCTAGAATCAGCTCGTACTTTAAAATCCGTAACACTTGGCTAATGATTTCAATACAACAATAGGCTGTGCTCTATAAACGTATGCCAATAAATAAGTAAACAAAAGAAGACGCTCATAAAAGAATTACAATAGTTTCAATGTTGTTAGTTCACATGCCGACGAGTAATTGTGCTTCTACAAATCTGTACGTGGAATTTGACTTTTTCGGCGCCTAGGTTGTAACAATACTATTATTAATATTTTCTGTGTTTATAATGTTGTCTTTGCCTTTGTCATAATTATAGGAAATATAATGGGTATACAGAAGGAGGCAGAAGATATCGAAGACGGACCCACGAAAGAGGCATATAAATACGCCGAGCATATGGATAAAGGTGATTGTTATTTTTATGCTAAAACTAGAGTTTTTGACGCGGATTAAACCCTGCTAAGTAGTTAACTAACTTCATTTTTATATTTTACTTACATAAAAACTTGAATAAGTTCTATATATCGCGAGCGAAGCCGTGGGAAGAAGCTAGTATACTTTCCTTACCTAATTGATGGTAAAAACCGCTTTAATATCCATTGCATGGTTTAGGAGGAGTTAGGATATACAAACGGACAGAACAGACGCGGAAAGCTACTTTGTTACTATGTAAAGAGTGAATACTTTTCAAACTGTCAATTGTCATAATAATTCATTATGACATTGACATTGACATTGCCATGCAGGCTGTCTTACTCTTTGCACACTGATGTCAGAAAATCTAAATCCATTGCTATATTATATATACTGTTATCTGTTGTCCATTTCATTATTAATGTATATGTATATTTTTTATATGTTTAATATTAAATACAATAAAGGTCATTGGGCATTTTGTTCGGACATATGACCCACGGCGTACACAAACGAAATAAGGCTAGGTATGTAGATAAATGTACCTGCTACTCAGTGGTATGGATCGTATTTTTGCATGCTCTGGGAAAATGGAGTTTTTTTTTAGTTTGTTATCGTTATAGAATTTTTAAAGCATTTTTGTAATTAATTATGTAAAAACTATTGGATCGATTTCCAAAGTATTTTGAACCGCAATTGTTTTAGACATTTTCTGTTCAAAGTTCAAAGAATAAGAAACAGCACAAGTGTAAACGCACAGAAACGACGGATACTTTACAAACGTACCATTAAATAACTATTTCTGCCGGTCGTCACATACAAAAAAAATGTATCTAGAAAGGTGGGATTTTATTCTTCAAAAACAAAGTGGGTCAAAAACGCCCTTTAAGAATTTTCTTTTTGTCGGATTGCCAGGAAGAGATCATTTTTAACAATAAGGCCGCCTTTTGTTTTCCTCAGTAACTATTGTCTTGTACGTTCTTATATTTTTTGATTTTGTTAACAGTAGTGCTGTCTTTGACTATATCACCTCTATCTCTATATAAATATAATAAACGTGAAAGTTTGTAAGAATGGATGTATGCACGTATAGATGTATGGATGTGTGTTTGTTTGTTACTCCTTCACGCAAAAACTACTAAATGGATTTTCATGAAAGTTTACAGTAATATAGCTTTCAATAACACAGCCTATTATTTATAAAGATATAGCCTCCAATATATAACGGTTTTCCATCACCACGCGGGTGGAACCGCGGGCGCAGTTAGTTGACTATAATTTGTGTCTTTAAAACAATCTGCTTAGAACTCTCGCACGTTTAAGATTGTGAACAAACCAATATTTCTGTTAATGGAGGTTGATATGATATACAGAAATGCTTCTTTAACATTGTTCTTCTACTATTTCCGAAATATTTAGAAGGTCAACAAGAGCCGGAATCGAAGTCGGAATTTGTGAAGAAGAAAACAATAGGAGAGCAGAGACGTTACTTGCCTGCCTTTGCCGTGAGAGAAGAGTTAATGCAAGTTATAAGAGAGAATAGTGTCGTCATTATCGTTGGTAATCAAATTTTCAATTATTTTCTTACGGTCTAATTCATAGAGAATTATTGTAAGTTTAAACGCTTCTTTAAGAACCATAAGGAACCATATATAAAAACCTATATTGTTACGAGTGTGGGACTCAAACTAAAATGCCGTTGGAATTACTATACAATTTATTAGAACTATTACAAACATGTATAACACGGGTACAAATAAAACTGGACGCAACCAGTACAAACTGCACAATTCAATAACACGCGTAAAGCCCGTCACTATATTGCTTATCGAGTGTACGTCTTGCTCGTATCGTAATCCTCGCTTGGCTGCCGGTCTCCATTCGACCACTGCCGCACCGATACAATATGGCTGCCAGCCCGCATAGATCGGATTTCTTAGAATCAGTTCGACACACATGCCCAATGACTGCCATAAAAGAAGTCAATACACAATGGACTGTTATTCTAATTACGAATTTTACAAACACAAAGTAAATAAAAGAAGTAGAAATGCGGGAAGGTAATAAACTGCAATTTGTGGCAGGCAGGTGTGCATTCACTTTTTGTCGGCTCGTAACAATATTTTGTTATTACGAATGACATCACACGTTAAGGAAGGAGGGTGAGTGACAAGGGGCGGGAGGCGACCTAAATGTCGTGACGTCGAATTTCAACATCTAATAATATATTTAAGCTTTAAAACACTATATTTGAATTATTAACGAAAAACACCAAAACATTTTCATCTCTAGTGTATAGTATGAGTGTATAGTGTTTAATTTTTATTAAATAATTCAAATGAAACTATAGCACTTAAAAGGCTCTTACTGTACTTTATTCCGGCACACAACTTGCACATACGCAACATGAAATTATTTTAAAACTAATTTCCCAACGCAGGACGCGAGCACAGTCCAATATTTCACAGCGAGCGGACAAAGTAAGCAACTCACTTCACACTCTACGAAATCGCCCAGCCTACCTCCTTTACAAACATTTAGTTTAATGCGTCGAGTACACTCGGTGACACAAGTGTGTTTATTATAGAAAGTGTAGTGATATGTGATGCGACACTAGGGAGGGAGAGTCCACGAATGTGACAAGGACGGGGGAGGTGTCAAAAATCATGAAATTCATGTGACTTAATTCTTTCTTTATTCATCCTTTCTAAGGAAACGACGTCATTTATCGGGATAAAGAGTATCCTATGTTAACTCGGGTTATAATCCAGCATCATATCGAATCCATTCATATCCATTCGGTAGCTTACAAAAAAGATGCAAATACAGCGCCATAGTTTTCGCTATGTCCTCTATACCACGGAAACGTCGTCATTTATCGGGATAAAAAGTATCCTAAGTGTTAACTCGGGTTATAATCCAGCATCATATCGAATCCATTCATATACATTCGGTAGCTTACAAAAAAGATGCAAATACAGCGCCATAGTTTTCGCTATGTCCTCTATACCACGGAAACGTCGTCATTTATCGGGATAAAAAGTATCCTAAGTGTTAACTCGGCTTAGTTACTTAAATTGCAACAAAACATTGTTGACGTTCGCTTGTTCTGTTGAATGGTGCGCTCGGCGCAGGCGAGACGGGCAGCGGCAAGACGACGCAGCTGACGCAGTACCTGCACGAGGAGGGCTACAGCAGGGCGGGCATGATCGGGTGCACGCAGCCGAGGCGCGTCGCCGCCATGTCCGTCGCCAAGAGGGTCTCCGACGAGATGGACACCAAGTTAGGTGAGGGCATCTCCACCAACCAAAACACCGATTATAATTTTTATTTATTTAGGTTTATGGCTTGGCATTAAGGCTTTTAAGCCAGAGCTTAGATTACAATATAGTTATTTAGTTACATAAGCCTATAGTAGAATTGTTTTGTCCATGCAGTTTGAGTCATAAATAATCGGACTATTTCGCTCTCTCTTCCACTCACGGGCCTTATGGGCGGGCATAGTGATTGCGTATAATTGTTGTCGATAAGAGTTATCGATAGTGTATTTGGTTTTGTCATTTTGTAGGTTAGTGATAAAAATGAAAGAAAAAAATAGATAAAACAATGTGTGTATTAAAATAAGAATAATAGTCATTTAAAATAAATTATTAATTAGGTATCTATGTATTAAAACCTATAAGTACAAACGCTAAGAATGTAACAAGCTTATTGTATTATTTAGTTTATTAAAAATGAATATAAATTTATATCTAAGTTTAAAATTAACAGCAAAAAAGATAATAATGATTTTTATAAGAATGATAATCTTTCTTTGATAAGAATGAGTTTTTGTTGATAATGGCGTTGCGCCCGCGCCACATTCTCACCGCCCTAGCCGGGCTGAGGCCGAGTTTGATTAATGACCCAAACTGCACTCACAAAATAATTCTACTATAAGTATAGCTCTGCTCAACTGAGCCCATCATCATCAGGCCAGTCAAGCCAGCGACGGGATCTTCACCCCCATTTCCTTGAGCTCCCACGCTCAACTGTGCAACGGTTCTCTAGAAAATTTATTCCGCGTACAACAATGATATGGAGGGAACTTCCCGTCGCGGTTTTCCCTTTGCGCTATGACATGGGGTTCTTTAAGAAGAGCGTTATGAAATTTCTTATAGGTCGGCAACGCGTTGGCGACACCCCTGGTGTTGCAAACGTCAATAGGCGACGGTTCATCAGGTCGGCTGACTGCCTGTTTGCCTGCTTAAGGCAATAAACAAAAGCCATTCAACGGAGTTCTTATGACAACTCGAAAGGCCACATTTGACTATACAGTTCACATTTCACAATTTCAAAAACACATATTTGATACTCAAAAACTATCAATATCCTACAGCTACTGTTCGTTATAGAATAATTTTACACATTTTTAGATATTAAATCTGCACAGCACAATATCTCCTTTCAGTTCCCGCTAAAAACTCCTAAATGTAATTAGTGCTATGATGAAGGGTACCTAATAAAGGATTGTGGTGCATTGAAATAGCATGTAGGGACCCAAGTTGAAAAAGGAAGAGAAGAAAGGAAGAGAAAGGAGAGTATGAATTAAAGCAGAATCAGAAAACAATTATATAACAGCAATGGGAGTAGTAGAGTCGGTGCCAGTCGACAGCGAGGAAAAAGAAAAAAAATCTATTCGAAACTTTTGGCCACTTTTGGCTTTTATACAGGCCTTTAATCTGTTTGGCTATGAATCTATCGATTTACGGCACTGTTTCTTTTCTATGGAAAATTTCGCCACTGCTTGCTCCAAAGATTTTTTAAGAGGCTCAAACGCTTTAGAGCAGGCCAAATGAAAATAAAATTCATTTTATTTTCATTTAGGCGATGAAGTGGGCTACGCGATCCGTTTTGAAGACTGCACATCACCCAATACGGTGATAAAATACATGACTGATGGGATTCTGCTTCGCGAGGGTCTGAGGGAGCCGGATCTGGACCATTACTGTGCTATCATTATGGACGAAGCCCACGAGAGGTCGCTCTCCACTGACATGCTGTTCGGGCTTCTTAGAGAGGTAAGTGCTAGTCATACCTTTGTCTGCAACAGTCGAAACCGAATATAACGACATCGTTTATAGAATCTCTATATAAACTAATAAGTACACATAACGCCTATAACGACATCGGATACAGCGGCATATCGCTTAAAACGACGAAACTTGATTGGCTATAACGACCAATCGTTTACCAATTCCAGCAAAACAAAACATTACGATCAATTTTCACCTTTATGCTAATAATATGAAGGAATATTTTGCTATAGGCTTATCATTTAGCCTCGCCTACTTTATCCAAACCTCTTTCCGATCGATAGTTGACCGCGTGAATTACAGGTTGATTTTAAAACTTTATATAATAACCTATCGCTATAATACTACAAACAGACATACGACTATTAATATGATTATGTATTTTTGTATATTGTTTATAACGATTATCGGACATAACGTCCGAATATACGGTCCTTTCAATGTTGTTATATCCGGTGTCGACTGTATCTGTTATTTATTTATCTAGGTTTATGGCTCGGCAGCTAGTCCTTTAAGCCAGATCGTAGATTACAATATAGTTTCTTCATTTTCTTAAGCTTTTGTTTAGCTCAACGGAACTGTTGGTTATCAACTTACCATTGCCATTCAACGGAGTTCTTGTGACAACTCGAAAGAAGAAGAAAAAACGTTTATTTGGTCATCACGTAACGATGAATTGTAGGATGATATCGAGGGCTTCATAACAAATGGGCGTTCAGACAAAAGTGCAGTTTTACACAAGGGACGAAATTGTGAATAAAACAAAACTAATTGATTGTATAATGCTGAAAAATTAGAAACACGCTTCTTTGTGAGTACAAATTGCATACTGGTAAAACTTTTTAAGTTGTAACTTGCATAGGTTTTAGTAAATAACAAAAAATGTCATTTTTGCGTATACGCCTATTTGCTATGAAGCCCTCGATATATACAAAAAATAAGTCTCCCGATGGCACCAAATAGGTGCAGTGCAGCATGCCACACGTTCATTTATTAAATAGATATATACTTAATATACATATCCACAAAATATATAAATGTTTATAGATGAATTTATATACTACTAGCTGTCCCGGCAGACGTCGCCCTGCCCGGTAAAAAATAGGGGTTGATCGTAGAGGGTTGAAAATCTAGGGTTGTATGTATGTTGTTATGTATGTTGTATCATAAAAAAATAGAAATTAAAAATTTTGTCTAAAAAATAAATTAAAAATTTAGGGGTGGACTACCCCTAACATTTAGGGGGATGAAAAATAGATGTTGGCCGATTCTCATAGATACCGGATAAGCACAAAAAATTTCATCAAAATCGGTCAAGCCGTTTCGGAGGAGTATGGCAACGAAAACTGTGACACGAGAATTTTATATATTAGATATTCCAACGACAGGTAGTATTGTTTGGTCATAGTTTTAAATATCGGTAGCGATTTTGCTTGTTACTGATAGCAACAGGCTGCTATAGCCTTAACAGTAAAATAATTGTTGTAGAAAGTTGAGTTATGCGCAGGAGTGATCAATTTAAGTTTAGTAGAAGGGCGTAACTTATTTAAGCACGATGGAAATTCAAAATGTTCTTTAAATAAAACAGTATGAAGAGAAAATTCGTTTCCGAAATTTTTGGCATGCCAGGAATCAAACCCAGAGCCTCTGCCTTGCAGTAAGCCTCTGCCTGGCAAAGGCTCAGCCCGCTCAACCATGGCGGACGTCATGAGGCATATGACCATTATGAAATTGATAAACCAATTCGGGGAAATCCTCTCATTTATCTTATTAAAAACATGACATTATACATTTTTGACCTCACCTGGTAACATACAACGCGCTTTATCAGCTTGGACACAATTTGTTTGGTTGAATGGAAATTTACTGCAAATTTTGATTGCACAAAAGTTTATATGTATTATATATTCTTTATTATTTATTGTTCATAAAATAGTTACATAAAAGTACTTATTGAAAATAAATATTACATTATAAACTACATACAGATATAAATACATACACATTATATCGATACGTACCTATATATACATACACACATACACACATATATATATATCTCTAATATATACAATTCTCGTGTCAAAGTTTTCGTTGCCATACTCCTCCGAAACGACTCGACCGATTCTCTTGAAATTTTGTGTGCACATTGGGTAGGTCTGAGAATCGGCCAACATCTATTTTTCATCCCCCTAAATGTTAGGGGTAGTCCACCCCTAATTTTTTTATTTTTTTATTTTTACCGGGCAGGACGTCGTCTGCCGGGACAGCTAGTGTATATATATATATATATATATATATATATATATATATATATATATATATATATATATATATATATATATATATATAGTGTATATATATATATATATATATATATATATATATACAGTTTTTGAGTGAATGTGAACTACGATCGCACGCTGAACTTCAACGACGACCCTACGTAAAAGTAGCATGATAAACATTGAACACTGCGGACAATAGGAAGATGAGCTCGACTTTTTATAACATATATTCAATAAGTAATATAATCGGATGTTATTCAAAATGGGTTGTAGGTTGCACGACGCGACGTCCTAATTTTAAAAATAAAAAAAATCTCGACATGTATTTTTTAATCAAATGTAGGCATTGTAAGTACGTCGCTATTTTTTTTTTCGACCGTATATATCAGTTAATTAGGATAGATATTGTTCCTTAACTCTTCTTTTAAAGATTGTTTCCGACTGTCTATCTCGAATCACACGAGGGTGGGCGTTCCATAGTTTGACTGCATGAACGGAAAACGAACCGTTATAACATGCCGATGAATGTATGGGTGCTTTAAGAAGAAGAGATTGAAACGTTGAGTTGAGATTACTAGAGCTTTTATCGCAGCGTTGACTGTCGTCCTCCCTCACTCCCTCTGCATATTTTACCGCCTGTATGACGGGGAGTGTTTCGAGGAATTGTTTGGTCTGGTCATCTGGTGCCAACACCTCACTTTTACAACCGCACCGCCCGCCAGCGACGAGATATTCACCCCCATTTTCTTCAGCTCCCACGCTCAACTACGCAACAGTTCTCTAGAACATTTATTCCGCGTACAACGATGATCTGAACGGAACCCTATGACATGGGATTCTTTGAGAAGGGCGTTATAAAATTTCTGAGAGGTCGACAACGCGTTGGCGACACCCCTGGTTTTGCGAACTTCTATAGCCGACAGTAACCACTTTCCATCATGTGGGCCGTCTGCCTGTCTGCTAAACTCGTGCACAAACAAAAATAATGCCACCATATGTGTTATACTACTTGGGAAAACTTAAAAAAAAAAACAATTGCAAGACGCTAGGTAGTATGGTATTCTAGCCCTCCTTCTTTTATATGGAAATAATGTTTAGAAGTAATTATCAAGTGTCTACCCGATAACTGAAACACTCCACCTTCATGCTAATTTTAAATGCACAAGACAACTGCATAAAAATACTTCTGATTTGGTGTAATTATATTTTTTTTTTATAAATCGGCAGACAAACACACATATTGTATACCCCAAATTAAGCAAGTTACGTTTGTGTTATGGGTAATATACAACGGACTACTCTGGCGCCGATCCCAGACACCCAGACCATAGTAAATAACGGAGAAAATCAGTTTTCGAAATTTACTATACTAAGAATCGAACCCGGAGCCTCTGCGTTCCAGATAAGTAGGCCGGCAAAGGCTTAGCCCGCTGAACCACAGAGGCCGTCAATGAATACATGATTCAGCAATCTTTTTATTTATGTTGAAATTTCTTCCAGTACTTATTGCTATGACTAAATTAAATAATGCTTTTTCTAAGGGTCTCTAGTTAATATGCGTAGACTCAGGGCTGGGCATTGAAAATCAGTGCTGTGGCGGAATATCTTTCGACACAGCAATATACTGTGTGCCCAACCTCATTTGCCGAATTGCGGCATATACCTATAAAAAATATTTTGTTTAGAAAGAAAGAAAGAAAGAAAAGAAAGAAAAAGTATTTATTTAGGACAAGATACAGAAAGTCTTACATGATAATATTTTATCCGTGCAGGAACGGAGAAAGAATACAATTTCCTGCGGCCGGGCGGCCTGTCGTAAAAGGCAACAAAACAACCCACAGCCAGGTGGTAGGGCATTTGCCCGACTGGATGGCTACCACCCCTGGTCTTAAGTATGTCGCCAAAACAACCTTGAGTTGTGTTCCGGCATTAGTGACCAGGTTCCAGTCTCCCTTAAGAGAGCAGCAGCGCATTTGTAACACCTTGGTGTTGTAAATGTCTATAGGCGATGGTAACCGCTCCCCATCAAGTGGGCCGTCTGCCTGTCTGCTGAACTCCTGCAATTAAAAAAAAAATAAAAAATAAAAAATTATAGTACAATTAATTGTAATGTCCTAAAAAGGCTCTTGCTCAGCATAATGCTAGTTTCACAACTAGCGCTGATCTTCCGCAAGTACCTCCCAGTGATGCCACGGCTTGGCTTCACAAAGCAAATTAAAACAATAAACATTCATTATAAAATTATGCAAAATGATTAGTATATGAACACTCTTATAATAACAAATAATAGAAAACAAAAAAACAACGGACAGATGTGACGAACAAGGCAGAAATGATAAATTGGCAAAGGTTAGATACAGCATATTAATTGACATACGAGTATTAAAATAGGTACTATAAAATACTTGTGTCGTATTTAAGGTCTCTCTGGCGAAATTGATGGTCAAATAAGAATTTTTTTAAGTTTGTTCGAAACCCAAAAACAGATTGCAGGTTCCTTATCGGCGGCGGTATGTTATTCCAGCACTTCGATGCAGCGTAACGGAAACTGCCCCTGAAGGCAGCCGAACAATGCTGCTGAGTAGCAGCGAGCTGCACCGAGCCTTGTTTCCTCTATTTTCTATTTTGTCTGTGTAGCATTTGGCATATATACCTTTTCTTTCTTTCAATCTTAAAAGGGGTTCAATAACTCATTAAAAACGTTGTAGAGACCTAACATTCGTGCGTTCCAAAAATTTGTATGGCACTGGATGCTGATGTGTCTATTTATACAAATTTAACAAATTAGTTGTGCTGTCTGTCGTTCATGGGAGAAAAGTTCATGCGATACTTGATTACCTATCTGATTAATGATGTTATTTTAATTAGGTATAATGCGAATAGATTGATTTGAAATAAGGTAGGCGACGCATTTGCTCCCTTGATGTTGCAGATGACCACGGTCGACGGTAGCCACTTGCCTCCTTGCCTTCAGGCAATAAAAAATAATCTTGTGCTTATTCAGTCATCCGAAAGAAAGCTAATTTCTAATACAATACGGTCACTGAAACCATTTGACTTTATAGTACATTTAATGTAACAAAATGTAACATACTACAAAGTCTGAAAATCTATACAACTATACATATAAGCAAAATTGGAGTGTCTGTTTGTAATGTTGAAATAACCTCTTTTTACTACATGCATACGGTACATACACCAAAATAATATTTTTTACAATTTTTATCTGTCTGTCTGTTTGTTCCGATTAATCTCTGAAATGGCTGGACAAATTTTGACGGGACTTTTATGGCAGGTAGCTGATGTAATAAGGAGTAACTTGGGCTACTTTTATTTTTAAAAAATCTTTTATTTTGGAATTATGACGATTTTCAATCACCACGCGGGAGAGACCGCGGGGCGCAGCTAGACTTAATGATTATTATTTATCTTCAGGACAAAAATCGGAATAATAATTTAAAAAAGAAAACAACATTATCAATATCACTTTATTTATTATTAAAAATGCTTCATTATAAATTAAACATTTAAACTTATTCAAATATAACTGTCACAATAGTAAACGTCAGATTGTCACGATAAGATTATTTCACTATCATTATTTTCACTTTAAAAGTTACGTACGTCATAATGTCACACTTGTGATCGGAGTTACTTGAACTGTACTTAGTTAGACTTGAATACTTTGAATTAAATAACGCTGATTTGGATGAACGGGCGTTACCTCATAAAATAATAATTTTAAATTTTAATCTTAAAATACAATCGTACAAAAAACTTTTTTGCGTAATAAAGGAGGGATAATTTTATGACAAATTACTATATTTTTAAAATAACATTTTCAAATTCAAATAACTAAAAATAAATAATAGAAAATTGTACTGAATTGAAAACATTGCCCTCTAGAATAAAATATTTTTTTGTCTTATTACCCGGCTATCCAGACTTGTGTCTAAACAAACTATGTGATGAATTAGTAATAATAATATGTTTTTTGTAAATGCAGTTAATTAACAATATTAAATTTAAAGACAAAACTTGTAACATGTACTTATTATATACTTTTAAAATCATATTATGAGCGCGTTCTAGTAGTAGCTCACAACAACCAAAATGCTCCTTTAGCCGTTCCACTAGCCGATCGCGGTCGTCGTGGTCGTGGCGAAGACGCCACCAATAACATCATGATTTTCGCTCACGCAGTGCTCACAACGACCCATGTCAAGAGGAGGGTGGAATAAGCGTTCCACTTGAGTTTACGATTGTGACGCGAGCAAGCAAGTGGAACGGGAAAAACCGCGGTCGTTGTGAGTCTCTAATGGAACGTAACCTATGTTTATTGGACTTTGAATATGTGTACTATGTTTTAATGTCTAAAAATATTTTCTGACAGGACCAATCACAAGTTATTTCGACATTATGTCTCTATTAATAAAAATACTTTACTTTCATAACCCGATTCTATGCATGAGCTATCAAACAAACATAATCATAATCGAATACTTTCACATGTTAAAATATAACAACATTATCAACACACTGACTACGAAAAATTCATTTTAAAATTTCCAAACTATTCATATTTGAGCGGATTCAAAAACCAAAATAAAATGTAAACTTTTCGTAGCCTAATATACAAATAATTTTCATAGAAAATCACATAACAGTCTTATTACGCTCATAATAGTTTATAATAAGAAATACTCGTAAGACTAGGTGTCACTCTCAGACCATCAATACAAGTTTCTTTATCATCGTATATCTAACGATAGCAATATGAAAAACACTTTAATATCATAACATTAGAGTATTGTCTTTTGACATTCAATACTGCGAATGTTCCAGTACTTTATAAGCGAAATTCAAATAGCCGAATGTTACTCATAAAGTTACAAACAATGATTATGATTAATATATAAAAACCAATTTTGACAATTCATATTATAGGCCATTGCGTGGTACTCAATTATCCTGTGTGACAAATTGTTTTCAACTGTACACAATAAACGGCACGGATATCAGTAAAATGAGTAATTACAATTTTTGAAGAGAAGCATTCCAGTGGCTTTCACGTATGAATAACTTCATTTAACCGAAACATTCGTGTAGCACATGTCCACACTCGCAGTATTCAAATTTCATTGACAAAATTTATGTAAATTTAAAAAGATACAAGCCGAGGGCGTCTTTTTTTGTAACAAGGAATGTTCGATATCAATACTTAATTCAGTTTTGAGTTGTTAATCAACAGAATTAAAGTTACCATTTTGGGCATTTATTGTCTTATAGTATCCTATAGGACATTTAATGTGGTCTAAAAAGGTTGAAATGTTAAGCCAACTTAAGAAAGAAACGCTTTCACTCTCCCAAGAAAAAAAACACGACAGATAAGTAATCTGTCAGATTCTGTCAGATAATTCAAATAATTCAAAAAAGGAACATTTATCAAAAAACAATGCTTCTTTGATACAGTTTAATACAGCTGAATATTGAAGTACGATACCATAGATTATTTCTATTCTAAATTTAAATTTTAGAAACAGTTGAAAGTTCGATATTTGAACATAAACCACAGTAATAAGAATACAGTGGTGAAACAATACGATTACTGTTGTTTTTCTTTTCTTTTTACTTGTACTGTTGTTTGTTTCGATATTCAGCTGAGTGGTTTTAAACCAAAGTTAAACAAAATCGATCCTGTTGTGGGTCGGTCGCCAGAAGCACGAGTAGCAAGATCTACCAGCGGCGCGCGCCCCGCTGGGTGGCGGCACTCAGACTGACTTCGCCTTCTCCCTACCCTGGTTCTGACTTATCAGCATAATACCCATATTCATGCCGACGCTGCCCCATTTTAGCGACTCGCTTATCTGTAACAAGGAAATTGTGAAATTAGTTTTCCATCCTACCTTCTGCTCCATATCAACTTAGGTTCCGCCTATATTCTCTCAAATATTGTTTATTATAAACTGTCGTCTATACTCGTTTTTGTAATATTTCAATGAGCAGTCTTCGTTTATCCGTCAGTCTTCCAATATGTGTATTACATAAATCAAAACAGCAGTTCCGTAATTATTTTCAATTGCATTTAATTAATTTTTAAACACTGCTTATACAGATAGATTAGGTAGAATGTTTCCAAATTTCGAGGATTTTCGTTAATAGTCCTAATTTCGTGTTTTAAAGCTTAATAATTATATAACAGTTCGAAATGTGACGTCACGAAATTTAGGACCCCTCCCACCGCTTATCACAAAATGTCAACCCTTCCCCTTCTCTTAACGTGTGACTTAATTATGGATAGTTTTTAACGCCCATTTTGATTGCCCATAATTAGTTTTTGACGCATGACATATTTTCCGATAAATGGTTTATATGGTTCAGTTGCCAAACAGCGAGAGAACAGACGTATTGTTATCTAGGGTAATCCGCCTTCACCATGCGCGGACCCGCATTTGCCGAAATTTTACTAATTTAGGAATTATTTACAAAATAATAGCTTGGTAATTATATACGCATCCTATACACTGTATAGTCGTTACTGATCGATTCTAAACTAATTTAAAAATGTCACTGACATGCGTTAGTGACTCATCATTTTTGCTTCAATGTCTATGCTAAGATCTTACGTAATGGTTAACACATTGCACAAGATGCTTACAATAACTAGTATGATTTATGTGTTTATTTGAAGCGGTTCTCTAGATGCACTCCTTATGGTACACCGTATAAAAATAATCACAGACGAATTGCCGTAAGCAGGTAGGTATTTACTACAACCCGCAAGAGTTAACTTGACACTTCGCTAGAATGACGTAAGCGCGAAGTGCTTACTCGATCGTACGCGTTGATGGCGAGAGCGGCAAGAAGGCGGAGGTCGGGAGGGGAGCGTGCATAGGTCTCAAGTTAACTCTTGCGGATCATAATAGACTATAAACGTCCCATTGCTGGGCTCAGAACAACTATATATAAGAAAACCGACAGTTTAACCGCCACAATTGTCCAAAACGGATCGGCAGGTGTGCAGGTGTCATGCCTAAGTTGTGTAGGTTTTCATGCCACGGTTCGAACTCGCGCCCTTTCTCTTAGAGTTTGGGACGCGTGTGTGCTAACCACTAAGCTGTCGTGACTATAGTATCCTTCCAACTAGTATTATAAACGCGAAAGTTTATAAGAATGTATGTATGTTTGTTACCCTTTCACGCAAAAACTGCTGAAGGGATTTTGATGAAACTACAATACTATAGCTTACACATTACAATAACATATAGGCTATAATTTATAAAGATATATTGTGTGAATTATCCAACATATAACTATTTGCTATCACCACTCAGGTGAGACCGCGGGGCGCAGCTAGTTTAATAAAAATCTATACTCATATTATAAAGAGGTTAAGTTTGTGACGTTGTAGGGGGTAATCTCTGGATCTACTAAACCAATTGAAAATTCTTTGACCAGTGGAAAGCTACATTATTCCTGAGTGACTAAGGGTATATTTGATTATGATAATATGTTTTTTATAATGCCCAGCGATGTGGGCACGGGTCAGCTAGTTATCTAATAAAATACATTTTTATTAGTAGGACGTAAACTTTGACCGACTAAACAGTTTTGTCATTGAAATTGTTTTATAGCTTTTAATAATCACTGTTTATCGTTAGTTTCTTTTCCGCGTGATTATTTTTTAGTAATTAATTTTTTTTTGCATACTTATTTATAATTAACATTTGCAGTAACAATTGAATGATAACGTGATTCTCGTGTAAAAAATTTGCTTCCTAATTTTGTATATGACATTTGTATAGTAGATAGCATTGTTTTGTTTAAGTAATAAAAACAAAACATTTGATAATTTTATATGATTATCTTTTCTTATGTAATACTAGCGGCCGCGGCAGACGTTGTCCTGCAGTGAATAAATAAAAATCTAGGACCAAAAAATAGTCTGTCAATGTCAAACATAATCTTTGGTTAAACAGTCGAGTGTTATGTTAATAAATAAAAATATAAATTCAAAAAAATACGTTCTAATTTTGAGCAGTCTAATCGTCCAGTATTTACCATAATTGTGAAATATGTGGAACGATGCGCAACCATAAATATTTATTTTAAAGATATAAATAACATAAAGTTGTTTCACGAAGTAAAAATACATTGAATTCAACCTACGTGACTTTGAGCACATACTCTAATACTTTTGTTTTTCATTAAATACTTTGTAATACCCCATTAAATGACTAACGGCATGTCTTTGTAATTAATACTTGACGTGTTGTATGACGCAGATGGATTATGAAAATGTCTGGAGAAGGTAAATATATTCAGAGACAAACACACACACGTTTTTATTCCAAAGCCAAGTACTTTAAACATATGATATATAGCTATACAGATTGCAATAAAGCTAATCTCAATAACGCCCAGACCCGACAAGATTTGTTCTTCAAATTCATTTTATTAGGAATCATTGAGATTTGTGAGATTAGAACCTACGCCCAGACTAAAACAACAAGAGACTGGCGCGATTGAGACTTATGTAAAACTATTTATTAAGTCATACCTTAGTAGAAAATTATTATAAATACAAACAAATTATTATGTTTCTCTGACATTTTGTTTCTATTTATGTATGTAGGTTAAGGTCGAATCAAAATATTTCAGGTTTGTCATTTTTTGTCTGCGAGATTCGATTTTAGGGTACGGCGACTATCTCGGCAAACATATCTTTTTTTAGCACAGGTGAATGTCTTTTCTTGCGACACACACGGGCCATGGGTATGGGAGAATGTCAGATGCAGCGCCTAATGCCGTCTGCACGAATGCGTGTAGAACTCGGAAGAACCGGATCCCACCGCAGCCGGAATCCGACCAAAACCCCCAGTAAACCTAACCTGCGCTCCATACTCACATATTTTTCGACGTTACAGAATCTAGGACATAGTTACAGTGGTTACACCGTGACACCCTTGTGCACTGCTCTGTACCTGATACACCCCGGGGAACAGGGTGTACCGCATCATCAAGCAGGAGAGGGTGAATCCGCTGCCAGATTTTGAAGTCATAATAGCGATGTTAATTAGTGACTTTTTATCTAAGTCAATAAACAGCTGGTGAGATATTGTCTTCAAAGTCTTTAAAAAAATATATGATTGATTTGAACTACGTATTTGAGTATTTTTTGAAATCTGAGATATATTCGCTTTTTGCTTAAACGCCTCTTTATGTTTTCTTTTCCAATTAACAAAAACTATAGATATTTGTCATTTGTACGGAATCCTTCAAGGTGACCGGTCCGATCGCACCTGACCATTATTTTAACTTGGCTGCCAACAGTTTTAACCTCAGAATAACAAATCTCTTGTATTCTTAAAAAAATCAGCTTATTAACGTTACACTAGCTTTAATTAGTAATTATAATATCACACGTAGTCTTGTAAGTATTTACATCTAATTCGGTTTTTCTCACTATATTCTTATTATTTAAATTTGTCATTTTGTTTGTTGTAATTTGTTTAATGAATTAATTACCTATTTGAAAAAAGTTATTCTGTGGTTATACAATAGCATTATTTTCCGAATCAGTCTTTATATATGACGTTCCTAAAACCATTTCTAATTATGTTGACGAATTGAAATTTGACACGTGTCGTCAACTCCTAGTCAATTCAAATTACTATATACTAGTTTAAAATTATTAAAAAAGACAAAAAATCACGTTTCTGTGGTTGTTTAGAAAATAAAAATTACGACATGTACGATTATTACAATTTTGGGGAGATTTTAAATTTTATCATTATTTAACACATGTAATTCGTGAGCTGGAATTTCCTATACAATAACAGGAAATTACCCCCTCATTGTTTATTTATTTGAAAATTATGACACAAAATATGAATTTTATATACGTAAATATGTTTTGTTTAATTTCCTGTTTGAATTAATAATGATTGATGGGTAACACAAAAACAGAACAAACGCGTGTCTGAACATGCACAGTGGGGTTTAAACATAAGTTACGTGTAATGACGAGAAAGTCTCGCTCCTGCTATCTGGCTAGGCAACTCTTAAAATATATGGGTATCTTCGAAAACAAATTTCGTTCAAATATCATTGACTTTTTCGAAATTTGACTAACGATACGCCACCGCTAATTTTGGTTATATTCATAATTTCACTACACACAGATGTATAATATTATAAATTAGAATACATAATTATATTTATCTATAATTATAATGTGTGTAAGAATGGGCCTCTGTGGCGCTCTGTTGTTCGTGCCTACCCCGCAAGGGACCTGGCGTGAAGTTATGTATTTATAATTGTAATAATAAATCTCTAGCAAAACGATATTTTACAATGAATTTATTGAATTAAAAGCTTGTAAAAAGAGACAAAAATTGTGAGAATGGATTGTGGTTTATATTATTTCATGCGAAAACTGTTGAGTAGATTTCGATGAAAGTAATATAGCTTTTCAACTTCAGCTTTCAGTTTTTAATTTATAAAGAGAAGTCACGGGCACAACTAGTTAATTAGATATATAGCGGTTCTTGGAAGATCACATATTATTATTAAACAATGTTTATATTAAAACAAAGATATTTCTAGATATCACAACAGCTTTATCTCGCAACATATTATTGACATAATATTGCGAAACTATTATAAACTAGTATCTGTCTGTATACATATCTAATTCTATAACGGGATAACTTGAATGGAGGAAATACTCGTTTATTGTTTACAGTTTCATAACACTGCAATAATAGCATTATTATCTAGATCACGGCATTGAAGTCAGCTTAATTACGAGTATTATATTAAATCCTCGTAGCTTGGCTAGCGTATGCGTCTCAAACTCAATGGTCGCAGATTCGATTCCGGCCGGAACGCATACACCACTTAGGCACTTTTCTGTCCTAATGTGCGTATAGTTACAATTACCACGTGCTAACAGCGATGAAGGAAAACATTCGAGATAACTGATGTTTTAAACCTGCCAAGTCGCCTTGTACTAGCGTAGCGGATATACTGTACGTTCCCCTATAGTATATTTGTATATAATTATTATATTTTTTAAGAGTAACTACAGACTAGGTTCGTACCATATTTTCTTAAGTTTTCGCGCCTAGTACGCCAAATAAAATACTGCCTTAAACCCAACTAAACTATATTTTAACGATATAGTAGTAGTTCAGGTATATAGTGTTTTATTATACATGTGTTCTGAACCGTGAGGTTCAAAAGAGTAGTTAGTTTACATGAAGGGGTACCCAGATTATCCCCATGTTTTACCGAAGTTTTCTTCTTCGCTAGTTGATTATGCAAAATTTTATAGACATTTACATTGTGTATTGGGTTAGTAACAATGTTGAATTTTTGTATCTACTTGTAGTAAAACTATTCGTGACTGAAAGACACGATTGCTATTTTTTTTTAAAGTACATTCTATAATTAAAACTACTAATTTTTCACCAACGATAGCTATAACATAAAAATTAAATGAGGTTTTTTGAAATTGTTTTTGGAAAATAAAAACAAATAACCCTGTGCGAATCGGACTCTCTAATAATTTCAGAAATACTAAGCTGAAACGTGTATAATATACAAAATTAAATTGTAATAGTGTCAAATCAGAAACAAAATTTGACTAAGTTTTTTTTTTAATTTTGAAATATCAATACACACTTGAAGTTTTAACGCGTGGTGAATTCGTTAATTAAATACAAAAATTGGACTAATAAATTGTGATTGTAACAACAACTGCATGATATCATGATTTGTACAGCTGCGGCCTTTTGACCTCTACAATGCTTAATTAAATACAAATATATTCAACGCGTTTAATATCCACAAAGATATGAAGAATTAAAATAATATATCATTAGCATTATTTTCTTTAAAAAAATTAAACTAGATGCTTTGAATAAACAAAACGTAAATACAATCAAATGCGTGTCGGACTACGCACTTTGAAATATTCCGTAGAGCTAGAGATATACACTGTTGCTATCATTTGACTACGAATCTTTAATAAACAGTTAATCTAAAATAACTAAAGTACTTAAGGTGATGTCAGGAGCCTTAAGAATAGACGAGCGTGCATGACAAGAGCTATGAATGTCAAAGAAGCAAGTGAGGTGTGTAAGAATAAGCCTGTATGGCGCTCTGTTGTTCGTGCCTACCTCGCAAGGGACCTGGCGTGAAGTTATGTATGTATGTATGTATGTACAGTTACTTAGTTGTTATCTTGCTTAGGACAAAGCTGCGCTGAGGATTTCAGTTTGTCGATTCGTTACCAGCAATTAGTCAAGGTGAATGCACTTTTGTTTTAAATTATTTTACAAAATTGTTATTTTTAAACGTTAATGCTTATTTTGAGTCTTTTGACTTTAGTCTTCCTCAACATTCGCTTTCGTTTTTTGTCGGACAAAATTAGAATTGGTGTATTCTGTATGAAAAAACTGTTTAGTCACTTAGTGTAAATAAATCTTTTATTGTTTGTTTAGTTTTGGCATATACCTGTATTTTATATTTTTAACCTCTTGTTTTAATATTAAACGACACTACGAATTTGGTAAACTAAAATTATTAATTGCTTAAATATTACTACTTTTTAACGGTTTTAAGCACGGTATATTATATGATTTTTAGTCCGCTTGTAATTTGGGGTAGTAGAGTAAACAACAACCATGAACAAAAAATAAAATTATATTATTAAAATACTCGAATATAATGCAAGTAATGAAATTAGAAGCAAGTGTTGTTTAATCATTATATTTTGAATATAATTTATGACCTACCTGAAAGTATTTAAATGTCGACAATGACATGGCTCCTAAGTAATTGTAGATTAAATATCTTATCTACCGCGCATTTTACACATACAGGTGATAAATACATACAATTAGTACAAAGGTACTATATAGAGTTAAAAACACACACATAGACCAGGGCACATTTAAAAAGTCGCAACATTTCATAACCAATCGGTTAAAATCTCAAAACCTCACCGGTATTATACTGTTGTCAGCTGTAAGTGTCCAAAAGCGCCTCACATTACCATCAAAAGATGATAATCATAGGTGTTTTCGACGTGGTTAAGCTGATCTGTAACAAAATTGCTGCGTTTTGCGATCTCTTCTTTTTTATTCTTCGTTCCCATTCCACTCATGCAAGTCCCGTTTATGATCGCATTAATGTGCCCCACAAATTTTCACTTTAGTAGACTTGCATATCGGCATAAACAAACAACTAGCAGAATGAATGATGCTCTGAGTTCCCTTACGAACTGTCGCAATTTCTGTCCAGTCTGATAGAAAAATAGCTCTATGTCAAGGATGTCATTTCAATGGCATTTTATAATCATGCAAATAGTAGTTCTTGCGTTCATTGACATGCGTTTATACATTTTCAACATCCTTTCAACAATGCTAATTCCGATCAGGATACTAACATATTGCTTACATAAGTAATGGAGCTCATGAAAATAAATGAACGATGAATCTGCCTTTGCAATTATTTGTTTTTATTTTTTTCTTGCAAGGACAGTTTGTGCGATCGGCTTACATCACGTAAAGCATGCTATTTTGAAATTGAAACAAAAGTATTCTAGAACCAAAAATACACACAGAAAATAAAGAAACAAACAAAGCGAGTTAAAGAATGATGAAATAAAAAACGCATAACGACCGGCATTGCAAGTTCCGCGACGCATTCGATACCGTTATTGAGGGTTCTAGAATTTTGACCGAGAAATTTTCTTTTGAATATATACGTATTAAATTGGACTAGTTACCTGTCTCATGCGAGCTTCTTGCGGCGTCTCACCATATCGGCACCAATGGACGAAATGCAATGTATTATGCCAGTTCCTCTCGAACCTTGACTTTGTTGCCATATCCAGCTGCAATCAGGAGAATCCTCCTTAGTAGCTGTACTGCTCAACTGTGCCCACAGTTTCCAATAAACGAAAGCCCCGTTGAGGCTTTCGCTATCTGAAACGAGAGGTTTCCAATTCTGACGTCGCCTACGGTTTACGAAGGAAAGAACATTGGTCGTTCGATAGACATTATTGATACACCATTATAGGTAACTCATGCATTTGAATGGAAATGGAGACAATTGAAATACCTAACAAGATCGATAGCATCTGAATAGACAACAGATGTGTCAACTGGACTGTTAAATTGTACTCGGGGAATTCAATCGAACATATTAATGGGAGCAAAATAAATTTGAATTTAAATTGAGGCCGTTCGATATGGTTTATCGCTCTAGCACAAAATACAAGTCATTCTTCACTAATCTAAACTAAAGATTGTTAACGATTATTCTAGATATTTCTCGAACAATGCCATATAAAGGGAAAATTGAAGTAAATTTTGGTAGTCTCAATATGGTTCTATTATAAAATTAGTTTGCAACACGAGTGTCTCGTGACTTGGATTTATGTGCATCCCAAGGTTGCTATTATGTCACACATATCGGGCAAAACGTGTTCTAATCATGATTAGATGATCGTCTTGAACCGATATTTTCGCAATTTTTTCACATTAGCGTTCAATTTCGTTATGCTGTGATCAATTTTGGGTTAATGATTCAAAACGAAATAGCTAATGGGTCGGAGAAATAAATTAAGGACTCTAAAGGTTCTTAAACTTGGTGTTATTTGTAATTGGAAACTTAGTGGACTGCGTTTCTTTTTTCTGTTGTTACTTTACCTTGGCTCTAATGTCCTTTTCGCTGTTGGGAGTCTCCTGTTTGTCGTCGACATTGTTGATGCGTATCACGGAGTCTTTCTTCCAGAAGGCACCCAAGGTTGTCTTGATTACACGTTTTCTTACACCTTTCTGTTGAACGGTGTAAACATCTATCTGTTCCGGGTTCTTTGTTTTTTCTGTTAAAATAAAATTTCCACTTTAGCCTTGAAGACAAACAGTTATCCGATAAACAGAATTGAGGAGCGATAAAATCGTCTTCGCCCCTTTGTAACATAAATATTTAATATCGGATGCTCTAATGAGCGCCAATTCATGGGTGCCAGTTGATTAAGTCAAGGACTTGCGTGCACACATGAATTATTTACAAATTCATGTTCTATTGTGTAGTCTCTACGTTACGTGCGACCGTGGGTGTTAGCCAATAAGCCAACTTTATTTAGTCTCGCCTCGAGGCTCGTCCGCGGCGTACGCTATCACGTCTTATTTATGATATGGCCATGTTGCAACGTCTTTCAATACGATATTTCGAAAATATTAACACTTAAACTCACCTTTACCCTTTTTCCAAATGGCGACTGCATACATATGGTAATCTGGGGATAAAGTCGAATCTGGTGGCAATGGATCTTCGGCTTTGACTTCGAGAATGAAGCCTGTTTCGAGAACAGCACACAGTATGTTCTGTTCGTCATGTTTGAACCACTTGGTTTCGCGGAGTTTGTGTATAGCAACCGAGGAGCCGAAGCGCTGCTTTTTGGGCGCGAACAGAGCCTGAGCCTGACTGCCGAAGCGGGACAGGAGCCCCTTGACCGTCGGCTGCGGCGCGAGGCTCTTCTCCGGCGGCTTGATCTGCTGGAAACTCCGGCAAGTCACAAACCTCGCTTCCATTGAACCCCACTCCTCGCTCAAATACACGAGATAATCCCACACCGACTGTTAAATTTATCGGGATGTGTTTTAACGGTTTCCCCCTTTATCGGGTACTCTCACTCGAGAAAACACGTTTAACAAGTTGCACTTTCACAAAATTTGTAGCGCGTGGTTAGACTGTTGTCGGAGCACTGAGCTACACGGTGGCGCGGTAACGTTAGACGCGGCGCGGGCGTGGGGGCTTGTTTTTATACGACATGTGCGGGAAGCGGTGCGAGAGGAGCTCCGCGGAGGGGCCGGCGGGGTGAAGAAGCGGGCAGAGAGGGGCCCCGCCGGCACTGTCTGACCTCATAGTGCTGCACGTTCAACAACAACGATGACGCTTTACAATTATTTTATTCTTTAGCTTTTTAGTAGCGATTTCGATTTTCGTATTTAGTATAGGTACTTGCTAAGCAAATTCGATTATTTTTAGTCACGTAATCGAATGGCAAATTTGGTTAACGTTCTTGTAGAATATTGTACTATGCGTCACCGAATGCATTTGTACGAAGTTTTCACTATTAAGCTATAACTAGTTTTAAAAAAAATTGTAAGATATATTCTGAATTAGTCAGAAATATTATGATAATTACAAGGTTATTTTTACTTCTAATAATGCTCTGTCAATATTATCATTTTTAGTGCCTGTCTCAAAAACTTATAGCGATGCTCCACTACACATGAACTTATTATGTTTATACAATACTTCCATATGTTATTTACTGTCTTGAAAGTTAAAAGCTTTGTGATAGTGTTGCTTCGCAGAATATTAGTATTAAGTCTATCATGAAACCACACTCTTCTACTAAATACGAGGGCGCATTGTTTCTAGAATAGTTTTGCCAGGGCAATAAACTGTTTACGCACGCAGACTGAACTGTTTGCAATAGTTTTAATAATACGGTTATCTATACAATATTTACTTAGATATACAATACTTCGATGTTCTAATTTATTAAATTTAATTAGTGTGACTAATTAATTATTAATAAGATTAATTGATGCGCTCTAGAAATATCAGCAGTTCCGCAGTCACGTGCAGTCAACTTAATGGTAATTCTTATTAATGACTAATAAATTAATAAGTGCTATTGTTAAATAGATTATAGTTCTATCATTTCTTAATAGTTCATTCTTTTAAAAGTATTATGTGTTGTTATTAAGACATAAATGCCAATTTGATAAATTATTCCACGAAAGTAATACGCAATATATTGTAAATTACTAAAGCAGACTTTTAAGCTTTACTTACACGTATATTTGGGTTTAGTTATCTGTATATTTAAATATATAAAGAAATAAAAAATTAATTAAATACCTATAACTGATGGGTCCTTTATATAAGTCGTTGTGTTGCAAGATTACTACGTTCATGCGGTATTTAATTAAAATCTAAGTTTTATATATAATTATATATGGGGATACATTTTTACTAGGTTGCCTATCAAAATTTGGCTGCTAGTATTTTTAACTAAAATAATATTAGTTTTATAGTTTCGGAAACATTTCATGCACTTGTTTTTAAAATAAATTATGTATTAAATTAAATCTTTTTTTTTCCACCAGTCAGTATATTTTTGTCACTATTGATAGTAAACGTTTAGCTCAAATTTATGTAAAAAAAAGAATTTAGTGAAAAGTAATTTATAAGTATAAGGTGATATTACAAAATAGTTGATATTTTTATATTACAATTTATGCCGCGATTTAGCAATGACTTTAAAAAAAGTTGAGACATGAGTCGCATTTATTATCTATGGTTCACATAATTTTCTAAATGTTTTGACTGCTAGGTTCGTCGTATCGTTTCCCAGGGAAAAAAAGTGCTGTTTTCATCCCTGTGATAAGGCAACTCCAAGCGTACTTTCAGAATATGGGATATGAAAAAGAAGTTTTGAAACGTTGTTTATCGACAACTGGTATCACTTTAGGATGCAGGCCAAGTTTGACCTCACACGGTATTTGCCTCCGCCGCTCGACTCGCCCCTCCCGCGATACGTACCTCCCTCCCCGCTACATCCCTCCTCCCCGTTCCATACCTCCCTCCTCCACGCGACATACCGGCGCCAAACCGTGCAGGTATATTTTTATAAACTTTATAGCCATAAGCGGAACGCTCTGTTTTAATAGGAAGCATGAAAGTTGACCGGCATTCTTCGAATTGTTGTTTTTATTGTAGCAGTATGCAACGCTCGTTTGGGGGTTTGTTTACATATTTGATATTGAAGAATGCGTTGTTGATTGAACTTAGAATAGTTGATATCGCAGGTGTCATCTTCTTCTTATCTTCTGATATATAAAAAGGAATGGTTGTCTGTATGTCCTTTATAGAATCGTAAACGACACATTTGATCATGTGATGATCTTTAGCAATGTTGTTGTGCATGAGCCAGATTTATATTAACATATATTGCAATATATAAATAATAAATGTTTAATATATTAGACATATTTATTTAAAGACAGATAGTACTTTCTAAGGGAGTTCCGAAATGTAGGTAATGTTTTAGCCTCTGACAGTAAGAGGCAACGCATTCTAGAGTATAACAGCCTGCACTGTAAAAGAGTTATCAACAATGTTTGGTACGTAATAAACTTTTCTCCTTTCTCGCACATTCTCCCAACGGTTTCTGATCGGCACAATATCTCTTTTCCTTCCATACTCCTCTATTCTGACATTCGTTTTCTGTAACACTACAAAAGATCACGTCATCCTTTACATCAGTGTTTTTCAATCTGTGGGTCGCAGAGGCTTGTTCGGGGGGTCGCCGGCAAAAGGGAAAAGGCAATATAAGTTTATACCTCATACTTAGGTACTTTCTAAGCTCAGCAGCTTTTCGCAGAGTATAGACCGTAATAATGAATAATATAATAATAGATAACAAAATAGGGAAAGACTAACGTAGTCATTTAAATTACAAATTTTTGTCTGTCTATGGCCCAAGGGGGTCGCCAAAATTTTTCAACCTGTAAAGGGGTCGCGTATTCAAAAAGATTGAAAAGCACTGCTTTACATAATCCATCCATCTCCTACCTGATAAACTTTTTACAATTATTATAAGTCTTAATTACAAGTCTCCGTCATACAAGATCAATAATGTGGCAGTTCTGTCATAACGGAGCGAATCATAAAAATGGTTAGTAGTTCGAAAGTAGCTTAACTAGTTTTATCAAGCCGTATTGTTGCGTAATCGATTATGAAACCGCGAACTATACAGTAAGTAGATTAAACACCATCTATACAATGTAGTATGTTTTATCATATACAAATAAAATTAAGTAGGTGTGAATGCGCCGGAACTACGGATCGAAGGTTCGTCTAAATCTTATATAAAGCTGAAGAGTTTGTTTGTTTGCTTGAACGCGCTAATCTCAGGAACTACTGGTCTGATTTGAAAAATTATTTCAATATTAGATAGCCCATTTATCGAGAAAGGCTATAGGCTATGTATCGTCACGCTAAGACCAATAGGAGCGGAGCATCAATGAAGAATGTTTCAAAACGGGGAGTTTTTTAATTTACTTTTTTTCAACTATTCCACGCGGACGAAGTCGCGGGCAGAAGCTAGTAAACAATATAACCTAAAGTCACCATTTTTATCTCCAGAGTTGCGCAAACCGTTTGTCCAGTATACATGATATATTAAAAAATTCCCTTCCGACGTGATCCCTTTTCTCTCTCGTTTTTTAAGGAATGGACTTTGCCGCTTTGCTGCCAAAATATGAACCTTAATTAAACGATTACAGGACTTAAATTTAAAAGCAAAATTTTTGCTTTGCCGTACGAGGCGGCAAAACAATCCACAGCCAGGTGAAGCATTTGCCCGACTGGATGGCTACCATCCCCGGTCTAAAGTACGTCGCCATAACAGCCTTGAGTTGTGTTACGGCATTAGTGATCAGATTCTAGTCTCGCTTAAGAGAGCAGCAGCAGCATTTGTAGCACCTTTGTTGTTGCAAATGTCCATAGGCGATGGTAACCGCTTTCCATCAAGTGGGCCGTCTGTCTGTTTGCTGAACTCGTGCAATAAAAAAACTATAATCTAAGGATTATGTATATTGGTTCCTATGAGTTTGTGACGTAAGGGAAATCGTCAGGTCTTCCTCCTTAGCCACAGAATAAGTTTAGGTGGGTCAATGAACACTATAAGACAATTATTATTCAATCGGTTCCGTAATAGCCGGTGGACTTCCCTACACAAAAGGTACACTGGCCTGTTGAAGCCTTTATTGCTCTTCAAGTCCAAATGTTCCACCGCTCTTGTTTTAGCTCCACTGGTAATTGTCCAGGTCGGGTATGTGTTGACTTGGTTTTTAGGGTTTTCCTAGGTAGGTAAGGGTAACTTCGGTCCTGGAATTAGATGATGAATAATAGGCATTAGGGTTAGACACAGTGTCCTTCGTTAGAAAACTAATCAGCTCAATCATATTTAGTTTTAAGTAGTAGAACAGTTACATTTTAGCTATATGAATAAGAACTCACCCCAGCGGGAACACGTAGTTATTTAATTAACTTTAAAAGAAGTTTTTAACAGTGTGGAGTAATATTTATAATAGATTTTTAGTAGTCGCTATATCTGAAGTTTGAGCGAGTTTTTAACATTAACCGCCGGCACAGTTTTTTTTTTTGGTCACTCCATTGACATTGACATTGATTGGCATAAGCTATGTCTGGTATTTTTTTAAATGATGCAAGTGCAACGTTACAAGTTTTTAAGCCCTTAATTACTTAGATAAAAGTAATAATCTGTCTTATAATAGTGACTGAGACCTTGGTCTTTGGATCAGTCCAAATGCATCTAGTGTCAACAGTTGAAAATAAATTTAGATGAAGTAGGTACTAGATAAACAGATCGTTGAAAACATTGAGATAGTGATCAGTATGTAAGTATGTAAAGAGTGATTCAAATGTTAGTAATTATGTGCATGTATTTATTTACTAGTTTAAACGAGTTCATTTTAAGGACGTTGATACATCGTTTTGTTTGAACTAGCTGAGACCGCCGTCACCACCTAGTTAGTACGCACCGATCATAGATTTAAATTCATCTTCTAAACTCTGCAAGACATTGATGTAACAATAATTGCTACATCAATGCTGCAAGATATCAAAATGGAACACGCGCAAAAATATAATTCTTCTGTGCGTGTGTATGTAACTGAACCACTTCTAAACGGCTGGACCGATTTCGATGAATTTTTTTGTCTCTAGGTAAAATCGAGAACGGTTTAGATTTAAAATTGGACCCGGTAGGTGGCGCTGCAATCGATTTCCAGTCGTTTCCGGTCGTGAATATAAAATTCACCTTTCATCTGTTTATTTATTACCAACTTTTATTTAACTTGCAATGGATGTATGGTATGTAAGTTCGGGTGCAATTTAACCATCTTCCCGGTTTCTATTGCTGAAGTTTTGCAAGCATATGTACATCGCGTGACAATGCAATAATATGGTACCATGGAGCTGATCTGATGATGAAGTTGGAAGGTGGCCATAGGAACTCCTTTACTAAACAAGATAGACCCGTCGTGTTTTGGCTCGTTTTAATTGTTTGGCTAGCACTCTGCTGCCACATGATATCCTGGAACTCAAAAGCTTGTATTTAAAAACTTTTTAAAAAAGCTTATATTGCATCCAATTTACTCTTCTATCTCTTTAATACGAAACTGCCTTCCGCTAAATAATACACGATCTGAAATTGACACTTATTGAACAAATTCCAACCCACGCCTACGTTCCCAAAAGGTATTGTGAAAACCTCATACTATTTGCAATATCGGAAAGCCATTTGTCATTCAATAATACCACAGAAAGGCCGATGTATTTCTTTCAAAGTAGATTCATTAACTTTTTACTCATACTTTATTGACTGATATTGATTAACATCGTCGGCTGATTAAAGGTCAGTGTCGCTTCTGTGCCCTTAAACTTTGTTACATATCGAACTTAATGTTTGTTCATTTACTGTCTGGGTGATTTAAGACCGTTCTGGAACGCCTGGATCTTCTACTATAGAACTCGGGATCAGTTTTTGTACTCTGCCATATTCATTATCTTGAATATAGCTTGCTAGGCGGACCGGCTTGATCGGTGTGATAGCACGCTCTTACAGTATATCGCCGTGAAACGGTTATCTTTGAGCTAATTATGTTTGGGATCTTTAAGATGGCTCGGCCAAATACTAACTCGAGGCACTAGAATCGATTGAGCCGGGAGCCAGGAAGTTGATGTACAACGACCAGCTATTTAATGACAAAATACAAAGTCTCGAACATCGATGCAGGGTTGCTAGCTTGTCGGTTTTCTATCGGATACATTTTGGAGAGTGTGCATTGGAGTTTTTCAATCTTATTCGCCATCTTATCCTTCCATCATCGGACAACCAGACGCACTGGCATGCGGCACTTCTATATGGTGTACATACCACCTATACGAACAAAGCGCCTTGAGTCCACCTTCATAATGCGCACCGCAAAAGAGTGGAGCTCACTGCCGGAGTCTGTTTTTCCCGAAACCTACAACCTGAGTGTCTTCAAGTACCGTGTGAATAGGTACCTTCTAGGTAAGCGTGCTCGATCTTAGACGACCATATCTCCGCTCAAAATCGAGCAAGATAATGGACAAATGCGAACCTATACAGTAATAAATAAAAAAAGTTTGACTATGTGGGGAAAGGACAGTATATTCGCCACGCTTGTCCAAGGTCACGCTTATCCGTGCAGGAACGGAGAAAGAATACAATTTCCTGCGGCCCGGCGGCCTGTCGTAAGAGGCGATAAAACAACCCACAGCCAGGTGGTAGGGCATTTGCCCAACTGGATGGCTACCACCCCTGGTCTAGAGTATGTCGCCATAACAACCTTGTGTTGTGTTCCGGCATTAGTGACCAGGTTCCAGGCTCCTTAAAGAGAGCAGCAGCGCATTCGTAGCACCTTTGATGTTGCAAATGTCCATAGGCGATCGTAGCCGCTGTCCATCAAGTGGGCCGTCTGCCTGTCTGCTGATCTCCTGCAATAAAAAAAAAGGTGTCTTGGCAGGTTTGACGCATCTGTTATCATTATGTACAGGTTCCGTCGCGATGTTTTCCTTCACCGTTGTTAGCACTTGTAATTGCAACAATATGCACATTAGGTCAGACAACTACGTAAGTAGTGCATGCGTTTATGCCGGGATTTTACACATTTTAGTTTGGCTACCAGGATTTCAAGTTTTAACTAGTATACTTACCTATATTTATTTTATTAATGAATTCGTAAGCGAAAATTGTACCTAAATAGTTTTTCTTTTTGCAAATGATATTATTACTTTGTTTTACGACTTTAAATATTTGTAAATTAGAACCGTAATGAACCAAAAACTTAATGTCTAAATACAAAATCATTTGCAACCAAAAAAACTTTACAATAAATAGAAACCCATTTTTCCAATATTACTTTTCTTTCTCTATTGAGAGTGAAACCGGAGCTTATGACTTGGAAAAATTTAATAAAGTGCTTTCAGCGTGGTGTCTTTCATTAAAAGCAATTCAATTCGATTCGTCCTTCATAGAGCTTCTGCGTTTTATTGCCTCTCTAGTCCTTGACCCGAGGTCATTTGCATGTTTCGAGGTCATCGTGTGGTCGATTGTAGTATAAATTAGATCTCTAGTGACGTCTGAAATAAATGACGACGGAATTAATTAAGTCCTAAAGAGCTCATTTAGCCGGTTGAGTTATTGAGGTTTCACACGATATTTGGGTTTAATTTCTTCTTGACCTCAGATGAACGAATAAAAGGATGTTGACTACGCCTACGTGAACAAAAACGTCGTGTTAAGGCTCCTATTGCCGTGAAAGATTGAAAGTGAAGTGCAAAAGAAACAACTTTTCGATGATATTTACTGATCAATAGTTTACCACAAAAAATGCATCTTCATGATATGAGTCGTAATTTGGTTTATTTTCGTGCTTTTGCATGGTTATTTAAAACTAAGAAAAACATTCGCCATATCGCTTCGCAATTATTGTCATAAAAACAATGTATTTTATATTTTTTATTAAAATAGTATAAAATATTATATATATACATATGCATACAACTTTATAAAAGAGTCACGTCACAATTAAATTAAACTTGTCAAGGGGCCTCTACGTGTTGGCCTTCCCATGGCCCCACGCAAGCCCTCCAAAAGTCCGGGCCATTTTCATGGCCTGTGATCTCTAGAGACATACAATATATTTAAGTATTAAACAGGAAATTTGAAGTATTAACGAAAACTTTAAAACATTTCCAAGTCTATCTATATGAGCATAGTGTTTCAATTATTAAATATAGTGTATTCTACCTCATTCTCTCGCAGGCTTAGTCTTATAGACTTATGTGTTCAACTCTTTATAGTGTCGCTTTTTTTCGTTGCCTAGAGTTTTAAATGACAACAATTCTAAAGAAGTTTCACTTCTAAAAATTTAAAATCAACCGCACCGTAAATTCTCTTAAATTTTAATATCATCCTTTAAATTTTATATAATTCGCGGCAAAGTCAACGCTAATAAATAAACATACATTATTAAATGTAATGTTGTTTTTTTACGATACGACCAGTCAAGCAAGGCCTTTTGACGTGCCGTGGCATGTCTGCGTGCGACTTTTAAATACTCGTGAACCAACAATTTGGGTTCCACGAAGGTCGTTTGTTCGAATATGGCGTTAATATTATTACGTTGATATATAGATAACTCTTTATTGTTTAATAACGCGCATTGAAGGGTTCCGTAAAGATGATAATCGTGTACTGTCTATCTCATTTGGTTTTTATTATATTATGACACATCTACATAATGCAGACAGACACAGACATGACGAGTATATAAGGGTTTTTATTATTACTTGAGTTCAGCAGACAGGTAGACGACCCACTTGATGGAAAGCGGTTACCATCGCCTATGGACATTTGCAACACCAAAGGTGCTACAAATGCACTGCTGCTCTCTTAAGGGAGACTAGAACGCGCTCACTAATGCCGGAACACAACTCAAGGTTGTTATGGCGGTATACTCTAGATCAGGTGTGGTAGCCATCCAGACGGGCGAACACCTGGCTGTGGGTTGTTTTATCGCCTCTTACGACAGGCCGCCCGGCCGCAGGTAATTGTATTATTTCTCCGTTCCTGCACGGATAAGGATTTCGCATTTGCTAAAATGTGTACGGAACCTTAAAAATGCTTTCAGACTACCCACACTATTATCTTTTCTATCGCGTAACATGTGCTAAATGTATCGTGGATATTTCGCCAAACATTAGAAATTAAATAGACATATGTATATTGTATACAAATACGATTGCTTTAGCTAAATGTTTGTTTATGAAATAACTATGTGTGCATTCGGTCATTATCTCTAAGTGCAATCTCTTTAGCGTTTATTCGTTAAAATTGTGTTTTATTTTAATGTTGTCATTCTTATTTGTTTTTGTTGGTGAATCTTTATCCTAAATCATTCATTCACTTGCCTTACATCTGGCAGGAAATGGACATCGTTTCTATGGAGCTTATGTGAAATTTGCAAATAAACGGTGGGTAAGATATATGAATCGGCCATTAATTGTCAACTTTCAAACGATGATAAGATAATCCTACCCTACTTAACCAATGTAAATAACTCAGGTCTTTAAATTCACGTTTGGTTTTGCAAAAAACTTACAAGTGATTTCAATTGTATATATAGTAAGTTTCCCCTATACGTTGGAAAATTCCTTACACTTAAAGCTTCTGTTTTAGCGTTTGATATAAAATGTATATCACGAGTGTTTATAAGTTCTACAAAATAATCTCGAGCAATTCATTTCGGCTCGTTGGCCACGATTAGGTCATTCCAAGTGCTAAAATAAATATTCAGATAATATAATTTGCATATTAGTCATACAATACATACATAATGTTTGGCTGATTCTAGCGTTTTTTGTTACAGAGCTTAAAATAAGTTTGTTTCTCTGTTATGTAACATTTTATGCACCTTCCTCCAATTATTTAAGGTCGACACAATATGTGTATTACTTCCTCACTCCCCTAGTCTGGCATACGTTCTCTGTCTCACCACATATCATCATGTCATCCCTTCCATAATCCATTTGGTTGCGCTGAGGACCTTGTAAATTCTCCCTTTCCATCCTCGCTATTAAGAAAAATAATAAACTTTAAATGAAGAATGCGCAAACAAGAGAAAACTCATATCGAGTCAGTGCTGGCATTGGAACTAAACCACTTTAAATCAATTACCTAAATAACTTTAATTCGTCTAATCAAATCCTAGCGATGCGTGGTGTACCTCCGGAAAACGACTGCAATGCACCTATACACTGGCGGCGAGGTAAGTTCATCCTTCCTTCTTCTTCTACGTCCGTTTGCCTTCTTCTAGCCATCGCATCGCGACTGCACCGTCCATCTCTTTTTATGGTCTACCCTTACATGTGTATCCATTAACTTTCAAGTTTTACATTCTTTATGATGTCACATTACTTTCATCCGTGCCCATCTTAGTCTTCCTTCTTTCAATCTTACAGTCACGGGTGCTATTTCGAATACCTTTTGTACTCATTTTTCAGCCATCACAACATTTTCCTCTCGGCGAGTGGAGGCGTGTTTGGTCTACCACTTTATTGGCCCGATATTCGTACGCGGTGTAATATATATAGTATAGGGGAGAGAGTATTGAAGTGAATGCCACAGAACCAAAGACGAATCGAGATATTTAAAATCGCGTCAGTCACATTTGCATTAGTTAAGTAGATTTTTTGTTTTTTAGTATTGGAGCCATCTGGCTCCTGTTTACCCCTAACATAGTCAGGGACCTTGTTTTCTTAAATTATGTATAATTAGTCAATAATATTTATTAATTCTATGCTAATACTTATTATATATACAAATATTACACACACACACACACACACACATATATATATATATATATATATATATATATATATATATATATACATGCATATATACATACACACATGCATACTCACATATATATACATTATTCCATAGGTTTTCACACTAATATATAGCCGACGAGCGTCGGCTGTCTATTGGTTCCGAGGAGGGCGAGACGACGTCCCCCTGGTGCTTTTCCTTTTTATCGCTGGTTTTGCGATTTCCATACAGAAGCGCTCAAAGTGCGGCCTGGATTTCTTTTCTGCAATTAGTTCTTTTATTGTGTCCTCTGTCAGCCTTGTTTCTGTAGCTATTTCCAGGTCGCACCTATGCGCCTCATTTATTGGGCATTCGAGCATCAGGTGTTGAATCGTCTCGTCCGCCCCGGGCCCACACAAACAAGCTGGACTGTCTTTTATTTTGAATCTGTGTAGATATGCTGAGAACCCGAGTTAAGTAGATTCATTAACTAGCGAATAAGTCTTATCATCGTTTGGACAACCATCTATCTTGACCACAACTTATTAACAGGAAAATGTCTGTTCAAACGATGATAAGGACTCAACTGAGTTTCGCTTGTTAGTAAAACTTTACTTATTAAATGTAAATCTTGTTTTAGAATACTGTACTACATAAATATCATGATCAATTGATAAGATGTCGTCATGTTTAGCAATACTTTGATAACGTCGTTAACACGATGTTGTTTTTTCCTTTGTTAAAGCTATTTGCAACACTATTTTGATATGAATCGTAACCTTTTAGCTAGTTATTGCTAATAAGCCTTTTTTACTTTTTAATTCGATATCAATTGATGGAATAGTTTTTACAAACATAATTTTTGCCTTGTTAATTAACAAGTCTTATTATGCGGTGAATTTTATTATTTTGCTAAATCTGGCAGCCATGACTGAGCTCTGGAATCTTTGACGAGGTTTCTGATTCTCTAAATAGCTAAGCTAATGTTTTTTTCTTTATAAAGGATAGGTTAAAAAAAATTTGCCCGCGTAATGTTCTCGTCTCATCTATCACATTTTTCATGATTAAAAGTGTCTTAAACTTGTTGTGATTATTTAGAGGTTTGTTAATGCAGGAGTTCAGCAGACAGGCAGATAGCCCACTTGATGGAACGCGGTTACCATCGCCTATGAACATTTGCAACACCAAAGGTGCTACAAATGTGCTGCTACACTCTTTAGGGAGACTGGAACCTGGTCACTAATGCCGAAATACAACTCAAGGTTGTTATGACGACATACGTTAGACCAGGGATGGTAGCCATCTAGTCGGGCAAATGCCCGAACACCTGCCTGTGGTTGTTTTGTCGCCTCTTACGACAGGCCACCCGGCCGCAGAAAGTTGTATTCTTTCTCCATTCCTGCACGGATAGAGTATCTTCTTTCTCTAGCTTCTAGAGTACATGTATCAATTTTTCACGATAATTATTTATTCTTCAAGGTCATGAAGAAGGATTAAATAAATATCACAACAAAGCCACTTTCAAGTTAGTATACAGGTCTTAAGCTGACCTTTACATGTTTTGTTAGGGTAACATCTTGTGAACAATTGTGATTAAATAACCTGCTTAAGTACTTGTCTATTCTTTGTTGTATCATTCTTTTTGCGATGTATGCAATGCAATATTAGACGATCTAACTTTGTACGCAAAGTAACACAATCAAAATTCTATAAATCTTTATTGCTGCGAATCATATTTAGCGATTCTGCATTCGAGTCCATCTTCACTTTTGGGTATTGCAGTGCATTTCGAAAACACTACACTTAAGCTTTGATTTTTACCTAAAAAAATTTCTCACTAAGGAAGCCTTTGACACAATACTCATGTGTTTCCTGCTCTGGCTATATTTTATCACACCAAAATCTGCATTTCAGATTTGAAACAGTCAATATAAGTTCCTTTTAGGCTTACCTTCATGCTGGGGCTTCATCTACCTTAGTGTTAAAAATTTATATGGTGGGCGAATGCGTCTTATTTAACGCGTTAAGAAATAACTTCTATCTGTATTATCTATCTTTCCAACACATTTAAAGTCATTAACAAAGTTTCATCCTCAAAACATATGATGCAGGCAATAAAAATTATTTGTTGTGTTACCATCGAATGATGTATTAAATATACCCTTAAACAAACATCTCCCAAAACTGCCTGAAACAGCCTAAATATTTAACATTATCCCAGATAAAGCCCCATCTTTACTGTTATATCCATTAATTTTGTAATGTCACATGATTTTCATCTCTTTACATAATAATGTGATCCATGTCAACATAGTATAAACAAGCTAATCAAGTCAAAATAACCTTCCCGGGTAGTTCAAGCCGTCATTCATCATCATCGCCTGGTGTTTACACTATTAGAACACCATAAATTTCCATACAAACAACACCTTCCGAGTTCCACGTCGGAAACGGGAGTTGTCGACCTCGCATAGCAATTCTTCGTACTGACCTTGTTTAGGTACTCTTTGAAATACTTTTGTCTTCACTCACTACGCCGGTTTGATTGTTGTTTATTTACTGTACTTCTGACCTCTAGTTTTTTGTGTAAGTACATTGTACAACGATTATATCTGTCTAATGTTTATAACGCTTGAATTACAAGGCAAAACTTGTATAACACAATGATTATCTTCAGATGAATAAATAGTGCTGCCGTACTTTGGACATTTTGGGCTTATCTGGTGAAATAGGAATAGGTCAATCAATCAGAGAGAATTCTAATCTATTAGGAATGTTTGCAATTTAGATAACAAAAGAAATAAAAGATAAATCTTTTTAATATTTGCCTTACGAGTCAGTACGCTTATCGATAATTAAATAAGTTTTATATAATTTGGATAGATAACACTTTATTGTACACCATCACATGAAACACAGAAAAACTTCTTTTATTGCTACATCAATGGCCTAAACATATTCTAAATGTGCACAGTGGGCGGTCTAATCACTAAGAAACGATCTCTTCCAGACAACCTGTTTGAATTACTTTTCATGTGTTTTATGGCACGAGTTCAGCAGACGGGCAGACATTTGTAATTTGCATTTATGTTATTTTTTAATTTGGTGAGCTATTTGTATTTATCAGTCTATATTTTATTTTGTTACACTTGACTTTAAAAAAAAAATTCTTGTATATTATGGTATTATTTCTTTTATCCCTTATTAAGCATCTTCTAACTAATTTAATAAACCATACATAATAGTTGTGATAGCATTACGTGTTATGCATACGACGTATTGACGCAGACAGTACGTGCCTGATAATCACTTACATACTTAGAATTGCTAGCAATTTTGGTACGTCAGCTAAATTTATGATAAGTATATCATCGACTTTATTTCTTTGAAATAATCAAACCGAACAATCTTTTAAACGTAGTCAGCATTTATGATTTTGCCTATATCTCCGTGCTGTTAATCTCGTTTTTGACAATTTTATTTCAAAAACGTGTTTTAGACGATAAGATTAGATTAGAAAAACGACCTGAAGCGCCATCTAATCATGTAGGATTTGAGAAGTCCACCACTACTACTCTACGTACATACTAGTTCTCCTCAAGCTTTGCAAGTTTCTCGTCCAGCTCTTATCGACGAATCCATTGGCACAGAGCATAGATATACACAACATTTGATTGTTCATCAAAATAAAAATGACAAAAATGCACAACATGACAATAATTACTTGGTAAAGCAATAAGCTGCCTTATCGCTAAGATCTCTTCCAGGCAACCTGACTCAAATGATATTCTTAAATTATCTGTAATCACTATTATTGTGCAACAAAAGAAAAGGAAAAAAAAATCATACTTGGATTGCAGATTACCATCAAAAGTATGATAAACTAGCACATACATTATTGCGTAAGACTAACATAATATTTCCGGAGTCAATTTTTAAATATGGCAACAGATTTAGCTATTCTGACGTCAGTAGGCAAAGAGTTCCAAAGTAAGCCTGTATGGCGAAGGAATTGAAACAAATTGTTAAACTATACAGGTGCCATTTACAGGAGATAATTAGTGTAACGCAAATTAAGGGTATGTGATGTAAGAGAGTGTCGGGGTAAAGGTAAGGAAAGGAATGCTCCGGTGGTTCGGGCATGTGGAAAGAATGTATGATGAAAGAATGACTAAACAGATATACAATGCAAAAGTGGATGGATGCAGAAGTCGCGGAAGGCCACGACACACCTTCCATGATCAAATTGATCGTGTATTAGCAGAAGGTGATGTCAGGAGCCTTAAGAATAGACGAGCGTGCATGACAAGAGCTATGAATGTCAAAGAAGCAAGTGAGGTGTGTAAGAATAAGCCTGTATGGCACTCTGTTGTTCGTGCCTACCCCGCAAGGGACCTGGCGTGAAGTTATGTATGTATGTATGTATGTGACGTATAAAGAAAGTTGAAACATTCCTTAAGATAGGGAGGGGCATATGGTATAAACAGTATACGATATAATAAATAGAGAAGATGAGCAGAGAGTTACTACACTATGTTTGCTAAGGCGCATTCTCCATTGCAAAACTGATCCATCGACTATGAGTCCTGCGACAGATGTGATTAGCCGACTCTTTTGAAAACTAAGTTACCTTAATTCTCTCACGGATATCCTAACTTCATTTCTGTAGGTAAAGTAATTGTTTGAAGTAAACAGTCGTAACACACATACATGACACTCGTCGTCGTCGTCGTCGTCGTCGTCGTCGTCAGCCATTCACAGTCCACTGCTGGACGTAGGCCTCCCCAAGACGGCGCCACTCATACCTATCTGCTGCCTTTCTCATCCAGCGCCTACCAGCGACCTTGCGTAGGTCGTCGGTCCATCGGGCTGGAGGGCGTCCGACACTACGTTTACCGAGACGCGGTCTCCACTCCAGGACTCGTCTGCTCCAACGGCCATCGGTCCTGCGACAGACGTGACCGGCCCACTGCCACTTCAACTTGCTAATTTTGCGAGCTATGTCGGTTACTTTGGTTCTCTTACGGATATCCTCATTTCTAATTTTATCCATAAGAGAAACACCCAACATAGCTCGCTCCATAGCCCGTTGAGTGACTTGGAACTTGTGGACCAATCCTGCCGTCAGTGTCCACGTCTCGGCCCCGTAGGTCAGGACGGGGAGGACGCACTGACACATGACACTAATACTATTTAATTCTTAATTACTATAATTGATTTTATTTGAATTATAAACTAACAAAAACGTATATGGGATTATAAAATATAGGATTTTCCGAGTTGTTAACATCTGCTTACGCGTGTGTAAAAATCTCAAGGCGAATTAATATTTTTTATCAGGCAAACGTTCCGTGAATAATTTGAGTCCACAAGTAATAAAAGGTATTATTCCTTTGAAAATTATGGCACCCAAACTGCTGCAAAGCCGGAACAGGTTGAACCAAAATCAACGATTTCAAGGTATTAAACACAGATCATAGTTTTTATGATCTGTGGTATTAAGTATGAAAGTTGCATAATATTTAGCAAATCCAAACACTAAGTAAAGGAAAGTTACTGACACAGTTATTAAGCTTCATAATAATCAATCATTAACGATAAGAATGACATGTTGATAAAACATAAGCCCGTCTCGGAAACAAACGTATTAGAAAATCAGGGAATAACATTCCATTTACAATATGCCAACATATTACAGCATAAAGATATAGGACATTTATATGATCTGAGTATAATACATATTGAAAATACATCGCTATCATAAAATAGACGAAATGAAAAGGAAGATGGCGTCTGAAGGCGTTTCTTATTTCGCAGTGAGGCAGCAAAGATTTGCTTGTATTTAGTAGTCGGTAATAAGTATATCTACGCTTTGATTCAGGCTAGAATTATATCAAAACTGCCACAACCTTAAGTATGATCTGAACTACTGTAACTTTTTATGTATAAATCAAGTATCGAAGTTCTCTTTAAATAGTAAAAAAAACCGCAATAACTCAAACAAATATTTTTTGAGTTATTGCGGTTTTAATATTTTCCGCTTATCCGTTGCGATTCGTTTTTCAACCTTGTTGAAGTTTCACTTCTAATATGTGTCCCACAAATATTTAGATTTTTTAATAACAACTCTAAGGACTCTAGTAGCTCCGTGCCCTTTTTGCAATTTAATTTAGAAATTGTACACGCTTATTAGTTGTTTTTGTTATTGTGTGTGACATTTATTGAATGTATGTTTGCGTTGTGGTGTACCTTAAGAATAACTTATGATATTAATTTATTCTAATTTTAATACTATACTTATGTTAATGTAGAGTGTATCTGTTACATGCTGGTATTGTGAGGAAGTGCATGTGCAGTGTGTGCTTTATGTCTACCTATATATATTAACCTAACTAGTGCCATGTGTGTTGTTTTTTCCGTTATGACGTTAATGCAGTATTTCTTGGATCCACTTTTTTTATCGAAACCTGGCGGAGATAGCACAACTAGAAGCTAAAACATGACGTTAGCATATAAAATCAAAACAACCGCGTCGGTGTTGTAATAACGATCATCGCTTTCCTATAGTTGAATGACTTGTATAAGATGATTGAAAATGTTAACATAATCCACAAGTTTTTCAAACATGATGCAGACAAAAACATTCCTTATCTCTGTCAGTTGGTAATGCAAACTTTTGATCAAAGTGAAGTACTTCTTGATAGCATTTGTCATGTTATTTGATATTGACTTGTTTTGTGTTTAATCTCAAGAAGGTGATTTAATCTTTATTTCTCGGAACGTGCCATATTTCTGATTACAGTAGTTTGATTGTTATAGCCATATTTAAACTTGTCATAATCAATTATGTCATTACAGAATATAAGGGGATTGGCTTTTATGGCTTGTCTGTCAGTGACATCAAAATAAAGCCATAATACCGTATTACAAGACAATTATAATTTTACTAATTGAGCGGGATTTGAAATTAAATTTCAGTGCATATACACAAAGTTTATTAAAAGTACAGAGGCGCAAATCAATTCTTACAAAAAATACGTTTAGTAATGCCTCAATCACTGTTAAACTCGACTAACTCTGTTTCAAGGAGCCGACCTTATATATTCATAAAGAATAGACATGGCTCACCATTCTTTGGAATTCTGTAAGCTTAATGACTTCTAAGAATCTGCAGCGAAATTCGAAAAGTAAAACAACTTTATGACGCCTTATTCAACTCCCGGCCATAAAAACAAAAAGGATTTGCGATTTACAATGGACTGCTACTTTTCAATACTTTGAAAATTAACACGAACAAATGACAGTGAATAAATAAGACAGTCATAAAGTGTTACGTATAAATTAAATTCCACAAATTATTAAACGTATTCGCAAAGGATTATTATCGGTTCGCAACAATAAATATTCTTTGTTATTTGTACAAATTCATATGAAGTCTTACGATACCTTCGCATTAATAGCAAACAATCGAAATAATACGGTATCAATTTATCATAAATCTGAATCATTGATTAACTAATTATACGATAAATAGGAATATTCAGAAAACCCTTACCGATAATGCTTATTAACGACGCAGTGAGAGATTTCAATGAATCATAAAAGTATTATATTTTTCTATAACCGCAAACCTAGAAAACCCACATATTTTCTGCATGGTGTAGAAATAATTAGACTTGATTGAGATGAATTTATTCAACATATTAGAATTGTAAACGAATATTACGTTGAAAGTCAAGTTTACAGCGAGAATTTTAGGTTCACTCGGTTAACATTGTAATTAAAAGTTTTACACGACCCTAATGATCCTTCTAGAATCTAGATCATAAATTCTCAAGGAGGGTGTTACCGCTCCCCAGTGGTCGCGTGAACCTTGCGTAGAGGCGCTGTCATAATAGGCGGAACATATTTAATAATTTGATGAATTATGTATCAGAACATAATTCATCAAATTATTAAATATGTTCATTTATTAATTTGATCAAACGAAAACGATAATATTATAAAATTCTAAACATGTCGTGGATGTAAAGCAATTAAAGAAATACAACTCGAATAGACTAAATAAACTATGCAGAACAACATTTTTTTTTAGATTTCTTGCATTGTATTAAAAGTAGGGTTGTAACGGAACTTCGCTTCCGCCTCCGTTACTGCAGAAGTTCCGCAAGAAATCGTACCTCCGCCGCCGCCTCCGCATCCGTGTAATTTTTGCGTAGTCATAACGGAGGTTTATTTACTAATCATACGCAAACAGTGACGCTCGCGACGACTCAGCCGTCCGGCCTAGAGATGGCGTTAACGGTTGAATTTATCTATTTGTTACTTGGTAATAGATATTTTTTACAAATATGCACTGACCCGCCGTAATATCAATTAACAAACAATATATTACGTTTAAAAAATCAACCAATCACGTTATCTTCGCGATCGCTAACTTAAAAATATCGTTTCATTTCAATTTTCTAACAAATAAAAATATCATTAACTGTAAAAAACACCAAGTTAAATATTGCGCTTTATTTTGAGGGCCATAGAGCATACATACAATCAAATCATCAAAATTTTATATTTACATGATAAGGTGAAAACATCTGCAAAGCGAAAATAAATCTAATGTGTAATAATGATTATAAAGTTGAAACTTGCACGTATATAATTTCCAATAATTACCTACGCGACTACACGCAGTGTATTTGTTAAATGGTCTTTTTAAAATTTAACCGTTTTGCTTAATTTTATTTATTGAATAGAATGTTAATTTTTTTACTGGTAAATTTATTACTTAATGGTTATATTTTACACCATTAGCGAGGTGCACGTCAAACGAACTTGAATCAACGCGTGCGCGGCGGGAACGCTGTTGGGGTGGGGCGGGGGGCGTGAAAACATCATTTGTCAAATGAATGATACGCGACAGGAATCAACCTGTCTAAAATTAATTAAACAAATTTATATTTTAATTAATAATAATTAAAATAAATAAATATTTTGTACTATTTATAGTTTTAATAAACCATAAACTATTATTTTTTCACTTTCACTTCCGCCTCCGCCTCCGTTAACCTCCGCATCCGCGGAGGTGAAACCCGTCGCCTCCGCATCCGCCTCCGCCTCCGCTAAGAACGCCTCCGTTACAACCCTAATTAAAAGTATGGTTTTTCAGTAATATTTTATATAGCTTTGAGGAGCTGATGTAAGCAGCAAGTATATCTCACGAATGGCCTTGTTACGTATTTCTCTGACATTTGAACAAGATCATACAGGTATACAACCTTTTAGGCTTAAACACGTTGCCTGCTGGATATCTCGTAGATACTAATCCGCATTATGAACTTAGTTTTATATAAAATGTACTATTACTATTTACTGACTAATGTTTCGTTGATATTTTTGTCCACTTCTAAAGGGGGGCGATAGTTCAGAAAACGTTGGACATTACTGGTCTCAATTGAATGTAATGGTTGAGAATTAAATTAAAAACGAGAACATCCGTAAGACAATCAAGATAACAGACATAGCTAGACAAATTAGCAAGTTGAAGTGTCAGTCGTCCGGCACATTTGTAGCGAGATCGATGGCCGATGAAACAGACGAGTCCTGGAGTGGAGACCGCGTCTCGGTAAACTTAGTGTCAGACGCCCTCCAGCCCGATGGTCTGACGACCTGCGCAAGGTACCCGGTAGCCGCTGGATGGGGAAGGCAGAGGACCGTGGTCAGTGGCGCCGACTTAGGGAGGCCTACGTCCAGCAGCGGACGATTATTGGCTGACGATGAGACGTTTATTAGTAATAATTTGTCTGAAATTAATTGCAATTTTGCATGTATTATTTCATATTACATATCCTTATCAAGTGACAATTTATCAAATCGTAATTCTACATAACCCTCTTCTAATGATACCAAATTCACTAAATTCCTTTGTAGATAATGGATTAATAAAATGACCAAGCCCTTTTTAACATGATAACCTGGGCTTTTATTGAGCAGGTAGATAAAGTTTTGTTATTAAATATGATTTGAAATGATTAATAATCACGTGATGATTATTTTATATTCCTTTATCGCTGACTTAAAAATTTACTAAATCAAAAAATTGATATATCTGACAGGGTTCAGGAGATATGGAACAGATCATCATCTGGTTTTTCGGTTTTGAGAGGTCTGAGATACTCTACGGCAACTCAGTGGCACTACCACGGTACTGGAGTTGCGAGTCCGAGCGGAACGGCTTCGTTTCGGGCGTCCCGCGGCTCCGCCCCCGAACGGTCCCAATTCTGCTATTGCTATATCTACAACATCGCCGGCCAATAGCGTCTCAATAGTAGGTTTGCCTGATTTCCGCATACTGTAAATTCCAATGGCCTCTCTACCTTTATAAATTCATAAGCGAAAACTCACGAATTAATGCTTAAAGTTAGCGTTCTCGGTAGCGTTTCAATATTCATTTCGGCTAATGCCATTCCTGCAAATTGTAATACCAATTTTTTTCAACTACTATTCTACCATGACGATATTGAGAAGATGGTGTGGATTTTAGTAGACTACGAATTAAATCGAGACTCGCAATCGATACACTAGTATCGTACTGTAAACATCTTTGCAACACCAAGACATTGAAATAGCAGAACTGGGCACCTGGGTGCCACAACTAGTATATCTTATAATAATATATAAAATTAAAGAGTCTGTTTGTTTGCTTGAACGCGCTAATTTCAGGAAATACTGATCTGATTTGGAAATTCTTTCAATGTCAGATAGCCCATTTATCGAGGAAGGCTATGAGCAATATATTATCACGCTAAGACCAATAGGAGTGGAGCACCAATGAAGAATGTTTCAAAATCGGGAGGTTTTTTGACTTACCTTTTTTTAACTATTCCACGCGGGCGAAATCGCGGCAGAAGCTAGTAATATTAAAAACTCTACACGTGCCTGTACATTAACCTATTTTAAAAAATGCAACTGGAATAGACTATGTAAAAGATGGAAAACACGATGCAATTTTTTTAGATTTCTTGCCTGTTCGTTCGGATTCACGTAAAAACTACTGGGCCGATTTCAATGCGGTTTTCGCTTATCGACGGCAAATTCTTAGACTTAAAATACGTGCTATTTTTATTTTTCTGTGAATTATTTAAAGTGGCCAGATTAAAAAGAGTTTCGAATTTCAATGTGATCTTGTGATCGATAGTAAATATTATGTAATAAAATGTGTGATATTTTTAGCACGGGAATCCCGCGGGAATTTTCCCACAAGCGGTTTTTGTTGTCCGGGTGCATACAAATTATCTTATTCCCCTACAGTTTTCACTAAAACGTTAGCTACGTTACTTTGTGTCTCGGGAATCCCGCGGGAATTTCAAGTCAAACTTGGACGAAGTTAGTAAATAACTTTCTTATATTTGAACGTCGAAGCAACTTCTATGTATACCTTTGTATTGAGTTATCGTACTAAGCAATAAAATATATACAATGTGTCTATCCAGATAATCTGGTCATCAACCTCTAGAGCAATACAATGTCTTTGAGGGCAAATAAACAATCGCCATTCGTGATCCTAATGGACATATATTTTTTCCAATAATCGGCAACCAAGCACATATATTGTATATCCTCAAATTAAGTAAGCTTCTGCTATGGGTGATATACAACGGGATTACTCTGAGGCCGATCCCTGGACAAGCAGACCATAGTAAGTAACGAGTGAAAATCGTTTTCCGAAATTCGGAATCGAAGCTGGAATCTCCGCGTTGCAACGAGGTAGACCTGCAAAGACTTAGCCCGCTCAACTAGAGCCTCAATAGAGAAGATGGTTGGCAAGTATCACCTGTTTGGGATTCGATCATCAAATCTATTAAGTCCCAAACCCAGCAAATATCGTCAGACCTCAAGACACTGTGAGCTCTTTCTGCGTAAACCGGGACACAAACCAACTTGATTGATATTATATAAAATTATTAGAGCTAGGCATGTTTGCTGAAGAGTTTCTTGTACCGCTTTTTCTATTCAAGCCACAACGTGTTGCGAAGCGGTACTAATTACGCTCCCATAAAGTAAATAATAACCATAAACAAAATTAAAACTAAATAATTAAGATAAACAAGTTAGCGGTAGGCTAAATAATACTTTAAAAATAACACTTGATATCTTTGTCTTCCGTGATCACGGCCACTGAAAAGTGGCCAAAACGTCGGAATAATATAAAATAAATAAGACAAATAAATTACCGCGCTTAAAACCGCTAAAACGTAAGTTTATTAACTATACAATTCGCGAAAACTTAAGAATATTATAGAAGATGTATAAATGCTCCTTATCTTGAAAATTACGGATTTTCAAATAAACTTTCTTACCCTTTTCACCCTCTTAGGGGTTGAAGTTCCAAGAACGTCTATACACGTGTACATTTATTGCCTTGAAATTCGGTGTATTTATATTATAAATTAGAATGAGCCAGGGATATTATCCCGAAAAATGGAAAAAAGATATTTATGGTAAGGTCCGAATTGTATCCGTGAGAAACCGCGTGGAAAGTCTAGTAATAATAATTCATCATAAAAGTAAAATGATTGGAATAACAATTGTTTTGTTTAAATAAATACAAAATTATTTTCTTTCTTTCTAGTTTTGTAATAAATCGTAACTTCCAATAAATACACTCTGCAATCACATGCACCAGTCCGTTCTTGATTTTATATAAGTAACGTTTCAATTAATCCGTCCAATCGTTATCCTACCACTAGGTACATTGATATAACCTGGATACAAATAATGCCGCCTCCTTCTGCGAGGAAATCAAGCTGCAGACCGACGCGGCTCAGAGACTTGGGGAAGAGGACGAGTTAAGACACCCGTCGCAACTGACGAACTAGACCATAATATATAACTTTCACAAAAACCACCATGCCAGTACGAATTCCAGATCCATTCGACTAACTATTGTCTTCCCTAGTCTCTAAAGTTCATATGAAATCAGTCTCGGTTAAGTCTATATTCATTCAATGTTAACCCGAGACGATTTACAAAGCTACGATTTCAACTCGATTCGATTGCGAATTTGAGTGAGACTCGGGACCCAGGGGGTCGAAAATGCCGCTACGGTCACCTCCTCCCAATGCCGTAGTGGAAGCGGGTGAGGTCGGGGAACCAGGAACATGGGGTGCCCTATTCCGAGGAGCATCTCCTAGTGACGGTTTGCGTAGAGATGAACTGTGTACCGACATGCCTCGTAGCCCTCACAAAGACGCGGAGGGACGCCAGATCTTTATTTGCAAGAAGTTTATATAGGTTATTATACAAATGTAGATGCAAAGTACATTATACCACATAGTGGTATACAAAATTACTTCAATACTAAAATTAAAATTACATAAATAAATTTACCCGGAGTCTCCTACGGGAGGTTTGTGCAGAGCTGGCCGTGTGCCCCACATACTTCTCGTAGACCACCCCCGATAGCCCTAGGGGATACCTAATAATTAATTCCCCAGAAAAAGGATACAAATAATGTGAAGTAAAAAAAAAGGTACCAAGATATAAAAACCCGGCTTTAGGGGTCGTCTAGAACCCCCAAACACTACCTGCATCTCAGTTGCCAAAACATTCGAGTTGCGCCTTACTGCGTAATAACTTCAACTTAACGTGCATGTAGTCACGTAAGCCTGACCGTCATTGATCCAGAGCCCTTTGCCACTTCGGCCATCGTAAAATGGACCTTCCAACCAAGATGTTAAAGTGAGTTTTGCTTATTTCGCAAATGGTAGTTAGACCTTTTCCCAATTGCTAGAGCAATCGGTATCTTACAATGTTTTTAATATTTTAGTTAAAATTCTATCACGGTCTCTTAAGTACAATTCATTACGTATTATGTTGTTTTTATTATTGTTTAAAAGTAAATTTTGAATCTCGGATTAGGTAATAGGGTTATTATTTTTATGTGTCACGTTAGGTAAAATGAATTTCTATTATGAAAATAAGTAGTCTAAAAGGCCGCACATGGAGTACCAGACATGAGCTCTATGGGCTGGAGCACCTGCTTACCAAACTACCTACCCCCTTGCACCGTTTATACAATCGACGATCCTTTACTAACAAATGATTTAGAATTGCTTAGCCTGCGGAGAGACTGCGTCTCTCTGCGTTTATCGTCTACTGTACAATGGGAGTATTAAATGAGTCGCCAACGCCTCGCCATCAGCAGAATATTCGCCTTCGTGTCCTTGAGCTGCCACGATCATCTACACAACGGTTCTCTAGAACGTTTCTTCCGCGTATAGTAACAACTTGGAGGAAATTTACGACCAGATTGTTCTTCTGTACATGGGAGTCTCTTAACAAGGGTGTTATAAAATTACTTAAAGGCCAACAGCGCGTTAACAGAGCCCTTGGTGTTGCGAACGACCATAAATGACAGTAACCATCGATTGGGCAGTCCGCATGTTTGCCTGCTTTAGGCAATAAAAAAGGAATGGTTATGAAGTTAGTTGTTTGAATTTTAACATTTGGTCGTAGAACCCCAAAATAAACTGGAAAATACCCTTAAAGAAATGGGAAAGCCTAATCTCAGTAGTGAGAAGTAGATCGGCTGATATACTACAAGATTATGTAATGTTATGTCATATAGAAAATAGATTTTTTATTAGCTAATTGTCTCTATTCGTATATTAACTAGGTTCCTATTGGCTATGTGGCGAAAGTTCTTTACTATCGCAAAGTCAAATACTATCAAATGACTTATACGACAGCTTTAATAAAAATTTAGATCTCAGTCATATATAAAATGAAACGTCCAATTTCTCGGAAAATGAAATCGTTATCTGCGCCCGTCATACCACAGCACTGAGCTTCACTCATATTACGCTTGCTCGGCGGGATAATCCTTACCTCATTACATTTTATACGTAGCGCTTTTTTGAGATTTATGAAAACTAAGTGCAATATAAAACTTTTTTTAATTATTTTTTTTAGGTTCGCGTTTGATATCTCGCTCGATTTGAATGGAGATATGGTTTAACATCGAGCACGCTTACCTAGAAGGTACCTATTCACACAAGACTTGAAGACCAACGAGATTGTAGGTTTCGGAGAAAACAGACTCCGGCAGTGTGTACCACTCCTCTGCGGTGTACATAGTGAAGGTGGACTCAAAGCGCTTTGTTCGTATAGGTGGTATGTCCACCATATGGTGGTGCCGCATGCCAATGCGTCTGGTTGTCCGACAGTGGAAGGGAGACGGCGGGATAAGATTGAAAAACTCCAATGCAGTGTGCATTGGAGCTCTAGTTTTAGCTCCAAAGTGTATTCGATAGAAAACCGACAAACTGGCAACCCTGCATCGATATTCAGACTTTGTATTTGTCATTAAATTGCTGGTCGTTGCCTATCAACTTCCTGGCTCTCCGCTCAATCGATTACGTATTCGTCCGATTTCGGAGCAGCTCGTCTCGATCCGTGGAGTTTCATACAGTCGTACCATATACATACACGTTAAGCGAACGCTCGGCCGAGCTACATAGTAGGCGGAGTGGGGGGGGGGTTAGGTTTTTCGTTACGGAATTTCTTGATTCGGTCGCCGCGCTCAAAGCCCGCGATAAAAGCTATGCAATAGCTTAATAAAAAAGGGCAATAAAATAAAACTTAAACAGTACATAAGACAGAGACTAAGATTGAGAATATGCATAGGTAAGAGGTAGATTAATAAATTTGGGCCGGGCACCCGTCTCCCAGCTAAATCCCCTGGACAGTATTCAACGTCGAGCCCTTCGCATTGGCGACGATCTCATACTCACAGACGGTTTAGATACGCTTGGCTTTTGAGAGGCTTTGCGTCTCTCTTCGTATGACTATTATACCGACTATACAATGGAGAGTGTTTAAACTGCTCAGAATGGTACTTTTTCTTCTTTTTACTACCGCACCGCACGCCATCGGCTAGGCGTTTAGCTCACTTCCTTGCGCCGCTTTGCTCTTGTTCGCAATGGTTGTCTAGAACGTTTCTCTTGCGTACCGTGGGGATTTGGAATGAGTTCACAGTCGAGGTTTTCACACAGCGCTACGATATGGAGTTTTTCAAAAAGTTCATAAAATTTCTTCGACGCCGGCGGCGCGTTGGTAACATCTCTAGTGTTGCAACGTCCAAAGGCGATGGTAACCGCTTTCCATCAGGTGGACCGTCAGCCTATCTGCTATATCGATACTGTAAAAGAGGTAGACGAATTAAATGTCATTGAATGATTCTAGTTTATGGTTATATGGATCACTTTGGTTGATTCAGAAATGACCCGGCTCAGGTCGGATTCATTTAACATCATTAATAAACATAACTTGTTGATTGTTTTGGCGATGACAAAGTTTTCGCATTAGAAATTCGACACCGGACAAGGTCACTATAAATCCGCTTTAAATATCAGTATTCTAGATCGCCAGACAATAATTTAATCAACATAATATGAAATACATACAAATAAAGTAAGCTAATTTACACTTTACACGTCAGTGGATGTGTAAATATTGAAACAATATTTATTGGGTAAATTTAATATTTCCCCACATGTGTGACGTCTGCGATGTATATAGTTCGCTTGTCAATTGTTTGTGTTTTCACGTGCTTATAATGTATTCATTTATGTAGATGATTACGTAGTCTATAATCAAGATGTATATTAGATATTATTGTTGTAGGAATGTAGGTATCGATAATTATCATTATTATTATATCATTGATTAAAGCGACTAAGCACCTTATCTTTAGGGTATTGTATTAGTAATACACTTCAACAAACCGCTGCTTGTAGAAGCACATAAGCTCTGCTAGCAAAATAAAAATGTTGATAGTAAAACTTTTTATTGTTAGTACCTTGTGTTTGTACCCACAGTCAAGCAAGCACGACATCATCAACAGACCTTTTCTTCTATCCTACTTTTTCTTCTCCGCTTCGCCCAAGACCGGCATTCTGTGTTGTAAAACCTTTGTCACGCATGTCAGCCTTCATAACATCGAGTCAATATTTCTTAGGCCTACCCCTTTACCGGTAGCTGGTGGAGGCGGCATAGATTTGACCCTTATACAACTAGCCAGTTTCCGTAAAATGTGGCCGTACCAGCGTAAGGACTCTGTGCATCTTATCTCGTCACAGACATGAAGACTACTACCGTGAATGCTGGAGGTCGTGTCGCAATTCTTCCGCGTGACTCCACACATCCACCGCAGCATATTTCTTCCCTTGACACGCAGCTACCATTTTTATATACAAGTAACTTTTTTTGTTTTAACGCAATTTTGTATTTTTTCTACAATTTCTAAAATGGTTGTGACTAAAATGAGCCTTTAAGCTATGTATAATGTGACTTTCTACACGTTAAATGTCTATAGTCAACCTCCAAAACGTGATTCACAGATACAATTAGCATAACCGTATTTGTAAGATTGAATTCCAAGGCTGAACACGAGATCGTATCTTAAGGTGCCAGTAAAAAAGCTAGCAAAAAGTGTTCTTGATCACAAACTTCTGTTCGACTTATTTCCGATTTGTCAATGTTTGAAAATCAATACGGTTTTTTTTACTAGAGACCAGAAAAGTCATACATAAGTAGTTGAATTTACTGTTAAACCGCAACACTTGCGTAAAATTAAACACTTTACAATTATGCATAGATTGTTTCTACTTCCAACCCACAATCCTAACTATAAACTTATATACATGTTTTTAGACAGTTATTATACAAGTAACCTCTTTTACTTAAGTTTACTTAAAGTTGTGCCAAGTAGAGTACAAGCAAAATATAAATACGTCCCTGAAGTTCGTACAAGTCATTGTAATTAATACTGTTATAAGACTCACGATATGGTACTTAAAAAGCTGAGCCATCTCAGAGTGCAACACTATCCCATGATAGTGTTGCGCTCTCACTCGTACGCAATCCGGACTCGCATGCCATCTCTTTCGCACTACACTCACTCGATTAAAACTACGTAAATTCACACAGCTGAATTCACTCGAGGCGTATTTTAGTTTTGCGCGCACTATAATTACAACCTCTGAAGAGAACTTAAAACAACAAAATATAATTGAGTTCATTATTAAAAACGTTTTATGTCGTATCCTCTCTTCAATTAGATTAGGCCTGCCTTTTTATATGCAGTTTATTTATTGTCTTTGGTCCTACGTATTCCAATGACCGGCGTCGTCATCTACTCAATTGTGTTCTATGAAGTCTTCAGAATTACGCTATTTACTGGACAATTCTCATTTCTAGTATTCTTCTGTGATATTGACCACTGGAATTATCATATTTCAATTAATATACCTACTGTCAATTTTATTTTGTAAAATTGTAGTTACGCATTACGTGCCTACCCCGCAAGGGACCTGGCGTGAAGTTATGTATGTATGTATGTAGTTACGCAACCTTCAAGAACCTGATGCATTCGAAAACACTATAATTTGTATGGATTATCTACTGCCGGTTTTTATTCGAATACCGTTCTAGAATTAATACAGGTTTTGAAAATACAATGCTAAGATAGAAATACTAAAAATATCTCTGCTAATATTTGCAATTCATTAGCATCAACATATTTGCATAACCCGATTATGGTATGTACCATGGTGTTACCTTTCTATTTGACTATTAAGTAGATTATATACATTTTTTAAGCCTTATTTAATTCCGTAGAAACGTTTGCCTTATCAAAATAATAATTAGTCATAAAATTTCTTCGAGGCCGGCAGCGCGTTAGTAACACATCTGGTGTTGTAAATATCCATACACGCCGGTCACCAGTTTTCATCAGAAGGGTCTTCAACCTGTACTCCAGTTATTAAAAAAATGTATATACGTGTATAGTATCAACCACCAAATTAACTGGCACATATACAACCATTTTCTAGTTAGTCCTTAAATAACTGAATTATAAGAGATTTGTTTTGATCACACGTTTACTGAACCCTGAAATTTTGATTAAAATGTCAATCTTGCCAAACAATCCATAAGTTACAGCACTTAAATGTTTTAGTAGATCGATAGGTCTGAAGCGGTCACGCTTCAGTAGCAACGTAAATATCGTTAGCCTTGCAGTCACGAGAATATCATAGCAAATTTTAGTAAGTAGCCTTCGACGTGTTTGCTGACGGCCTAACGAACCATTGTTATCATAGCCTTCCTTGTAATGAGTAATATTTTTATTTATTGCACGAGTTCAGCGGACAGGCAGACGGCCCACCTAGTGGAAAGCGGTTACCATCGCCTATAGCATTTGTAGCACCAAAGGAGCTCAAGGTTATTATGTCAGCATACTCGAGACAAGGGGTGATAGCCATCCAGACGCTAACACAGCCCAGTGATAAGGCCACTGGGCTGTGGGTTGTTTTGTCGCTTCTTACGACAAGCGGCCCGCAGGAAATTTTATTCTTTCTCTATATTATCTCTATTATATATAATATTATATATTACTGTTTTAGATTTACCCAGTGTAATCGATTAATTAAAAAATTCTTTTGGCTTGTATCTAGCATGGATCGTTTAGCCAATACTTTAAAATAATAAACCAAACATACTATGATTAGTTTAAATGAGTTATAATCAGGTATTTAATAATACTAGTGGTCGCCCGTGGTCGAAATTCGACCATAATAATTAATTTAAATTATAATTTTAAACATAATTAAGGTTCTGTTGTCAAAGACTATACTTCTATAATCACAGATTTCGCCAAGGCTACACTGTTAAGTTGACTTTAATGTTAAACAAAAGATTATATTGCGTGTGTGTGTCAAATACATAGTAGTGTGTCTGTTTTTTTATAATGTATTTTTTATGCATAATTTGAAAAAAAATGCACTGTGCATTCTTCCCATATATAAACTATAAGTGTGCGAAATACTCCTCCGTCAGCGCAATTTTCGTAAAAAGGGCAACAAAGTTTTTGATGTGTTTTTAGATTTTGCTCACGTATTAGTTAATATATAGATTATCTTAATATCTTATCATTTTTATCACCAAAAACTGATTTAAAAATCATATAATCTTATCCAAGACTTGTAATGACGCAGATATAATATTTCTTCTGGTTCTAAAATGTATAATAATTTTTAATCAGCTTCAGATAAGGAATGTTTCTTTCCGTCTTTGATCAGCTTAAATATTTTTTAAGGAAATATTAGTTCACATAAAATGATGCTAACAGGCAAGCGATGTGCATGTCGTGTAGATATTTATTTGTGCAATTTCTGCCAAATATTGACTATTTACAAACAAGTCATTAACGTGTTTAAAAAACAATCGATTAAATCCCCCATGACCTTCCTCAAAGTTGTCGAGGAAAAATAAAAGGCTAAAAACTAACAATATCTTATCTTATACTAATATATAAAGCTGAAGAGTCTGTTTGTTTGCTTGAACGCGCTAATCTCAGGAACTAGTGGTCTGATTTGAAAATTCTTTCAGTGTCAGATAGCCCATTTATCGAGGAAGGCTACAAGCTATTTATCATCACGCTAAGACGAATAGGAGCAGAGCACCAATGAAGAATGTTCCAAAATCAGGTTTTTTAAACTATTCTACGCGGACGAAGTCGCGGGCAAAAGCTAGTTTGTACTAAAATTGAAATAATAATGTCACTGCTAATGTTTACAACACACTATTAAGTACCAAACCACATTCGCAATTTCTTTATTGTAGATTTAACTCTTTCTCTCTTTTCAACACATTCACTTCACACTATTCCCAGGAAAATTTCTGCGGGATTTCCGGGATAAAAAGTATCGCATAAGCACCGCTGTCGCCATTGAATTTCCATTCCCACATAATTATAATAACAGACTTGGGACGCGGGTCTAGCCTGGGACCCGATTCTATTATTACTATCTCGTCAAAATAGCCAGACACTATCGTCTCAGTCGTAGGTTTGCCTGATTGGTATTCTGTTAACTTTCATAGCGTGCCCGAGGCACGTCACTCTGTCTTTATAAATATTTGTAAGCGAAGTCTCTTGCAATAAATGTTAAAAAAATTTATAGCTTTTCAATATTCATTTCAGCAAACACCATTTCTGTTAATGGTAATACCATTTTTTTCTACTACTATTCTGTCGCGACGATATCGAGAAGATATTATGGATTTAGTAAAATACGAATTTTCGACACTATCGCAATGGAATATTTAAATATTTTCTCCACAGTGAAGTATTGATATTTTCACAGAACAGAATTGGGCCCATGGTACGTCGACCATCGGTCCTACAACAGATGTGACCGGCCCCCGTTAAGTTCCTAGTATTGGATTCTATGTATACAAAAGATCCACACCCATACCCATAACGCCTTTGGTGTTGTAAATGCCCATAGTCAGTCAATGAAAACAGCTTTCCATGAGGTGGGCCGTCCGTCTGCTGAAAAATATACACTATCGTAATTATTAATATATTCGTTCAATACGACAAAAGGCAATATATCATACTTTATCGTTCTGACAGCCTTATAGCCTATCGATCGGAGCTTTCTAATTCGAAGTTCAACGTCGTATAGCAAATAATCTACAACAAGTTGTTTTTTATGTTACATTTGAAAATCGCAATTCAGCCATGTTGAAACTCTATAGCATAGAGTATCAACATGGCTGAATTGCGATTAGTCTATACTTAGACATGCCCGCGACTTCGTCCACGCTTGACTTGAAATTCCAGCGGGAATCCCGGGGCACAAAGTACCGCAATAGTAGAAAAAACTGTAAGCTATGTAAACCCTGTGTGGAATGATCTAATTCTTATGCACCCGAAAAACTACAAACCGCTCCCGGGGAAAAAAATTCTTCCCTAGTCAAAAAATATCACAACTTACATAATATTTGCTGTCGAACAGTGAATATTAGGCCATTTTGAATTATTCCCAAGAAAAGTTACTTACACAGATGGGTAGTCTATAGGTTGGACGGCGTCCGACACTACGTTCACCAAGACGCGGTCTCCACTCCAGTACTCGTCTCCTCTATCGGCCGTCGGTCCTGCGACAAACGTTACCGGCTCAATGCCACTCCACTCGCTTACCTGATATCCTCATTTCTGATTCTATCCATAAGAGATACACCCAACAGAACTACAAGGATTCGACGGGATTCATCAACATTGAATGATTCAATCAATCAATTCAACATTGCCATATGGTTGGGTATTTACCCGTCTGGATGGCTACCATCCCTAGTCTAGAGTATGCCGTCATAGCAATCTCGAGTTGTGTTACGGGATTAGTAGCCAGGTTCCAGTCTCCCTTTCGAGTAGTCATTCTATAAAAAAAATATTAATCACTTTATTTGATTCATCCAAATTGAGAGACGGAAATGAATCGTTTATACAATGGGACGTAGAGTAAAACCAGTTTATTTAAATAATTAAAAAACTAAACAAGGTCAATATTCAACATAGTCGCAATTACTGGCGCCAGTTTAACGACGTTATTAATCTCGTTATTTTCCTCATCCCTAATTAATAACAAAGTAATATTTATTACAAGTTAGTTATTACGTTGTTCGGCGAATGATTGATTGTCTTACAACATTGTTGGCGGAAATTGCTTGGCTAATATTGCATATAAGAAATTATAGGTTGTTGTCTTAAAGGCACATAGGTATTACGCAACTAAGGACAGCTTATTCAAAACTGTTCTCCCTGATAATAATATTGTCATTGTACTCCATTTTCTTCTTGCTTTATCCTTCCTGCGGCCGGGGGCCTTTCGTAAGAGGCGACAAAACAACCGACAGCCAAGCGGTAGGGCATTTGCCCGACTGGATGTCTACCACCCCTCGTCTAAAGTATGTCGCCATAACAACCTTGAGTTGTGTTCCGGCATTAGTGACCAGGTTCTAGTCTCCCTTAAGAGAGCAGCAGCGCATTTGTGTTGCTAATGTCCATAGGCGATGGTAACCGCTTTTCATCAAGTGGGCCGTCTGCCTGTCTGCTGAACTCCTGCAATAAAAAAAGAATAATTTAACAATGAACTTTATTCTCCTTAATGTCTTACTGCCGGCCATTATCACACAGTAGTTGACAGTGAAAAATTATGGAACAAAGGTCATTCTACAACATTGTGATGTCGCAATAGTCTTCGAAAAGGGAACAGGGCGATGCATCTTCCTTGACGTGGATCCATAGCCTTGGAGCCGGGAGGAGGACCATAAGTTATTTCCACTGTAAAAACAGCATGGGCCGTAAATGATGACTTGGAAATATTCATCGCTCATACAGTGATCAGAGGCTCCCTTTATAAGAGGCTCTTTAAGCCAGCGCCGTCAAGGTTATTGGAAAATCTTTGGTACCCTGAAGTTTTAACATACAGCAATAAGATGAAACACGGGTGATTTAGTTGGTTGGTCCAAGCACAACCTTGGGAGTCCAACAATACTGCTATCCCCGTACGGTGAAATGTCTAAGATAGATTACACCTCGCAAAAATAGCCTAAAACAAAGCCATAGTCACGTTTATTACTAAGTAATGAACCCAGCCTCTAAGATAAACAATAATGAAAATAGGGCGTTCTCATCACGAGCTTGTACAAATCGCGTTTATGTTTACGGAAGTTTATGTTACTCAACATAATCCAAATGTTTTAAACTACCTTCAATATGTGCCAAACCGGTTTTCCTCGTTTACATTCCGTGGAAATTAAAAATATGCTGTACTTTGACTACTATGTTGTTACACTTTATTGGGATAAGCCAAATTGAAGAGATCTTTTGGAACCTTGGTGTAATTCCTTCCTTAGTTGAAAGTTCCGCGACTGAGAGATCGTGATCGGTGATACTCCAATCGCGGCGTAATTTCCGTTGATATGTCATAGGTTACTTAAAAACATTGTGAACGTATTTAGCCGATCTTTAGCGCCGTATGTTTCGCAGGTGTATCGTTACACGTAAAACGAGGGTTTAGATTTTCGATGATTTTAAATAAAGAACGAACAACATGTAAATTACGTACAAAGGAGTGCATATGAGAAATGACAAGATTTACATAATATAGTTGTTGCAATCCACGAAATCGATCGCGCTTCACTCGTGGTTGAACTTTTTCATGCATATGGCGACAATCTACATGTCTGATTGAACGGTCAGTTGCGAGCGTGTCGTCCAATCGTACACGCTTTTGGTTCATACACACGCGTTTATTACAAGCAACGTCCGCTAGCCTTCGTGAACTGCAAGAACTTCGAAGAAGAAATGCAAGAAGAGAAGAAGAAATAAAAAACGCCCATAAAAAAAATACATGTGTGTGGAGTTCAGTCGCGGTAGAAGTGAAACAAACTGTGACAAGGGATGGGTCGGATTCTATGTAGTATTAACGAAAACCTTCAAAACAATCCCAACTCTATCTTTATGAGCATAATGTTTAAATTATGAAAAATAATCTATTAACATTCTTTCGCAGGCTTAGTCCTATAGATTTTAACTCTTTTGAGTGTCCTTTTTCGTTTCATCGTCAAATCAAAACGATTTTAAAGAAGTTTCACTTCAAAAATGTGAATCTGAATAATTAATACAAGTTATGAGTAAATAGTCGGTGCAACAGGTCATTGCTCTCTACCTTTTTGCTGTTTATTTGAAACAAGTTGATTCTTGACATTCTTCTGGTGTAACATATACAACAAATATTTTGATAACCTCAAAACGAGTCTGGGTGTTATTTGTTTCAATTTATTTGATCTCGGATTTACTCGGCCGTGTCAAAGGGTGTTCTCATTAGCTCTGGTTAGGAATGCGAGAGCATAGGGTAGTATTTTGATATGTGACCTAACGAACGCGGGTTGTATTTTCGGAAATTGTATCAACGCGAACCAGTATTTTGTAACACGAAGGATTTAAGACACAAGGATAAGGCAATGTTGAACATATTATCTCCACGACGTCGAATGAAATGAACAGTGTCAACGTTTCAACTGATACGTCGAGCATCTTGTGGCCCATTCCTATATCTTATCGACCGTAAATTTGACATAAGCTCTATACACCTAATGTTACAATTCAACCGATGGTAAGGCAAATGAGAGAATCGTAAGATACAGGAACTGGTAATAGGTGTCTTCTCCCCGAGACCCTCTCACTCAAGACTCGATGATAGACTCGCGACAATTTATATACGCATTACGAGCAACTACTACGCATTTAATAATTAATTCTTTTTTCATTATCAAGTGCGTAACAGCACTACGCACTTATCAAATAAATTTTTCGACAAAAATATGAATTTCCATTACAAAAGCCTTCCGTAAACTCACGTAAATTGACATGTAGGGATTACGTCGAGATTGCGTCATGACCTTATTGTGTGATAGCGGCCGAGATAAACCCTAGGACGGGCATATTGCCAAATCAGAATTGCCCTTTTCATATCTACGATCTTAGTGTTCTTACCCGAAGTTCCCGAAAATCTAGGTTACGGTAATAAATGGTGAATGCCACTTTCGTGGGCAAAAATAATCTGTTGACTCTCGATGATACTTGGCCTACTTCGACAGCAACTTTGGACTTAGTGATGTCTCAGTGTGAATCTTTATACTAAAATGCTTTCATAAATTCTTATATAATTATAGGGGTTTCCAAATTTTCAAATGTTTCAAAAGATGTATTAAAATATTTTCATAAATATAATTAAGGTGCCTATTTTACATTTAAAATTTAAGCGCAACTGCTGCAAGGCGATTTCAAATCATAATCATAAATCACCGGTTTTAGAATATCTGTCTATCAATCTATCCGAAGTTTGGTTCGAATAGACTAAAATAGACTTCTAAGTGGCTGAACGAAATTCAGTGACAAATTAAGAGATGAATGCAATAGTTGCTTTTAAGTCGCCTTTCCTGTATATTCCACTTCGGTATCTTGTAAGGTTTAACAGATTGAACATAAAGTCTGTCTCGCGCGAATTATCGAGTTTCTTTAGCTTCCAAGTGATATTATTTTGCAATGTAATATTTAGATTTATTTAGATTACGAAACGTGTTGGATTGGTTGTTGAAGACAATAATAATCCGTCTAATATCGGCTTTAGTGATATGGAACAGAAGAAATTGATAACTGATTGCATATCGTGAATGGAATTTTGTAGAACAAATAATATTTCTTGTAAGTAACATTTATTAAATGTTATATATTGTTATCGATATCGGTTGGAGATATAGATGGAAAATTCATTCAAATTCTTAGTAGTTGTGAATCAAATATCATTTTAGAAATCTTTCTAATCTCAGACGGAAAATGGGTGTGACGTATCGTCCATAACATTGAATCATGTGTTGAATTCATTTCGCAATGAAGTCATGGAAATCAGTTTTGCTCAGATACTCGGCATTTGCTCCTTCTATATATCCTATGGACAAAGAAATCGACCAAATGCATGTCAATCCACGTTATTGGTTACGTAGAGGCGACTAATATCCACTGCTTTTGTAATTAATACATACACGGCTGCTTTCTATAGAATTAGGCCGAGACGATGGACCTCCATTTGCTACGATCATGGCAAACGCCTTGTGCTCCATCTACTTTCATTAATCTGTTCATTCATGCACGTTTATTAGATGTTATTTTTAACTCGTGGCCTTAAAGGCCGTTTTCGCAGATTTATTTTACGAATATGACAAGTCTCAAAACAAGTGGTAATTAATGCTGTGTTTTACACGTACTAGTATATCTAAGACAGGTTTTAGATTCACTAAGCGATTCAACGAAAGCAGCGAATGTAGGCTCTTCCTTTAAAGCATCTGCTATTTGATCTTGGTATGTACGTCGCGGTCTACCGATTCCAACTCTACCATTTAGTTTTTCTTATTTCGGTTTTTTATATTATTAGTGGGCAATCCTGCCTCAAAATCCCCTTCTCGTAATGTTTTTGTCAAATAAACAATGCATAATTGTAATCATTAAAGTTCATCGATCCTTTAACAATGTTTGTATGTAAACAGTCTTAATACAATTAATTTTACGGTACTGATTTTTGGCAGTTTGCACAGCACGTGATCGTTTAGTATATTTAACGTATTTTGATGAGTTGCAACCTTCTGTCATACGTCTAGTATGTTTCTATTTTATGATTCTTGCTAATATTAAAATTCACTCGTTCACTGAACGACCGTCACGTCCGTTAGAGAAGAGATATAATGAGCCGACACGCCGTGAGGATTAGTGCAAATGTCTTCGGTTTCCAAAACTCTGACATTACGACAATACGATAGAACACCAATATGGTTTAGTTGGTAGATCCGAACATTTTTTTATTTCATGAGTTCAGCAGACAGGCAGACGGCCAACTTGATGGAAAGTGGTTACTATCGCCTATGGACATTTGCAACACCAAAGGTGCTACAAATGCGCTGCTGCTCTCTTAAGAGAGACTGGAACTGGTAACTAATGCCGGAACAGGACCCAAGGTTGTTATGACGACATACTTTAGACCAGGGTTGGTAGCCATCCAGTCGGGCAAATGCACTACCACCTGGCTGTGGGTTGTATTGTCGCCTCTTACGACAGGCAGCCCGACTGCAAGAAATTGTATTCTTTCTCCGTTCCTGCACGGATATGCCATCAAATTCAAATGCCGCCAGCGACGATAAATCGCTTGCCGAGTAAAAGTCGTAGCAAAGAGGCTATCCTCGTGATCCCAACCTCGCATCTTCTCTAATGGCCAACGAGTAAGAATACCACCGAGAAGAGGAGTCCAGGACTACCCTACTCCTATCCTGTTTGTACACCCTAAACATGACGAATTAGACATAAGAAATAGAACACGAACGTCCACAGTTTTTATTATTTGGCTACCGAACCATAAAAGCCCATTTAATCGAAAATACCCCATATCTCAAAAATTACTCAACAGATATTGTTCAAACAAATTTTAGCTGAAAGTATTTTTGGCGTGCTACTTTATTGTAACACAACATAATCAGACTTTGTTTATTTTACCTATTCGAACCCAAAATTCTTTCTTGGATACGTAATCGATGTATTCTCAGGACATCCTTGTAATCTTTGACCTATTTGACTATCTTTCGTGTGGACATAAACCGCGTTGTGTTTGACAAATTACGGGAATTTCCGTATAAAGGGTTCATTGTTACCATTTATCATCAAATGCTTATAATAATTTCTATTAATAACAAAGTAAACACAATTAATTAATTTATATAGTTTATTATTTATATATTTGCTTTGATATCACGCGGTAATGAAATTTAATTGACTTGTTTGTTGGTTTGCTATAATATGAATGCGAGATAAAAAAAGATTTTCTTCAGTCTATTAATTAAGAAATTGTTAGCTACACTTATCCATGCAGGAAACAAAAGAACACTAATTCCTGGAGCCGGGCTGCCTATCGTAAAAGGCGACAAGACGAACCACAGGAAGGGGTAAAGCTTGTTTTGACTACCACACCTGGTCTAGAGTATGTTGCCATAACAAGCTTGAATTGTCTTCCTACATTGGTGGCCAGGTTCTAATCACTCCCGATAAAGCCAACAGTACCTCTGGTAATAAAACCTATATTAAAATATGATAGACTGTTATGGTTTTACCAATAATTTCGTATAATAATCGTTATAACATTGACAGCCGCGTCTTCTTTGGATGAAAGTACATTGTCCGTGTCTGGAGAAATATATGATTTACGTACTGAAGAGTTCAATTGGTATGAATTCACTCAATGGTTTTAGACTTTTGAGTTAGAGTTGGATAACAATGGTATCTTGAATTATGCTCTTAGATACAGCTAATAAATTTTGAATATTTAAATTAATCATCCTTTAAGCTCTCTAATTGCAGTAGTTTCCTGTGTTCATTTAATTTAAATAGTTAAAATTTCACACACAGCTACATAAAACATTTTGAATGAATAATATATCTACCATTCTTTGAAAACAAGCTTGCACCGCAAATTTTCATCTCTTGAAATTCCCGACAAAAACTTCTGTTGAATCCACGTTATTCAGTGTTAGCTATAACACAAAATTACATAATGTCCAAAATTCAGATAAAAGGACTGATAAAGACCGATGAAAGCGATAATAAGAAAAATAAAATAATCATAATAAACATATTGGCTATCAAGATAGATACATATCGGCATGTGTTAAGCAAATGACATTTTGATTAACATTTGCATTCGTGGAATGGAAAATTCCACGACATTTTATCATATCACCGTTATTTGCGATAGAGCTTTGAGCCCATGATCTCTATAATCCGTGACATATTACAGTTTGCGGATCTGCATGTGTAAAACACCATCTGCTTTGTGTTCAACACCATATTGATTTTCAACGACCTATAAAATGTAAATTATTTTCGCGTGTCCCGACAGGTTTAAAGTCTGCGTATATAGATATTCAAAAAAGTGTCTAATTTTGAAAGCTTTTTTTTGTTGCTTGAGTTCAGCAGACAGGCAGACGGCTCACTTGATAGAAAGGCGTTACTTATAACCTATGGATATTTGCAAGACTAAAGATGCTACAAATGCGCTGCTCCTCTCTTAAGGGAGACTGGCAACTGGACACTAGAATAGAATAGAATAGAATAGAAAACACTTTATTGTTCACCAAAATAATCAATTACAGAACAAATAATTATAATAATTAAACGGCAAAACAAAAGGCGGCCTTATCGCTTAAAGCGATCTCTTCCAGGCAACCTGACCGAGAGGACACTTATTAACTACTTACGTCTAGGTAAAATTAAATTAAAAACAAGTAAAATAAAAAGAAGGAACAGTACACGTGGACAGTAAACAGCTAAGTTAAGAAAGAAGAATAGAAAAATATATATCTTGTTATAAACTAAGGTAATGGTTTTTGACAGATTTTTTAAATATGGCAAGTGATTTAGCTTTTCTGACATCTACGGGTAAGGAGTTCCAAAGATAGACAGCCTGCACAGCAAAAGATTTGGAGTAAAATGTTGAAGAATGTGCAGGTGCCTTTAACAGGAGGTTATTAGAGGAGCGCAAATCGAAGGTGTGTGATGTATGAAGGAAGTTGAAACATTCCTTAAGGTAAGGAGGAGTATAGGGTATAAAAAGAGTACGATATAATAAATGTAGAAGATGAGCATTCCGGCGAAGTGAGATTGGCAGCCACTTGAGTTTTTTTCGATATTCAGAAATGTGATCATATTTTTTTAATTCAAATATGAATCTAATACAAACATTTTGGAGACGCTCAAGTTTGATGAGCTGCTCTTGGGTGATATTAAGATAACAGGCATCCGCATAGTCAAGGATAGGTAGTAAAATTGCTTGAACAAGCGAAATCTTAGTGGCGGTTGGAAGGATTTTTTTTAGTCTTCTGAGTGAGGCATAGGATGCAAAGATCTTGCGACTTAACTCGGTAATGTGGGGTCGCCAACACTAATGCCGGAATACAACTCAAGGTTGTTATGGCGGCATACTTTAGACAAGGGGTGGTGGCCAACGAGTCTGGCAAATACCCTACCACCTGGCTGTGATTTGTTTTGTCGCCTCTTACGACAGGCCGCCTGGCTGCAGGAAATTTTATTCTTTCTCCGTTCCTGCACGGATAAAAAGCGTTACATTCTTCGCTCTTTACATGGAAGAATGATTGCATTCTTTGAAATTAAATATGTAGATATTGTATTGATTCGAGTTATTAACTAATTTTCATCTTTGGTTCTCTGGCTGATATCCTCGTCTCTGATTCTGTATATATAAGCTGTAAGAGAAACGACTAAAATTGGTTTTTCAATAGCTCGCCGAGCAATATTAAATTTATTGACCACTTTCACCCCTGTCAGTGTTAATTTCTCCACCTCATTAATTTATAGTTGATAGAGATATCATTCTTTATTGTACATCGTCACAAAAACATTTACATTAAAACTATGTTTCATCCTGTACAAAAGGCAATTATACTAGAAAATGTTATGACAATTAAAAGGGAACAAAATATACGTGTGACAAAGTGACAAAAGTAAAAGTTTTGCCACATGGTCATGCAACACGCACCAAGCACAATACTGCATTCATACTCCTAAATAGCACATGACTTGCTATCTCGAATACCGGCCTTATATAGTCGCCTCTCGCTATTTAAAACGGTTGCACTGACACCGTATAAGGGGACCGCATTTATCGTGATGGAGAAACAAGCTTGAGTATAACTGATGACTGCATCACGATCTATAAATGGAGACTTGTCTAACTTTGGTCACAACGGTGTCAAAGATAATGTTTAAAGAATCCTGGTTTTGATTTATGCCTACAGAACTTTCATTGATAAGTTAGAACTAACAAGAATCAAAGTCATTTAATACTGAATCCCGTTTCTTCCCTCAGTGTGCTAATACTATTACTGCTAATATTTTATATTATGGATCACCTTCATGTGATCCGTGACTTTATAAAAACGATGCAGTTTAAAGTAACGCATAATTGTATAAAAAGTTATTTTGCTCCAGTCTTTCTTTCTATGAGTCTGGATCCGACTAAAATACATCGTGACCAAAGTCGCGATGCCGGCAAACTTTGGATCTTTTACACATGTCTTTCTTTGTTAAGGCTTTTCAGCTTTATTTTGGCTTAACTGCTGTTTAGTCAACTCTAAGATGCAGTACAGTCGTGAAGCAAATTGAAAATAAAATATTTTAAATAATTGCCAATTATATTTTGACAGTAGGGCCTTAATAGGTATGTATTTGCACAGAGGCTCGAAAGTGACTTTTAAGTCTGCTGTTTTGACAAATTTTCAAGAAATATTGGCTTGATCTTGCAACTAAGGAAGAAATAAAAAAATGACTGGAAAGCGACAACACAAATGCGAACAAATCAATTTTACACACTTCTAGGGTTCATTTTAATGATATTGTACGCTTCATTTCCAAACAGTTTTAATTTTCAATCAAGTATTCAGCAAAATAATAATCCAGTTCTTGATTGACCATTAATTGTGTTACAAGAACAAAGAACAAACGTACCCTACTGTGCTGCTCCTTTTTCTATGCAAAGTTTAATTAATTATGCGTAACATGTAGTAGTACAACGACTCGCCTATTAGAATGTATCGCTGTAAGCGGTACTGAAGAGATATCTAGAAAGTAAATAAACGCCATTCAAAATATACTCTATGCTAACTTCTAGTTTGTCCCATATTGCTATATGAAATGAGAAACCTTTATAAATAGGCGAGAACAATTGTGTCAGAATGAATGTATCATCCCATATTGAATGATATCATGTCGTAGATATTTCAATGGTGTTGTATATCAGAATTCTTGTGGCAACTCAAAGTCGCTTCATTAAACCGTCGATATGTTTTACCCAAATACTTTATGACACCTTACACCCAAATGAGCGATGAGTGAAACTTCCCAATACGCACTGATTAAGTGAGGCTGTAAACTATCTCTATAATTGGGAAGCTTGATGGCCAGCTGTTGAACTTTTAGAGATTAACAACTTAATTATTGATTATCTAAATTTCTTGAGTAAATAAGTTTTATTTTATTTTCTATTAAATTTAGTATTATGTTTATTATTGTTACCTGTCATTTTATCATAATTTTGAATAGTTATTGATTAATATACATTGTATCTGATTGCGACATCGTCTAGGATGCTGGCTATTATAAAAGTAAATAATTAAAACAACACTTTCAACATTCATTTTGTAAAGACTTTCCCATTAAATGAACTACCAATCATATGTATACTTATTAAATAACAGATCATTACCTTCCACTTAAGAAGTCGATAACCTTATGATAACAGCAAGTATAACACGTAACTAAGATTGAAAATGAAATACCTGTTTGTTAGCTAATCCACATATGTCCTACACTGCTCTTGCCCAGGAGTTGTGGTCATTTCGATACTAGTCTACTCCATAAGCCATTGACTCTGAGATAGATATGACTATCCCACTACCTAAGTCGTGCTTGCGTAATGGCTAGCGCACGCGCCCCTAAGTCGAAGGGCGCGGGTTCGATCCTGACCGGAACGCATGCACATCTTACTCAGTTTTCTGATCTAATGTGCATATTGTTATAATTACCACGTGCTAACAACGGTGAAGGAAAACATCGTGATGCAATCTACGCATCGAGATAACCGATGTGTCAAACCTGCCAAGCCGCTTGGACAAGCGTGGCGGGTATACTGTCCGTATCCCCCCTATAATGGGAGGCCCGAGCCCAGCAGTGGGATATTTATGGGCTGATATTATATCCCACCACCATTTCATCGTAGTGTTGCGAACCGGTGCTTTGCTGTCATTATTCCTTTGAAATTGAGTAATCTATTGTTCTCTTTACTCTCTTTGTTTACGCTGCCGTAAGACGTCATAAAACCTTCTTTCATCTGTTTCTATTTCATGCAAATTCATGGAATCCATAAAGCTTATGAATTAATAATTCAAAAGAATGGTGTTCATGTTGCTAGCAGGCCACATCTAATTTACAAATGGATAAGGTCGGTTAGTCGAGGAAGCAGTCGGTCGCTTGCGACTGCGATTGAAGTGTTACCTAGTATACTTGCGGAGCGATTATCTTATAGTGATGGGCTTTGCGCGGTTTATATGATTAAGATTTTCTGCTCTTTGGTTTGGACTTGTTGTATTCGGCTGTACTTGTGAGAACTATGTATTACGTGTGTGTGCCTGTAATAAAATTTATGTTCATTCCGACGGCATTTTTGAATTCACACCCCAAAAATTCTTAACAGTACTAATTTTGGGAGATATGTCGGTTAGTTTAGTTCGCAGGCAAAGTGGAAAATGGGTGCACTTTATGGCAAGTGGTTGTCGTCACCCATGGACCACTGCAACAGTAGGGAAACCGAATCGTTGCCTATCTTGTTCTATCTTGTGTCTTTTTTGAAAAGCTCCATGTTTTGGCGCTTTGAAAATACCGCGGAATTCATTACACAATTGCTCACGTGTGGCATCAAAGAGCGTGCACCAAGCACAACTTCCAAGTGCCGAGGAAGTGTGGAAGATATTCCAATCGCCGACGAGTGGTGCGCTAGTAAAATTGCGTCGTAGGAACCAATTCAAACAGCTCATCAGAACACTCCGTTTTACAGACTCCATTTCTAATAGAGATACCCAATATAAGCCATATTGGGTATCTCAGTAGCTTTGGCAGCTGAAGACGATTTAAGTTTTTCTAGATTTTCTGCTTCTATAGATATTTGTGACAAGTCAAGACAAGTGACAGCCGTTCTTGTTGGCGCAGCAGTTATTCTCAAAAATGTAATTATCGTATAAAAGATTTTGTGAATTTTTAATTACACATTTTCGGGGCCCCTGTAGCCTGGGGCGCCATATTATTTATACGGCGGTAGCTATGCCCCTGATTAGTAAGTTCTAAAGTAAATTGGAACATCATCTATTATGGATTTGCTGACTAATCGACAAGTGAATCGACTCAACGTGTGAATTTTAAAAGCCTAGACGTACGTGACACGCATTGCGTATGCGTGTACTGGAGACGCGCCAAGAATATATCTACGTGCGACAAGGATTCAAAAATTAAATAACACAACGCGTTTGTTATCGTATGGATTTTAGCAGAAAACATGTACTGTAGTATTTACTTTGCAATATTTTTGTCTAAACACCCGCTAGACCTATTTCAGTCTATGTACAATGAAGGATTGAATAGAGATAACAATCGTTCGCTGTTTTCATTATTTGGCTGCAAAGCCAGAAAAAAACAATTTATCACAAACACCTCATATTTCATCAGGATTTCAGGACCAGCAAATTCCAAAAATAGGAACTTTAGAATTTTTAGTTTGTCCGTCTATTAGGTGATATATTTATATATGCATGTATTAAGTACGTAATTAAAATTGAACTCAAAATTCTTGTTTACATGTTTCATGCATGTAAAGTTGGAGATCAATTAAAATAAAACAAAATTATAAACTAAACTATTTTAAAAATTAACCCACATTACATAAAAAAACTTATAATTAAATACAGTTTATTAATATAAGTTTTATGATGACAACCTCTCCCACCCCCACAACCGCCGTCTAGTTCTTAGTACTACTTAGACAAGCCCAGTCGTAGGATGCAGGAGGGGCGGCCATCGGCAAACCTTCTGCGCACGCCTTATATGCATTAAAATTTGAATTTGCTCGTATAACCTTTAAAAGGGCTTATTCATAATAGCTTTTAATGACTACAGGAAATACCAGATTGTTTTAACCCGGAAGGGTTTAATAAAGTAGTTTTACTTATTCATTTCTATTTATAGGTGCAAAATACCTATATTAAACCTATCCCGGATATGTGCCAATGCGGAAATACGTAGGAAGCGCAATCATATGTCTACGCAGCATATCATTGTATATATACATTGTGTCTTGAACAGCCGACAAAGGAAAAAGGAAATAGTGTAAGGGTGAGGTATATATAATACGATTATCATTTGTAAATATTTACAGATTTGTTCTTTTTTTTAGTATACACTATATTATTGTAAATGTGTATTATATATGACTATGTATATATGTATGTTTTTGTATATATATTTATTAAATTAGTTTGAGTATTTAAGTACCTGCCTATGTGCCTTTTCCAGCTCCACCTACATCGCCTGATCCCGCATCAATTTTTTGATTTAGGTTGCCTGGAAGAGATCGCTTTGAGCGATAAGGCCGCCTATTGTATTTATTGCCTAGAAAATATTGTAAATATGTTCTGTTTTTGTAATTGTATATTTTGGTGTGCAATAAAGTGTTCTCCTACTCTCTCTCTCTCTCTTTACCCTCTCGTTTCTTTCATTGCATAGGAGGCCAAGTTTTTCCTTTCCTATTCCCCTAAGTTGTATTTAAGATACAAAATTCGTAACCTTTCACCTAGACTCTTTTCCCCTCGAGTTTTTAAAAATAACTTATCATTTTATAATACTGTCACAAGAATGTACTGGTTATATAATGAGATTGCAAGTACAAATGGACCGAATGACTGTTTTTTCATTCCTCCTTTACATTTTAAACGTGAATTTCAGGTTATTATTTGCACCAATATAAATAATCTATCTATACATATAAATAAAAATTTGATTGTCTGTTTGTAATATTGAAATAACCGCTTTTTACTACATGCATAATAATATGAATATATATACGGTTCAGGCACCAAAATATAATTTTTTACAATTTCTGTCTGTCTGACTGTCTGTTTGTTCCGGCTAATTTCTGAATTGGTGGGACCGATTTTGTCGGGAATTTTATTAGCAGGTAGCTGATGTAATAAGGAGTAACTTAGGCTACTTTTATTTTAGAAAAATCTTTTATTTAGGAATTATGACGATTTTCAATCACCACGCGGGAGAGACCGTGGGGCGCAGCTAGTAATATTATAATCATGCCGTGTCTGTATGTACATTGACACTATTAAAAAAACAAACGAGATTGAAATTGTATTCTTTCTCCGTTCCTGCACGGACTATTAATAATAAATTATGTCTTATTTTAGTCGTTTTAATGTTATTATTATTAATAATTAATTCAATATATTGATCGTGAGCAATTAAATTGAATTACGTTTATGGCCATCGAAGCTTGCTCATGAAGCAAGGTTATAAAAACAAGCTTTATAAGACCTGTTATAACGGTTAGTATGAAGCTTCGTATACTGGGTGTATATTCATAATTTTAATTAATTTATTACACACCTTTCCATCTTCTATGTAGCCAATAATCATAATAAAGAAAGGGTAATAATAAGTATGCAATGACGAAGGATGAAGGTCACGTGGCCAAATTTATTTTAAGCTGCAAAATTATATTGTTACATACCGACAAAGAAATTCTTTTGAGAAATAAATGTCTTAAACCTCATTGGTTTTATAAGTACATTAACAGAAATAACATTTTGCAGTACAATACACGCATTTATAGCTATAAACGATATTTTTCAGACAACCATGATTGATGGAAGATTGCTCTGGTTTGTAGCCTATGCGCTTATAGTAGAATTATTTTCTTCGTGCAATTTGGGTCATAAATCAAACTCGGCCTCAGCCCGGCTAGGGCGGTGAACATGTTGCGCGGGCGCAACGCCATTAACGATAAAAACTCATTCTTATCAAAGAAAGATTATCATTCTTATAAAAATCATTATTATCTTTTTTGCTGTTAATTTTAAACTTAGATATAAGTATTTATATTTATTTTTAATAAAACTTGTTACATTCTAAACTTTTGTACTTATAGTTTTTTAATACATACCTTATTAATAGTTTATTTTAAATTATTATTATTCTTATTTTAATAAATACCTGGTTTTATCTATTTTTTTCTTTCATTTATATCACTAACCCACAAAATGACAAAACTAAATACACTATCGATAACGCTTATCAACAACCACAATGCGTATCACTATGCCTGCCCATAAAGCCCGTGAGTGGAAGAGAGAGCGAAATACTCGCTTCACTGCTCCGATTATTTATGACCCAAACTGCACGGAGAAAATAATTCTACCATAGGTGACTAACAAAACGAACGTTAAGCGGCATTACATTATCCAATATGCGGAGCACTAGGTGAGCTAGCGTTCTAAAATTGGATGATGTAAAGCAGTTACCTGTTTAGTGATCCAATCTAGTGAGGTCGTATGGGTTCTACCACATTTGCTCAGCTAATGCACTAGCTAGTGTACCAGATTTAGCGCACTGCAAATTCGATAGTGTAATGTCAATGTCCGCTTTATTATTACGACGCTCGCAAGTTTAAAGTGTGTAATTTTTTTCATTTGCTCTTATTTTTTTATGGCAGGAGTTCAGCAGACAGATAATCGGCCCGCTTAATGGAAAGCGGTTACCATCGCCTGTGGACATTTGCAACACCAAAGGTGCTACAAATGCGCTGCTGCTCTCTTAACGGATACTGGAACCTGATCCCTTATGTAACTATCAAAAATACGTAACTTGATGGGCGTGTACACGTCAAAGTCAAAAGTAAACGATTGAAAAGAGTATTATTAGCAAGCATCTATCGCAAGGGCAGTAATGTGTATTTAATAATAACACGTGCATAAATATTGCAGCGATTAAAATTTCTAATTTTTTGTCCAAATCAATTACGTGCTACAAAAAGAGTTACTAAACAACAGCAACAGTTATCGCTAAACAATTAAATACAAACATTACTATTGCACAAACAATCATAAAGCTCCAACCACATTGTCGCGACGCGTTTGAAACCTCGAGAGTATTATCGTTGAATTTTTGTTCTATATTCAACAACTTTACAAATAGGTAGCTGCTAAAAATCTATCTCCCTTCTGCTTGCCTGTGAGCTCTGTAATCTACCTACATCTATAGTACATATGCTATGGTAAGTAACTACGTACATGTGATTCAAATTCCAATTTATTTACTGCCAAAAACATGGTTTAAAAAGTGTTACAGTAATTATTATAATATTTAATTACACATGTTTTTGCCAGATTAGACAATTTGTAAGTCAGTATAGAAATGTAATAATTTCAACATAAGACACGTTAAAATATATAAATCGCCATATTCAACCTGCGTGTACATTGTCATGCGTATATATACGAATTTCTGCTACAATAAATGTCAATGTTTGTTCATTTAGTTGATTATTTACATGATAAAAAATGTGTCTGTACAGTTCGCACAGAACCCAGTAGAAGTAAAACTTCAGAGAATATATCATCACTCATAATCTTCTCTAACTTTTATTATTATAAACATAATTCCTTTAGCCTACATCCGACAACATATTATAATGCAAAAAAAACTTCTTAAGTATTTCAATTTTTCACTATTTTAGTCTAAAAAATATTATTATCAGTTTTAATAAGGTCCAAATTGTACCTATCATCGGTCGTATATGCGTTGCACAATATAAAACTCGTATCTCATTCTCTCGCAGGATTACTTTTACAGATTTATATGTTTATCTCTTTTTTTGTTTGTCGCTTTTTCGTTTTATCGAGATTCAAATCACAACGAAGTTTCCTTCAAAGAATTTTATTTTATTGGAAAATATTTTAAGCGTGTTAATCGCTCCGCCTAGATGTGGCGAAAGTTTTATGCAGAAATTACTATCGTGCGTGTGTTTGTGTTGCATAATGCGTGCAGACTAGTGTTGTCAAAAATAGATTGTTTTCCGTTCTACTACAGGCTATTTATGTGTGTGTGCCTGTCGCATTTATTTATGATACTACGAGTGTTTTGCAGATGCATGCCATGTCTTTACACGATTAGCAAAGAGCATTATGATGTAATACAGTTTTTAATGCGCACTACGTGAGGTGATAGCGATACATTGCCCTGTGCGCCATAAATTCAATTATGACGTGCGACAAATATTTTTATGTCTTCTAGATTACTCTCGACTTCTGTCTTAATCCATTTGACCACGTCTAAAGGCACGGGTAAAATAATTATTTCTCCTTTCTCGTATTCTGAATGTACGCTTCGAGATGCCTGATCACATGGATCGAAACAGTACTTTTCGTCCCTGAGAAATGATTTTCTCTGCTGTCAAAAAATGATATCATTTATTATTTAGGTTTATGACTTGGCATCTAGGCCTTTAAGCCATATCTTAGATTACAATAGTTTCTTCATTTTCTTAGGCCTATGTGTAGCACAGCTGAACTGTAGGGGTTATAAGCCGATGCCATTCAACGGAGTTCTAGTGACAACTCGAAAGGCTACATTTGACTATACAGTTTACATTTCCCACAAAAACACGTAATTATTGCTCAAAAACTATCAATATCCTACAACTATTGTTCATTTTAGAGCAATTTTACGCATTTTTAGAAAATAAAACTGCGCAGCACCACTTGTCCTTTCAGTTCCCGCCAAAGACTATCTAAAAAAATGTTAAAACTATGCGAACCATAGATAATGTATGCGACTCACGTCCCTACTTTTTTTTACAGCCACTGTTGAATCGCGACATAAATTGTATTGAAAAAATTTCAACAATTATGAAACATCTTTTTATACTTGTAAATTACTTGACTGTATTATTTAATTTGCACTTGGAGGTAATTAATGACTATCATTGGTGATAAAAAAATACTGGCTGGTAGAATGCTACACGCAAAGGAATTTAGTTGACGGCCATTTTTATAAATCGAGTATATCAGATTTAGACATGGATTTAACGCCTGATTGCCTTAGATAGTTTTATAATAAAACTACGTTTTAACGGTTTAAGCGCGGTAATTTATTTGAATTTTATTATTCCGACGTTTCGACCACTTTTCAGTGGCCGTGATCACGTAAGACAAAGATGTCAAGTATCAACGTGTATGGTTAGTTTTATTTAGCCCACCGCCAACTTGTTCATTTTAATTATTTAGTTTTAATTTACCACCGCTTCGCAACGTTTTTTTTTAATCTCTTTCAGCGGACGGACAAGGTTATTTAAGGGTTTTTTAGGTTTTGTATTTTCTTTTTTACTTATTTTCATTCGCAACATGTTATGGATTGAAGAGAAGAATCGCTGCAAGAAACACTTCAGCAAACATGTCTAGCTCTAACTATTTTATATCATACTAGCTGTCCTGGCAGACGTCGTCCTACCCGGTAAAAAATAGGGGTTTATCGCAGAAGGGTGAAAATTGAGGATTGTATGTATTTTTGTATGTTGTATCATAAAAAAATAGAAATTAAAAATTTTGTCTAAAAAATAAAAATAAAAATTTAGGGGTGGACTACCCCTAACATTTAGGGGGATGAAAAATAGATGTTGGCCGATTCTCAGACCTACCCAATATGCATACAAAATTTCATGAGAATCGGTCAAGCCGTTTCGGAGGAGTATGGCAACGAAAACTGTGACACAAGAATTTTATATATTAGAAGATTAAAATGGGTGGAAGGAAAAAAAATCGTTTAAAATTTGGCATAGGCTTCATTCAAGTAATGTCAAAATTCATTAATATGATATAGAAACCGGCCAGCAATCAGGTAAACATAATCGATCAATATTTTTTTAATAAACCAAAAGTCCATTTAATGACGCGGCATAAATATAACTGCTAATTTCAATAGAGTTGTTTTTGAACGACTGCTAAATTATTAATATTGGCAGACGTACCAATCTCGAAGAATTGGCATCGTCTATTCGGTACGACCGCATGCAATGTTCGTTAATAAGGCGTAAGCATTGTTTGAATAAGTGGCTTAATTTGGATTTTTTTGCTTTTGCTCCATACCACGTGGTTCCGTTCTTGTAAGTTTCAGTTTCTTCTTAGTGAAAATATTCTATATTCATCTTTCTTTTTGCTAGTCTGTTCATGACTAAAGGTATACATATTATGTAGATCATTTGAACCACCCGACACCCGACAAACACTGCCGTCCACAGGTGAACGACGCGTTTTCAACAAGTGAAACTCGCATGGTCCACAAATTGCCGAGTGGTCTCTTAGCGATACCGCCCGTTCCAATAAAATGGAAGTTTCAAATCGGAGTGGGATGTTAATCGAAGTCAGTAAATCGCAACCCGTCGTTGGATGTAGTGCTCTCTAAGTTTGCGTCCCCTGCTATGCTCTTCCAATGGGAGTCTTTTTTCAGATCTTGGGTCTACCAACCTGGAGGGCATCCTACACATCAAGACTCACTCACTCCAAGCCATTGCTCCGTGTAGAGATCGGTAGCTATTTTAAAAACCAACTAAATGGCGGTTGTTCACGAAATAGCCACGGCTAAATTGTCTATCAACTCGCCATCTAACTAATGGGTGTCGAATAAAACTGACAAGTGACAAGTCTTCATCTCCTCTCCGTCTCCGTCTACAATCTCCGCTATTCGATAGTCGATAATTGTGGCGGTTACGGCTGTCGCTGCCAACCAGCCGGCTGCGCCGTACAGCCACTAGCCGGCTATTGATACATCATTAGCTAAGTATATAAATTCAGTTGGTTACCCATCGCTAGAGCTCCATAAGTCATCGATCCTGCAACAGGCGTGCTCGGTCCATTGCCACCAGCTTGAATATGATAAAGGATTGACATTACACGATTCCTCATTAAGATAAACAATATCTTTAAATACGCGAATAATGTCAATTTATTATATCCACAATTAAAACAACAGTGTTGCGCGTAAGCAGCTTGCATTCTATATTTAAACTTATCAGAGCCCCGAGACCGTCGCGTACATTCAAATGAATTGGCTACATTCATAAACATATCGATGTAACATTTTAATTGCTGAACATTGTTTGCTTCTAAGGTAACATTCTTTATTTAAAAAATCAGATGTGACGGTTGCTTCGGTTTTTTTTGTTAAGATATTTCTAGATAAAAAATACATATTATTACCTATTATTATTTTTTTTGTTGATTAAGTTTTGAGCATCTTGCTTTCTATATTTAAACTTATTCCGAGCGCCGAGAACGTTGCGTACATTCAAATGAATTGGCTACATTCATAAACATATCATCAAATGAATTCTAATTCTAACATATCATGTAACATTTTAATAGCTTAACATTGTTTGTTTCGAATCGAAGGTAATATTCTTATTTCGAAATACGTTGATAGTTACTTTTTTTTAAAACTGTTTTCAAGTTTGGAATATAATTTTTTTGCTGTTAACTTAAGTTTTGATATATTCTATTGCATGATCACTTTGAATTTTTATGGGTTTGCAAACATTCCGACCGTTATAAAATCATTTCGTCTACAAATACTTTCAACGATTGCTTTGAGCAAGATCCGATGAGTATATTTTACTCGTAAAATATGAAATATTTTCGCTTAAATTATTTTTAAGGTTTCGTAGGCAATACCAATACCGTAAAGTTTATCTTTACGGTTGAACATGCTAGTTATCTGTCCTGAACCCTTCAATATGTGAATGGTCTGACACACGCTTATTTTTAAATATCAGTATCCATCTATTGCAATAGCAGTATATACTGCAGAATACACCCACGTCTGCATTCTGTGAATAAAGCCAATAGCAAAAAATCCAATTGACTTTCGTAAGACTGGATTCCATGCGAGATCACTGTGCAGTGTGCATTCTTCTAAAGCTGACATAGACTGGCCAATTCTATATGTAATGATGTATCAACAAAGGGCCCTAAAAGGCCGTCTTTGGAGATTCGCTTTGTCAAATTGACACTGATCTAGATATACTACTATCTATACTATCACGGTAGGCGTAAGTAATTGCATAAAGCTCCACTTTATTATGATACTTTTGATTTGCGCAATACAAATCAGCGAAAGCAGCCGCTTTAAGCCCTAACTCTCACACCAGATCTCACACTCATCTGTGCAAATGACCCCCTAATAAAGAACTTATTATATCCGAATGTACTCTGATTATGTAAACACGTCTGAAGACTTAAAAAACACCGCCGAATAGTCACGTTATGCCTAACGTGGTTCAGCACGAGGTGATCATGTTACGTGTGCAACCAACGAGCTGTAATGGAACGTGGACGCAATGAATGGAGCAATTTCATTGGTAAATGATCAATATAAGACGCAAATCGACACTCAAGATGGAGTTTTCGGCGGGTATTTAAGGGTGATTCTTGTTGTGTAGACATAACAAGTTTTTCACATATGTTATCCGTGTACAAACGCAGAATCTGTCGCCGGGCGGTCTGGCGTCAGACCGACAAAACAACCCACAGCCAGAAGTAGGACATTTGCCCGTCTGGGTGGCTCCTCCGCCGGGTCAAGTGTATGAAGATATAAGAACCTTGAACTATATTCCGGTGTTAGTGGCCAGAATGTCCCTTTCGAAGCCGCAGCATATTCGTAGCACCTTTAGTTTTGCAAATGTAAGATTAATAGCTAGATTTAATAAATTTACATTGCTAATGTGATCATCTATAAAGTAAAGTATAGTATTTATCTCACTATATCGGCAGATAAATTCACACCTTGTATATTTGCAAGCTAACCACTTTATGCTTCTTTTGCAAATAAGGCAACGGACAAATCTTGGGCCGATCCCAACATCCAGACTAGAGCAAAAATAGAGCAAACAAAGTTTGCTTACGAAATTTGCCATTCCGGGAATCAGGTTTGGGGCCTCTGCATTCTAGTGGGTTAAGCAGGACACGCCTGCACCACTACATCCTGAAGCTTTAGTCAGGAGGAAAATCATTTGCTAGAAAATAACAACCAATACATATGCCATTGAACCAAAGATCTAACTGTCGTTTATGCTCATAAAGCCATCCATAAACACTGCATTGTATTCGATTTAAGCAATGAACATAATGAAACACCCACGCAAACTGGTTTTCCATGGATCCCAGCCCACATTATGAATAAACATTCCAGTGATGATTCACATTCTTCAACGCCTTTAATTCTTAAAATATGTAAAAATCAATGTGCAATATTACAATGTAGCCTGTAGAGGTTATATAATATTACGAGTTGCAGGACTCGAATTAAATTGCCGTTGGAATTGCTATAGAATTTATTAGAACTATACAAACACGTATAACACAGGTAAAAATAGAACTGAACACAACCAGTCCAAACGTAAAGTACGATACGGTACGACAATAACACGCGCAAAGTCCGTCGCTAAATAGTTTACTGGATGTACACAAGTCTTGCCTGTGGTTATCGCTCGACTGCCTCATCTCTCCATTGGGGAATTTCTTTATATTGCACAAATACAATATGTCTGCTCGACGGCGTGGATTGAATTTCCTAGAATCACACCTGGCTAATGACTACCATAAAAGATTACATTACTACAATACACAATGGGCTGTTTTTTAATCACAAAGTAAACAAAAGAAGTCCACATGCCGCAAAGGTAATAAAAGGTTTACAGGTGTGAATTTGCCTTTTGTCAGCGCTCAGGTCGTAACAGTAATATAATTTTTACCGATTCTAATAAAAAACAAGTCAAATTATTCATTAAAAATATTATAATCAAAAAAGAACACTTTCTTATATTTTATTTTACCTATAATTCCTTAAGGATACTAGGGAATGAATGAAGCTAGGTCACCGTCTTCTACGGATAAAGTTGTCAGCCTTCTGAGCTGGTGTGGTGTAACGTTGCCAGCATTCTGGGCAGGCTGGCAACGTTACATCGCTGGATTGCCATACTGATCTATCGTCGGAGGTAGGTATCTAATCACCCGACGAATTGATTGTTTTGATAGCTTTTTGTAGAACCTTAAATACAAGTATTTTAAAAAATTATCAATTTAGCATTTCCACTCAGTTTTCGTCCATAAAGTAATACTTTATTTAAGTTAGTTAGTTATAAAGAGTAAATCTGATGTTAGACGACTCATTTCTGTCTTTCGATTTGGATAAAGCAACCAAATTCATTAATGCAAACAAGAAACAAAGTTATTCAATATCACTGAATATCGCTGTATCTTTTCAGTTATGCGCCTTTCAACTGAAATTATTCAATTTGGTTTATCAGGAGTGATGCTTAGTAAACTTGTGAGGCAGTACATGTATCCCATACAAAATAGATTTGTACCGATACGTCTCAAAATTCAAATTTGTACTGCCTCAAAATTTTATTCCGCTACTACTTACCCATCAAATGTAAGAGGAAGGAACGAGGACAACAGTATAATAACGCATCTACAGATATTCATATGACATAAAAGGACAACATGACATAGACGACTGCTAGTAAAATGAGGTGAACGAGACCGATGACATTCGATTCTTAACGAACATTTCCGATATAGAAGTTTTGTACGGGACAATGAGGGAATTCACTTGCCGCATCGCTTCAAATGTACTGCCGCGGTACAAACTATACAAATCTCCTCGCCTCATTTGAAGTGGTACATTGTACTGGTTCAGTACAAAATGTCATGTTACTCTTACAAACTCATTTTAAAATCATATCCTACCCAACTCTATTGATCAGTCCGACATCATCATAATAAGATAGCAAATGAGATTGTGGAATAAAAAAATTAGAAACCGAGAATCAATTATTGTCTGTTCGGGCGCCATTCACATGTTCCTGTGTCCTTATTAAACAACGCTGTTGTCGTTTTACTTTTGTTAAACATTACACTACAGGCGCCGTTAATGATACGGGGGTAACAGATATCTTTCAGCTCAGTGAGCAGAGTGGCGCCGCGGCTGCGGCTACGCACTACAAACACGTGCGTGACATGAGACGCTGCTTCAGAACTATTATGAATCATCGGATTTGATTTTTATAGCGTTTATATTGATATCAATGACAGATCTGATTCACGAGCACAGTGGTTTTCTACAGAGTGGGAAATTGTGTTGTTTTCCTGTTTCGTTTTTCCCATTGACGTTTTACTTCTAGTAATCTCTGTGGGTAGTTATTTCTCGCGACTGTTCCATTTTTTTCACGGCCCACCTGATGGTAGATTACATTTGTAACACCAAAACGACTACAAATGCGCTGCAGCTCTCTAAAAGTAGACTGGAACCTGACCTTTGATGCCGGAAACAACTCAAGGTTATTATGGTGGCGTATTCTAGGTCAGGGGTGGTAGTCATCAAGACGGGCAAATACCCTACCACCAGGTTGTGCGTTGTTTTGTCGCCTCTTACGACAGGCCGCCTGACCGCAAGAAATTGTCTTCTGATTATATGTTCTTGCACGCATAAAAATGTTTCCAACTCTCAACAGCTCTCATTATGTCCTCTTTGCTTTCGTCTTCGCCCAATAATTTGAACTCGATATAATATGTTTCATCCATGCTCATTCTAGCATACGTCCTCTGTCACACCACAAATCATCATGTCATCCTTGATACAATCTACTCATCTCTTTTGGTTTCCATTTTTAATATTTATTAGTCATCAAAACTTGCACGTTAATGTCTATAACCATATTTGTAACTTAACAAGAGCACGACGCGTGTGCGAAGTTATTGAACCGTTTTAAAAGTCACAGAGTATCAAACACTGAACTTCGGGCAATGATCTATCCATAGTTACATTAGAAAATAATTGCATTATGCATTATTTATAAATTTAATATTAATATATTGTACGCGTGCGAGACTCGAATTAAAATGCCGTTGGAATTATTATAGAGTTTGTTAGAACTATACAAACACTTATAACACAGGGGTACAAATATAACCGAACACAATAAGTCCAAACGTAATGCAGAAAGTCGTAATTCAATAAAACGCGCAAAGTCCCTCGCTGTTATATCCCCGATTGTAGTACACACGTCTAGCTTTGATCGTGGTTCTCCCTCGACTTAATCCGCCACACCTGGCTAATGACTCCGCCGCAGAAGCCATAAAAGAGGACAATAAAACAATGCACTGTTTTCTAGAAACGTATGCCAATCAATAAGTAAACAAAAGAAGACGATCATGAAGCATTACAATTAGTTTAAATGCCGACAGGTAATAAAGTGTGTTTTGTTTCAGATATCCAGGTGGATTTTGTTTTTGTCAGGACCCGAGTTGTAACAATATTATGGCGTCATAATATAATAAACGAAGGAAGTTATAACTACTTACATTTCTCACAAGTTTATGGCCATCTGTAGTTGACCGGATAGAATCGCTTTGGTGTTAATTCTCCTTAGTGTAGATCTAACATAATCTGGATTTTTCATGTCTCCGTGACATTAATTGTTGGTAGAGTTATATGTCGTTTTCCAATGACGTCATTATTTTAATCATTTTCTTTGCACTTGAAAAATATGTAGGACATATTTACAAGTATACTACAAGTATTATAATAATTATAAACTTTAATTATAAACCTTATGGATACTAGAGAATGAATTAATGAATCTACATATTATTATTATAAGGTATATTTTATAAACAAACCGCTGTCTACATGTATATCCCTATTAATATTATAAATGCGAAAGTAACTCTGTCTGTCTGTCTGTCTGTCTGTCTGTTCCGTTTTCACGTAAAAACTACTGGACCGATTTGGCTGAAACTCAGTATATATATATTTTCGATACCGAGGATGAACATAGGATACTTTTTATCCCAAAAATTGGGATAGTTTCCGGGATAAAATGATATTTGTCTGTTTGTTTGTTATGCATTTACGGAAAAACTACTGGACCGATTTAGCTGAAATTCGATACGTATGTAAATTAAATATTTATTTATTTATTTATTTTTTTATTTATTTATTTAGGCACACCAACAGCACACACATTATGGTTACATTACATATCATTCACTACAAAGGTTCTGATGTGTGGACCCATTAGAGGAGTGCACAGCATTTACAATTTAAATGTCAATTCCTAGTAATTTAATTAATTAATGTCAATATTATGCATATGTCAATTAGAAATATTATAAAAAGTTAATGAATGTAGTAATGTTGTCAAAAGAAAATAAGGAAAGCAAAAAAAAAAAAATATATATATATTAAAAAATGCAAGAATTAAATTAAAAATAATTATATAACTATGTACAAGCATAAACATGAACGGCCTGTCAATTATTTTAAAGTCACAGCTGATGTCAACACTTTATTTTTGAACCAATTATATGATTTGTGAAAAATATCAAGATCATCTAATTTTGAGTTTAGACGGTTGTAAGTATTGCACATTCTTGTGATAGGGCTGCTGAGGCCCAGGTTGGTTTTAACCGGAGGAATGTAGAAGACTTTCGTAATAACATGTCGAGGAATCAGACGAGGCACACTTATTTTTACGTCTTGGATAAGATTTATACACATTATGCTATTGTTGACGAGTTTATGCAAAAAACAAACATCGAACATCATTCGGCAAATATTGAGGATGGACAAGGGATAATTTTCATTTTGTCCTATTTGATCATTTTGGCCTTTTTGGTCATTTTGGCCTATTTGGTCATTTTGGCCTATTTGGTCATTTTGGCCTTTTTGATCATTTTGACCTTTTTGGTAATTTAGGCCTATTTGGTCATTTTGGCCTATTTGGTCATTTTGGCCTTTTTGGTCATTTTGGCCTATTTGATCATTTTGGCCTATTTGGTCATTTTGGTCATTATGATCATTTTGACCTTTTTGGTCATTTTGGCCTATTTGGTCACTGTTGCCTTTTCGGTCATTTTGGCAATGTCGTTCAGTTTGGGCTCTTTGGTCATTTTGATTATTTTGGCCATTTTGGTCCTTTTTGCCTACTGCGTCATTTTGGCCATGTCGGTCACCGTGGTCTTTTGGTCATTTAGACCATTTTGGCCTTTTTGGTCAAGTTTTGTAATTTATTTTGTTAGACGGGGGATGGTATAATTAGCGATATAAAATGAAGTGAATCTTCGGTGGGCAAATACATAAAAAATGTAATATAATATAACCTTTAGCACTTGCTCTATAAACAAGAGACACGCACTAGAGGTTAACCCGCGGCGCAGCCGCGGGGTAAACTCTAGTATGTCATAAAAGCAACATTTCAGGAATAATGTTTTGCAGTTATCGATTCAAAGTTTATCTTTTTACACAATTATTTCATAAACCTTATTTATAATTTTTATGTTAATATTTTCACATATTTCTTTTTCTATTTTCATTATATAGCGATATTGCAAGTTATTAGTACCATTACATTTTTTGTTTGAATATCTTATTTTTGAGATACTCGAACACTTTGTTCATCATGCATCAACAAACATCATCTCTCCGTGTAGGAATGGAGAGAGAGTACAATTTCATGCGGCCGGGCGGCCTGTCGTAACACGCGATAATACACCCCACAGCCAGGTGATAGGTTATTTGCCCGCCTGGATGTCTACCGCCTTGAGTTGTGTTCCGGTATTAATGGCCAGGTTCCAGTTGCGTGTAAATCCGAGCAAATCAATAATTAGCAAATCGAAAGCAATAGTTTTAATTACATAACTATCTTTTCGTACACAATAAAACACACATTTCCCTCTCCACCTGTCTCGTGTTCTTTATCTCATATTCTATTTCTCTCCTTCAACCCGTCCCTCCTACCCTCCTCTGTATCCCATCCTAAAGCTGGCAACGCGTTCCTTCACCCCTTATGTTGGTAAACACTTCATTAGATGAAGCATCTGCCTGATTACAAGCTTCGAAATAATAAAAAACATTGGCACATTCAAAACCCAGTTTGTCAGGGGTCATTGAACCATCGGTTACGTATCTAGCGTTACTAATACTAGACTTTACGACAAAACGATTGGAATGGAATGCCATCATGTCTAACAATATCAACCCAACCGCCGATTTAATAAACAGTGACATCACGTCCATTCGCGCAAATTTATCACCAATTGTAAAATCATATCTGAAGAACTGGACCGCTGCCTTGACATCATTATCGTAGACAAAAGATATTGCTAATCGATTTATCATTGATGACCTGGATATGTATGTTTTTGATGACAGGCATCGGCTTTTGCGACGTAAATGCTGATGCGAAAATAATTGATAAAACAAAACGCATACTGAAATGTTGCCTTGAGGTTATAGTAATTTGAGATGAAATTATAATGTTCATGTTAGTCTTGCAATCTTTGAGAACTGAATTTTTAAATATAAAAGTAATATTAGGTATCACTATATTAATTAATGAAGCAAAAACTTTGTACCTCTTTTTACGAAAATCGCGCGGACGGTGGAGTATTTGTTCTTCTAGATCTCCAAACAAACAATGTTGGGAAGCCATTTTAGGTGGTTTTTGTACTGACCTACCGTATTCCAGCTCTAATTGAAACAAATGCTTCTGTCCTCGGCGTACATGGGTTGTCAAGGTGGCGAACATCACAACTCGTGCAAGTTCACAGTCAGCTGTTACTGTCCCCTTGTTATTGTGTATTGTTTTGACATTGACCTGACCAAGTACCTAAGGCCGGAAGGCAGGCGAAGGTAATGATGACTTGAACACCATTTGATTTTTTTAAATTATAATAATTCATTCACTTGAAAAATTGAGTATTTCCATACTAAACACTTTTATATTATAAAATTATTTAAATGTTATCAAAGTTCAAATTCAATTCACGGCACAACAATTAATTATTAAGACAAAATACTAGGGCATTACACCCGCGTCACTATAATTATTATCAATGTTTCTTCTCCACGGCTTCAAAGGGACATGTATACCAAAATGTCTTCAAGTATGGACCTGCCACTGGGCCGCAAGGCGACAGAAACAAACAAATTCATACATCTAACTGGGTGTGCAGTTGCACCCATTTACGTAGCAGTGGTGATTCCCATCGATCTACAAAAAGAGTGAGCAGCTGTTGGTTAATAAATCGTTACGAAGATTCCGTATGTCTTCAGTTCATCGCATAGAAACCACAGATCAGGGTGTGATTTAGTTTTGGTTAGATAGTCCGTGCGTTAAAGCAACTACATATGGTATTCAAGGTGTAAAACATAACACGACATTTTTATGCATCACAAAAGAATTACCTTTCAAACACTTTAAAAGAAAATTATTCTTAAGGCTGCTGAGAAATGCTTCAGGTATCTGAAGTTTTACTTACATTTTGATATTTTTTTTAATTTGTTCGACAGTCAATTATTATTAATAAAATTTAAATTTATCTAATAAAGTGACGATATTTTAAAAATATTGTAATATTATAATAAACTATTTTAAAATGATACTTAACTATATTCGTTTTAAGAAAAAAATAAAAATGGCGAAACATGTTCTCACCACGGCATAAGGCCTTGTATTCATGTTTCATACACATAAAGATTTTCATGTAGAGAGAGGGGAGTAATTATGTACTCCAAGTGCCAGCGACATTCAGAAGCACAAAAACTAATAGCATAAAAGTATTACGTTATAACTACAGATAACTCCCTACGTCTATAATAAACAAATAAGTAAATGAAAACTTAAATACCTTATCTTACTATACCTTAACATATTGAGCAACCACTTGAATTCCGAAGGGTCTAAACTTTCTAATGTCTCCCAATACGAGAGTTGAATCAGGTTTTCGCTTTCTAACTGATGATTCTATAGTGTAAGGTTTTATTAAGGTATGCCGCATAATCATTTAACTGAGATAAAATAATGCTTATTTTCAAATCTATCGTTTCCTAGATTAGGTGTTGATTTATGAAGCAATTGTGGTTTCAATTTGTACGTAGAACTAGGAAGGAATTTCTAAATGCAGTGAATATAATGTACGTGCTGTCTTAGAAAAGACAAAGCAGCGTACTGAGGCTTTCGGATGGTTATCCTTCTAATTTCCTAATGACCTTAATACTATAAACATAAAAGTAAACTACATCTAAAACTAAATAAAAAAGGAAAAAGCCTAAAGATAAGTTATTGGTCCCAAACCACTGTCATTTACCAGGAACTTTCCCAAAAGGCTGGCGGTATTACCACGTCGTATAGCAACGCTTAAACTTTGACCAAAATAGACGCCAGCCTTCTGGTCGCGTGTGACGTCTACTAGATTTTGACGACGTCACGGTAGACCTTTTAGGTCGTTAGGACCCCACGGACCCGGAGTTTCCACCCCAAATGCCGCAAATGTGTAACCATTTCCAATGGTGGCATATTTGCGGCGCTTGAGGGCCTACTATTATACTCCTCGACCTTAATACTTATTTTCAAATTTGTCGTTACCTAGATGTGGTGTTGATTTATGAAACAATCGTGATTTCAATATGTACGGAGAACTACGAGGAAACTTCTAAACACATGACATAATAATATATAGTTGTTTAGAAAAGACCAAGGTATTGAACTGCTGCTTTCAGCTCTCTCCTTCTAATTTGCCAGGGTCCATTAGTTTCGCTAAACTGTCTCCCTGTTTTCTGGCTATGTGCCCGTTGTATTCGAGGACTGCACAGAAATATACCTTTCTCTAGTGCTGGTGTTGAATTCAGTCAGCGATATATACTTTCAGTGCTGGCAATGAAAGGAGGGAATGCTTCTAGGCTCGAAATTAGAACGTTCTGCGGGATACCTATCCAAAGTCACCGGAGCGAGGTCGTTTGAAATGCTGATTGAATGAATGACTTCTATCCGTGCAGGAACGGAGAAAGAATACAATTTCTTGAGGCCTGGCGGCCTGTCGTAACAGGCGACAAAACAACCCACAGCCAGGTAGTAGTAGGTATTTGCCCGACTGGATTGCTACCATCCCTGGTCTAAAGTATGTCGCCATAACAACCTTGAGTTGCGTTCCGGCATTAGTGGCAAGGTTCCAGTCTCTCTTAAGAAAACAGCAGCGCATTTCTAGCACCTTTGATGCTGCAAATGTCCATAGGCACTTTCCATCAAGTGGGCCGTCTGTCTGCTGATCTTCTGCAATAGAAAAAAACTTGATGAATCATTTGTGTGTATTATCAGTTGAAGTGCAACTCAAAGATTTCAACGCATTTATTTTTGCAATAATTTCACAAGTATCGTTTTATTATTTTGTGATTAAATTAGCATAACTGTGAAATCGGTATTAATTCTGATCATTTGTAATCGATTATCAACGTTACAAGTTATTATAGAAGCTGAGCGAAATTTAGTTATGAATATCTTAATGCAAAATTTGACAGTTGTTACGTCGATTATTGTAGACGCTTATGTAAGCGATCTATAGAATCGCCTACAATTATGACGGCTTTCGAAATGAATAAATTTTGTTAGAATTAATACGTTTTAGGGCTCCTGTTGTCGCAAACGGTCGAAAGTGAGATGCAAACGAAAGAACTTTTCGTTGGTATTGATTGATTGATCAATTATTTACTCAAAATTATCAATCACGATTTGAGACGTAACGTGGTTCTTCACAATTTTTACATACATAATATCATGCCTGTTTACCGTGAGGGTAGGGAGATACTATGGATCACCACTTGCGACGATCCTTACAAACAACTTTCGCTTCGCTTTCATTAAACCTTTCATACATGCACGTTTATTTGAAATGCTTTTTACCTGACCTCTCTTTAACACTTCTGATATATGGTCATGGTGTGTTCGTCTCGGTCTACCGACAACAACTCTACCATTCACAATACTGTCATACAGCAGTTTTGTGATTCTACCTTTAGCCATTCGCTCTACATGTCCAAACCACCTTAACATTCCCTTTTTGAACTCTTGTTATTCCATCTTCTTTTAATCCACACCTTTCCCTTATCACACTGTTCCTTATCATATCATTCAAGTTAACCGCACATGAATAGTTATATTAAGTTAAGAAAAAAATCACCAAATCACTTCCAAATTTTGACATGAAGTGAAGTATTTCGCTACTTAATTTTTTATTAAAACAGGATAAAAATACCTAGAAGTCAAAAATAAGGTCTTATTCGTTATTTTTTCAATGCTATTTTATTTTGTTCACAATAAAACAAGTATATCTAAAAAACCGTCGCGTTTATAAAATCCCCGCTATCCCCCGAAAAATCTTCAAGAACGTCGGCGTTGCTACAATCCTTAATAAATTAACCTCGATTTATCTGGGTAATAAGCTTAGTGGGCGTATTTTTTTTATTATCGATAGGCAAAATTGCGTAAAAATCAGTGTTGGTTCTTCGTTGTTTTACCTGAAATTCTTATTAAAACATCTAGCAGGGCTGCACATATCGATTCCTTTGCCTGATATTGTAGTTAAATAAAATTAACAACAACAAACAACGCTTTGCTAATAGTCCTTTTTAAGTGAAACTTTATTACACGGTAAGACTTCGTAAAACATTTCCTAATAAGTCTATTTTTATTCCAACCACAACAAAAGAAAAACAAAACCCATTACCTTAAGGTAAAATAGCGGGGTATTTCAACAGCCTTGCGACACTGACGTAGGGTGCTGACGTCACAACCTTGTGAAGTACTCTGAACCCAGACGACGCCCTTCAATGCTAAGGAAAGTATACACGAACGTGCATAGTATAAATCTTAATATCGTTTTGCACGTTGGGCCAGAGAACTGAACTCCAAAGGCCCGGGCTAAAGTGGTATGCCCGAGTCGAGTTACAATTTACTTGTATCTATTTACTTCTTGCTTACAGTCTAGGTTAATAGCTGTGTGTATTATGCATATCAGGATGTGATGGTTTTGGAAGGGCGGATTGCGTTGGCTTATGTTGGAAGTTGTTGGGTTGTGTTGGGAGTGGTTCGGTGCTGATGGTGGTATATATTTACTTACATATATTTATGAAAATATATATTAACCTAGCTGAACCGGTGAACTTCGTACCGCCATATTTTCTGAATTCCTAAAAGACTTTGTTTCATGACACATAAACAAAATCATCAAAATCGGTTCATGTGATTAAGAACATTCTAAAATCCGATCTTAGTGCCACCTACCGATTTTAATTGCGAATCTAAACCATCCGGGAACCAACTCAACACACACAAAAACAAAATCACCAGAATCGGTTCAGGTGATTAGGATAATTCTAGTTTTTATGATCATTCATGTGTTAGTCATTCGTTCGATTTTTTTTATTCGTATAGGAGCAGAGAAAGATTATTGATTCCTACGGCCAGGCGGTAGGCGTGGCGTAAGAGGCGACAATACAATCCATAGCCTAGTAGATAGAGCATTTCTCTGTCTGGATGGCTACCACCCCTGATCTAAAGTATTCATAACATAATAAGAATAAACCTGTAAGTAAAATAGCATAAAAAACAGAGTGACATTTTAAAACACAATAGGAATAAGATACATGCAATAGAATCAAGACTTTATTAAATAAATAAAGCAGAAAAGGAAAAAATAAAACAGATAAAAAAGAAAATAAAGATTTAAAAACACGAAATAGAAAGAAATAACCTTGACACATCTAGTTCGTCAGGATGGAGAACTAAAAAAACATAATCATAAGAAGCTTGAGTTATACTCGGCAATATTGGCCAAGTTTCTGTTCTCCTTTCGAGGTCGGCAGCACATTGAGAGCGCCGTCCTTAGGCGACGGTAACCTTTTTAGTCAGGTGGACTGTCAGTCTGTCTGCTGTTCATTTTGATCCAACATGGTGACCCAAAGTGGGCATTCGAGTAGTGTACGGAGAAACGTTCAAAAATAATCTGTATTTCTGACGCACAAAGAACTGATTGATACTGTTAAATTAAATTTTATCACGTAGGTAAGAGACATATATACAGTCCTTGCTACATAAAAGGGGGGACAATGAGAACAGTCATCGCGATAGGAACCGGGGGGATTGGTCTGAATTGATATGTGACGTGACGCATGCGGATTAAATTGATGTGCAATTGTTGGTTTAGATGCTAACGACGTAGCACTTTGCTAAGGGGAGGTTTATTGGAATGACGTCATAAACTCGACTACTTTTTAATAATACTTTATGACTGTTATAAAGATTATATCCCCTAATGAGTTATGTGTCAATATATATTAATAAGTCACTGTGCCTATAAAACTACAATCAAACATACTACCGTGTAACCCTGAATTCAAACACCTGGATTCACTAATGCAGAGTAATTATGATATAGAGAAGGATGTAAGGAGTTTAAAGTGGAGACAGGTAACCGGTGTGACATGCGAAAAACTAATGCCACTGAATCTAAAACGTCAGTTAAATAAGTCTATCATACGACCGGTCATCTTATACGGGTCTGAATGTTGGACCACTTAAGTTATAAAACACAAACGCCTCCATTCACTGAGATAAGAATGTTGAGGTGGATGCATGGCGATGACAAGAATGGATAAGGTGAGAAATGAGTACATAAGAGGAGTACCCGTGCTTGAAAAATTGAGAGGAAGAAGATTACGGTGATATGGACATGTAATGAGAAGGGATGAAAGTCAAGTGATAAAAATAATGTAATAACTGCAAGATTGATGGGTACAATTATATTAATGTATTGCGTGAAGTAAATCATAAAGAGGTGAATGGATTGTGTGAAGGATGATATGATGATTTGTCGTGTGACAGAGAACGTTTTTTTTTATTGCAGGAGTTCAGCAGAACGTATGTCAGAATAGATCTGTATGGAAAGAAAAGACATTGTGCCGACCTCAAATCATTTATGAAGGTGAAAGAAAAGAGAAGTCATATTGCGGGCTATAAATACGCGAAATACCGCCTTATCTAAAGTGAAAAATTGAAGACATGAGTGGATGAAGGTGATAAGTCGCATAATTCCAATTCTGAGTAAAGCGAAATAAAAGTTTTACTTTTATTTGAAACTGAACTGAACTTAACACCTTTTTCAACCTTTTTACTTTTTTAATATGCCTTATATCTATGGTCTAAGGTCTGTAGTGATTTGGTATCGACTTATAACCTTCATCTACGCAAAAAAGCATAAAACCGAATATGCGACATATCACCTACATCCACTCACGTCTTCAATTCATCTTAGGCCGTGCATACTCATCATAAATATAATGGTGCAAATTTTCCCCCAATCTGTGAACTTCATACAAGCTTCACGGTTATAATTTCGCAACAGATTACCTATTGTTGCAAATGTTAAAACGCATCATACTCGCTGAGCTTAATTTTGACGGTACATTATTTGATTTTACGTGCGTTTAAGAACTTGTTAAAAATAATAAACCTTTTGTTTCAAATTACAACTAATCAGCTTTTATCTCAGCAACGTAGTACTCTACTGAAAACTATGCTGTCTAAACGACGATAAGAGCTTATAACTCCTCAGTTTCGCAAGGTACATAACTTGCGAAGGAAATGTAATCATGCCTTATATGCAATACTGGTAGTTTATAAAATTATTTATTTACATACATAAAATGAAGACATCTATAAATAATCTAATGCAAGAAAAGAAAACTTAACTTATTTGTATTGTATTCTACCCATAGTCCCTCGAGACTGTAGGTAGAATACTGAGCCCAGATCACCGTCTTCTATAGTAAAAAGGCTGGCTACGTTTCCTCGCTGAATCACCATACTGATCCCATGACCGAGGTAAGCACCAACTTTCTTATCATCTGAAGAATCAATGCAGTACTTAAAAGATTTTACAGAGCGATGCTGATTATTCACTTTCAGTTTGAATAAGAGCAAAAAAAATGTGAAACACAACATTATCAACTACACGTTTATTATAAGGAAATAACGATTCTTCGTATTCTACTTCCCTGATATTAACTATATTTAGGGCCGAATTTCAATCGTCAGATAAAAAACTGAAACAATTCCACTGTTCAATTTGCGCAACTCTAATAATTCATTGATTCATGTTGCATTTTATCCTACGAATAAATTCTATCTGGCGGTTGAAAAATGGTGCGCGGCGCGGGTACCTACGCTCACATATGGAAGCGAGAGTTGGGTATGGAACAGGGAACATGAAAGTAGAGTAAACGCGGTCGAGATGCGAGCACTGCGCAAAATCTGCGGAGTGACGCTCGCGGACCGCGTTCGTAATACCGAGGTAAGAAATAGAGTTGGCCTGAAAGAGAGTGTCGGGGTGAAGGTAAGGAAAGGAATGCTCCGATGGTTTGGGCATGTGGAAAGAATGCATGATGAAAGAATGACTAACCAGATATACAATTCAAAAGTGGATGGATGCAGAAGTCGCGGATGGCTACGACACACCTTCCATGATCAAATTGATCATGTACTAGCAGAAGGTGATGTCAGGAGCCTTAAGAACAGACGAGCGTGCATGACAAGAGCTATGAATGTCAAAGAAGCAAGTGAGGTGTGTAAGAATAAGCCTGAATGGCTCTCTATTGTTCGTGCATACCCCGCAAGGAACCTGGCATGAAGTTATGTATGTATGGTTGAAAAATCAGTCCTCAAAACAGTTTCTCTTGAAATAATCCAGTAAAACTAATATGTACGTCAATTTGGAAGGTTTGCAATGCTAAATATGTCTGTGGGTGTGTCTGTTTCACTCAATCTCCATTTGAACAGTGTACCAATAAATCCCAGTTTTCTATCAACACTCCAGACGCATATAAAATCGCTAGTTACACTTCAAACGTGTATTTTTAACTTTCTTAGAAAAGCTCTACTTTCGGAATGTTTGAAAGTGTAATCTAAAAGCTAGACCGTATATTTTATTGGTCCAAGTCTAAAGCAAGATGTTTACGTTCAATTTCGTACTCTAATGAGATGCTATTAATTAAATTAACTTTTGCCCGCTTTCTGATGTACTTTTAACTGTAGTTTATTTGTTCGTCAGCGCTATCGGTCCAATCTTATACTAATATATAAAGCTGAACAGTTTGTTTATTTAAACGCGCTAATCTCAGGAAATGTTGGTCTGATTTGAAAAATTATTTCATTGTTGGATAGTCCATTTATCGAAGAAGGCCATAGGCTATATATCATCACGCTAAGACCAACAGGAGCGGAGCAGCAATGAAAATGTTTCAAATCGGAGGGGGGGCTTTAAAACAAAATCCACGTGGACGGCGTCGCGGTTACAGCTAGAAACTTATAAAATTGCGTTAGTGCGATAAACTTCAGATGTACTTGGTTCAAGTTACTTTAGTCACCAATGTTGGGACTTATCTATTCCATATCTTGCACCTATGTGAAAAAAAATTGCCTACGTTAGCACCTACTCTAATAAAAAACAACCGTGTGTGTCAACTCCGACTCACGACTGGCGTTGACTCCTTAAACATTAAAAAATATGTACACGTTCCGGGCGACAGCGGCCGATTAAGAAATTAATTGCTGTTCCTGAAAATAAAAAATCTGTTCAAAGGGATACAATTTTCGACGCCGGAAGCTGCGCGCAGCATTCGAGCAAGCTGTAAACGAGGTGTCTGTCGCGGACTGGAAAAAGTGTTTTCAAAACTGGTTCAGACGCTTGAAACATTGAATAGAAACTGGTGGACAGTACTTTGAAAAGATTGAATTTAAAAAAAAAAACTACTAGCTTCTGCCTGCGACTTCGTCCGGGACTACCCCACGGGAACTCTAATTTTTCGGGATCAAAAGTATCCTATATGTTGACCAGGGATATAAGCTACCATCATACTAAACTTCATTTAAATCGGTCCAGTCGTTTCGGAGATTAGCATGTACAAACAGACAGACAAACAGAGCAACAAAAAATTTATAAAATCTGAATTAGTTCTATTCCACTTCTTACATCCCCCTGAGACTCGTTTTTAGCATTGTTTTTCATTGTACAGAAATTCGCCTCTACAGTTTTATTATATGTATAGATGGAACATTTTTCTTTGCAAAACTTTCTGAGTGTCCCCATTACGGATAAAACATAGATTTGTGGTTTTGCTGAATTGGTGTTGCTTCTTCTCTGTTCTCTTTGCTCTGCTCTCTCTCTCTCTCTCTTTTTGCATTGCTCTGTTCGTTCTTGCACAGACAAAAATAAGACGTTGGTTCCAACATTTACTCAGTGTGTAAGAGGCATTCAACACGTGTGTTGTTTATTAATAGAGCGTATTATTATAACTGGTATTGCTGAATATTTCTTATTCTAAAAATACTGCAACAGTTTTTTCTCCTTATGTCAATGCCAAGATGTTTGACTTGTGTTATGATTACTTCCTTGATTATGATGTTTCCGTAGACGTCATTTAACACACTTAATAAACCAAACGTGGTGACTTACTATTGATTTATTTTACAAGATTAGATTAGTGTGGGCGGTACGTCTATCATTTATTATTTGTATATACCGACTGTAATAGGAGTTCACGGTCGCTTATAGCACTTTTATCGTCTTACAAAACGCCGTCAACTAAAGTCTCCTAGGTTTCGTACGAGAATAGCAAGTTATGACATCATACTTGAACTAGTCAAATAGTGCATTAATTATATTATTGTTTAAACAGATTTTTAAACTGTTTTACTAAAGGCATTTTTTTATAACTTTTAGCGACTAGCAAACATAATTAAAACTAAATTTTAACCTCCAGCTATATTAGTATCTAATATTAAAATTTACTGTAATCTGTATCATCTACCTACCGCAACAATTTTTGGTAATAACCTATAAAGTTTATCACATATAGAAGCGTTAAATGATTTTCAAAATAATAATAAATCGGCAAATAAACACATATTGTAAATCCCCAAATTGTAAATCCCCAAGTTACGCTTGTGTTATGGGTAATATACAACGGACTACGCTAGGGCCGATTCCAAACACCCCGAACATAGTAAATAACGGAAAATTCGTTTTCGAAATCTATCATGCCAGGAATCGAACCCAAAGACCCTGCGTTGCAGTAAAGTAGGCCATCAAAAGCAGCTCGCTCAGCCACAGACGCCTTCTGAATCAATAATGAAAATCATAAATATGTAAAAAAACGGCCTAAAAAATGTAATAAGATTTTTATAAATAAAAATTGGCAATGTCTTTGTTTTGTTATTATTTCAAGGTCTTTGTACAAAGAAAATTCTTCAATAAAATATATCCAATCCTAAAGAGCAGTATTAGAAATGAAACGCATTAGCGATAGTTGAAACAATTGTCATTGTTTACATTCACTCTAAATTATCCGGCTTGCAGGACCATTATTTCTTAATTTATGTACCGTTACAAAATTCAAATGTTTGCCAAGATTTTTAATTAATACATAGCACTAAAATGGGCTTGTTGTATTAAAGGTTTACTAGCCGCAATCTGTTTTTGTATGTAAAATACTCTCTGAAAACAATTGAATGCTTATTAATTTAATAGACGCGGATAATGTCTATGATATATAAAAACATAGTTGTAAGCTGATGTGGTCACACGTGACTGTCGCACTTTGCAAGCACTTTCTAATTGAATCCACGTGGATATATTACGTGGCAGAAGTCATATCGGGGGTTGCCACAATGTAATTCTTTTATTAAATACACACACACACATTCACACTATCTGGTGAAGTGGTTATAGTATACTTTGTTCTACTAGCAACAATAAGTTAGAAATATACTCTGAATCTTCATTCTAATGTCTCTGCTACACATAATATTAATTTTAGTAATATTTAGGGTCAAATGCGTTATTTGAGGTGCCACATTGTTAATGACGTTAATAAGTCACAAATAATTATAAGTGAGTCGCATTGAGTCGTAGTCACTAATAATAACGCAAGCAAGTAAGTAGCAAGAAGCAATTCCAATTTTGACCGTATGAAAGTCTCTTAGAGCTTTAATTAGTTAGATTTTGACATCTTTGTAGATCAATTTAATACTACAAATACCGGTAGGGTTATTTCGAGAAACTTTACCATCGAAACTGCATATACCAGTCATCTGACTTACTCTCAAACAGAAAGTGTCCTCAATTGGTCCCAGAAACGATCAGCAAACGATTACGTTTGTGTTTTTATTGCTGCAAATAATTTCAGCGCTCCAGATTCGTATTTAATGAGGCGTGGTTCTGTTTATAGAGCAATGGAATGAGATCGAAACAATAATACCTAGTTATGGTCTTATTCGAACAAAAATGATGTAAAAAATAGGGCAGTCCTAAAAAATGTTCACCAGTCTTCGGGAATATATATCTGAAGACTGCTTTAAGTGACACATTTTACAATACTAAGCTATCTGTTTGCTACTAACGCAACTTGTTCGTAAAACCTCATTACATCAAAACATTATATAATTAAAAATCACTCATGTCACTCGCCTTACATACGTCTTAACATTAATACAATAATTTATATATAAAATCTAAAACTACATATAAAGCTGTAAAACATAAAATATATATCTAAAATCGCAACAGACTTTCAATTTAATATAACAACAAAACATAACTATAAGTAAAAAGCGTATGTTTAAATACTTTACTGTCATCTTATAATGAAAATTTCGTAATAGAAAGTATTAAACAAGTATATATCTAGCCGGGAACGGAGTAAAAATAATTCCTGCGGCCGGACAGATTATCGTAAGAAGCGAAAAACATCCCAGAAGTCATTTGTTGTTGTTGGTACATGTTTGGATTTTTACCACCCCTGGTTTAGAGTACGACCTTAGCAGCCTTGAGTTGTGCTCGGGCATTGTGGGCAGATTCTAATCCTCCCATCAACGCTGGCAGCATATTGTTAGCCTTTGGTGTTACAATTGTCCATAGCCGATGGCTATTGATTTTTATTAGCCTGACTGCTGTACGCTAGCAATGAAAAAAAAATGACAATCAGCTATTTAACTTGATAGAATTATGACTATTATGATAGAAATTGTTTCTGGTGATTTTTTTATTACCTCTATATTCTAGTTATACTGCAAAACCCACATGTTTCACAAACTTGTATAATCTGTCCTAAGGTTGTCTTTGCTTTTAGTGGTAAGGCCACCTTTAGTTTTCTGTATTTAAACTTCTTGAATTATATTAAATGCTATGCAGTAGAATATGTTATATTAATTTCTATTCTATGTCTAAGCAATATGTTGCTTTATTTCTCTCCGTTCATTGCTCGTCTCGCCAATTTTCAAATGCGTTTTGCGAATCGACAAATTGTCAATTGACGCCAGATGATTAAAGCTGAACAGTTGTTACTCACTGTCAGCCATTTTAGAACATAATTCAAACGTCAACCAATGAGATCACAGTATTTGAATTCGAAGTGTTTGTATTTGAAATATTCCGTCGTTATTTTTTGGGGGCTCGGCTGTGAATTGTCTTTATTTTTGTCTAAGCGTCCTTACAGCGTTTTAATAGACATGACCGGGTCTCGAGTATTTCTGAAGCTCGATACAATTTACGGCTGCGTTGATGTTCTATGTGGGTGGTAGCGCACTGTATTATCGAGTTTATACGTAATTCAAGTCATTTTATTACTCTCATGGTTGGTGAAACAATTTTATCTCAAAAATTTGGTTTGGCTAGAGAAAGAATTGGCTAGAATTTTGTAATATATCAGCTGCAGTTTCTTCACTATACTTTTTAGAGATCCTTAGTCAAGTTGGCAAAAACGAAATCTTATGCGATCGCCATTCCTGTCCGTCAGTATGTTTGTCTGTTTTTTACATGCCAGTTATATTCTCACGAGATGCTAAGTTAAAATCCATATAGAGTAATCTATACTATTGTTGGCACCCCATCCGATGATCGGCACCCAGTCGATTTATTCAAGATATTAAAAATCCTAATTTAATTGGGATGGCAAACACGTAGAGGTCCCTTGATAGATTTGATATAAATGTTGCATTACTCTGACCGGCGATTATCCCTGTCTACGCTGTCTGTATTAATTAATAGATAACACTTTATTGCTCGCCAAATATACAATTTCAAAAATGCACAATTACAATATTGTCATGGTAGAAACAATAGGCGGCCTTATTGCTAAAAGCAATCTCTTCCAAGCAACCTAACTTAAGGAATAATTAAACTTAATCTACCTACATGTTTTATAAATATATAATATTCAGTAAAAATGTGTTTAATTTTATCCATTTTTTGTTTCATGTGTTGTTTGTTAGTCGGATTTGAATACGTATTTTATATGTAGGTCTCTTGTAGGTATAAGAGTGATTCTCAACTTCGTGTGACTTCTTGGGAAAAGGAAGTAGGGGTTTCAGTAAAGTGCATGTTTGGCAACCATCTGACTAGATAGTAGAACACATTCCGATCTCGTGACTTGAGACGTCATGGTACCGCAATTTAACGGGTTTGCGTAAATTATACGTCATATAAAAACTAGATTTGTAAACACTTGGTGGTTTGGCCGACGTAAATTGGGTGTAAATTTAGAAGAAATAATATACTTGCTCCTTTTGAAGCTGCCAAAGATGTTACAGTTGAATCACTACTCGCTCATACCTCGTCGCTAATGTTTCTTGATGCATATCTCTGATTGATTTCAAGATAGAAAACACCTTATATTGTAGGGAGGCGCAAAAAACTGTGTTAGTGCAACCTTGGCGAAATCCGTAATAATAGAATTATAGTCTTTGACATGAATTATTATGGTCGAATTTCGACCGCTAGTTTTAATTATTGTTGGTCGCTCGTTTGAGCTATTGGCCTCTTATTTATTTGTATATACTTGTGACGTCATAAATATATATGTACAAAATCTATTATATTGCTGACGTTTTGCATGATGATATATTCACTCTGTTACGTCCAATGATCGCGAAAACTTAAAAAATATTTGCGAATTAATGTGCTACGTAGCTGTTTTTTAAGAAATTTGCTATACTCACAGACGTTGTTGTAATATTGGTTTGTCTAGACGATGCGACAATACGTCTGCATCTATTTTCGTACAGAAAATTGTCATCCTCCAAGTTTGGGTATGAGAAAGTGTAACGTCATCAGTGACAAGCACTTGATTAATGTTATAAATAATACATTCTTTGTTCCTCGTTTCTATAAAAGTTAATTAAAAGTAAAACTACTGTCCTCTTCAGTAATTTAGTCAAGTAAACAAAGTTTACTGAAACAAACAGATATTATTAAATTAACAAATTAGATAGATAGATAACACTTTATTCTACTCCAAAACCAACATGAAATTAAAGACCAAAATTATATATAGTTATATACAAAGGGCGGTCCTATCGCTAAAAAGCAATCTCTTCCAGACAACCCCAACAACCAAAATAACACAACCAAGATCAAATTTGCTTGTTGGGGAAAAAAATATGTACTCCCAGTGTGGACGATGGGCCCCTGGATATGAGGCTGTCGTTTGCCCCCACCTACCGCCTGCGAATTGCAAGAGTTGCAGGAGTTAGGCTGTATTGGAACGTTCATAAGAAAAATAGTTTTAGCAATAGAAATAAAAACTTTCCGCAAACGCACCCATGCGAAAAGCCTTACTTTGAATTATAAAGTAAAAGTGGTTGATATAGTACCAATGGAATAATAAGTTGTTATTTTGATTTATGTAGCCAAGGTTAATAAATACGAGAGTCCAATCCTTGACCATGTAAATTCTGACTTCTCAACCTTTTATCGCGAAGAATGTATTAATAACATGGCTGTCTGCGTCCGTTATATTCCACTTGTTGCTATACGAAATATTATTGTAAACAATTCATTACTACTTCTTCTTTAAATCAATGTAAGAATGAAGAAACAATTTCTGATTGATAGCCACTGTATCACTAGATTTCACTGGAACTCGGACATTCCTGATTTTATTCATGGTAAATTTTGGTAAAGTACTTTTAATAAATGTGTATGTATGAAGATACTAATGCAAGTTAATGAAGCGAAAATATATGTCAGTATCTTAGCAGATGGAATTCCAACGGCATTTTAATTCGAGTCCTGTGGCTCGTAACAATATGTAAGCCATTCACATGAATGCGTGTCAGCATCGGCGCCCGCGCAGGTGGCAATGAAACTGTAGTGTCATTCACTGGCGCTTATTATCTATGTGTTAATACGGTTCTAAGCTTATTTTGATTCGCGAACACATTGCATAACCTCAAGTGTACTTGACCTTTCTTTTATGTGTGCCCGCGACATCTTCCATCTTGAATTTGTTTTTGAAATCCCCCGACTTTGAAACTTCATTGGTGCTCCACTCCTATTGGTCTTAGCGTGATGATATATACTCTATAGCCTTCTTCGATAAATAGGCTATCTAACACTGAAAGAATTTTTCAAATCAGACTAGTAGTTCCTGAGATTAGCGTGTTCAATCAAACAAACTTTTCATCTTTATATATTAGCATAAGATATATCTTACGCTAATATATAAAGTGGTCAGTTATATACAACTGACCACTGTCTCAAATTTTGGTATACAAGGAATCGAACCTGACTTTACTCTCAAACGCCTTTCGTCGTTCGTTTTCGTCCAACCAACCTGGAAGAGTCAATGAGACAGAAGAAAGAAAGAACAAAGATTTCTTTATAACTATAATAATATAGTCCATAATATTGTTTTATAAAAAAAAGGAAATGCATTACTAACAATAGCTCACATATATGGGGAGAAAATGATAATTATTGTAAAGTATATAAACATTTTTCCTTGAAGCGAGTATTTCATACTTGAATAACAGAGTTAATTGCAATGATTATATTGTCAGCACAAAACTGTCGTTAGATTTTAATTGGCATAATTAAACAATAAAACTACGTTTTGACTATTTTAAGCCGATATTTTATTTGATATCTTATTATCCCGACGTTTTGGTCACTTTTCAGTAGCCGTGACCAACGAAGTCAAAGATGGCTCTTTTTATTTTCACTCCCCCATTTTAATCTAGCTGTGCCCGCGACGTCTCATCTGCGCAGAATTTGTTTTCAAAACCCCCCGATTGTGAAATATTCTTCAACGGTGCTCCGCTCATATTGGTCATAGCGTGTTGATATATATCCTTCCTCGATAAATGGGCTATCTAAAACTGATTTTTTTTTCAAATCAGACCAGTGGTTCTTGAGATTAGCGCGTTCAATCAAACAAACACATTTTTCGGATTTATATCTTAGTATAAGATTATTAGAACTAGGCTTGTTCCTGAAGTGTTTCTTTCGTTTTTCATCTGTTCAAGCCAGAACATGTTGCGAAGCGGTGGTAAATTAGATCATGCTCCCAAAGATTAAATAATAACTTTACACAATAAATCAAACTAAACAAGCTAGCGATACGCTTAACAATAATTATACTATTACACATGACACCTGTGTCTTTCGTGATCACGGCTACTGAAAAGTGAAAGAAGCGTCGGAATAAAATCAATTAAAATACCGCGCTTAAAACCGTTAAAACGTAGTTTTATTATGATTACGATTTTGTTTCGATCACCGTTTTTTTCCGATAAAAATACTTTTTTTGTATAACGAATTTATTTATATTAAAAATTCAGGGACAATAACTATTGAAAAGTGTTCGACAAAAAGTTCTTTAAAAACTATGCGCTGGCATAAATAGATCATTTTTTACGATAATACCTTTATTACACAGTAAAGCCGTTTTTTACGAACATTTTCCTGCCGTAAGGCGTATTTTACTGGTAATAATGGTGTGTAATAAAATATTTCATCTAGCTATATTTCTTTCAGTAGATAAAATAATCTAATTGCCTTTTATATTCCTCGCAATCAACTTAACCCAATATCCAACAAAATCAATCCACAATCTCTAGAAAACGTCTCAAAAATAACTGAAATAAAAAAACAAATGTGTGCTGGGACACATAGTAGAAGTGAAACTTCAACGGTTTTTAAATTGGACAAATACCCACATTAACCATCTGCCCGTAAAACTTAAGTTAAAATTTTGTTGCGATTCGTTTTACCACTTGTCAAAATGGAGCTCTTTTAAAAATCATATATTTTGCGTCCGAAATCACAACGCAGACGTGTGAATTCACCTTAGGAACAGCATTGCGCAAGTGCGCAGGCGCAGTTTAGCGGACCGTAAAATTGATAGCTGATTTATTGATTCATTCGATTATACATATAAATAGTTCTAACTTAACTTGTATTGATTATTAATCATCAGTTATTTATAATAAAATGGCGCAGGGGTTTATATGTTAGACAATTAATTTATGAGTATAAATCAACTTTGCCAATTTCGGTCCAATGGTTGACCACTGATGCCATAGCGGTTTCTTTTTTCGTTGTCTTTGTATGAACAAACAACTATTATGACGTTAGTGATCGACCATTCCAAAGATATTGTAATAGCAGAATTAGAGCCATGGCTGTGGGTTGACTTGTCGCCTTTACGGCAGACGGCAGGATTTAGTATTGTTATAATAATATCAGCCCATAAATGTCCCACTGCTCGGCTCGAGTCTCCCTTTATAGGGGAACGGACAGTATACCCGCCACACTTGTCCAAGGCGGCTTGGCAGGTTTGACACATCGGTTATCTCGATGTGTAGGTTGCATCACGATGTTTTCCTTCACTGTGGTTATTTATTATAATTATAGCATTATAGTACGTGGTAATTGTAACGATATGCACATTAGATCAGAAAATTGACTAAGGCTGGTGTGCACAGACTTTTAACCGATGATTAAAATAAAATAATCGCTAAAAATGTATGCAAAAACAGTGATTATTTTATTTTAACCATTGATTAAATGTCGGTGCACACCAGCATAAGTGGTGCATGCGTTCCGGCCAGAATCGACCCGGGTTTTGAGTTTAGGACGCGTTCGCTAGCCATTACGCTACCACGATTTTTCTGCCTAATAGACATATGCATGTAATTAATCGTACGCAATGACTTTTTCAGGTGGTAGCACGACGTTCAGACTTGAAGCTGATAGTGACATCAGCCACAATGGACTCGAGCAAGTTCTCGACGTTCTTCGGGAACGTGCCTACGTTCACGATTCCTGGCCGCACGTTCCCAGTAGAGACGTTCTTCGCGAAGAACGTCTGCGAAGACTACGTAGATGGCGCTGTTAAGCAGGTAATATCTAAATTATTTGATTTACGTAAAATAATCAGAGAGATAGATTCTATTCAGAGCCCAGGTCCCAGTCGAAGGCCCAAGGAATGTTGGCTTGACGTTGTGAAGGATCACATGCATACCAATGGTCTCAAAACGGGAATGAATCTTCACCGCGCGAAGTGGAATAGATAAAGTAGCCGCTTTCCTACCCTGGGCGTCGGAGTGTACGCTCCGAACGCAACCGGGTTTTAACGCTCGGACCATGATGATCAGATTTTATTCCCCGTACAACAATGATCTGGTGGGAACTTCTCGCCGAGGCTTTCCCTCTGCGCTTCGACATGGGGTCTTTTAAGAAGGGCGTTATAAAATTTCTTAGAGGCCGACAACGCCTCCGGTGTTGCAAACTTCCATAGGCGACAATAACACCTTCCATCGAGTAGACCATCCGCCTGTTTGCCTGCTCAAGCAATAATAAAAATCGTTCCATACACGTATATACTGTTTCCAAGCGTTTATTTTACTTTTGACGTTTGCACTTCTATCTAGTTACATATTTCTTGACAGTAAAGCCCAAATTAAGCAAATGACAGAATTCTCGTACTTTATTGATGTAGGTAACGTAATAGTGATGTTCTGTTAGTCATGTAACGCACAGACTATTAAACCATCGATCGACACTACGTAAATAAATCGAAAGTAATCGATTTGAATTTAAAAATGTTCTACTTCAAAAAAAATTATGCCGCAATTATTTATTAAATTATAAATGCTTATAGAATGGCTTATTTACATATTATGTAAATTATTTTTATTAAAATGTAGGCATGTTTATTACACGATATAGCAAAAATATTCAGATGAGTTAAATTTATTTAAACTTATACATAAATGAAGTCGATTTTGAGAAACAAATCGAGTCGGTAACGCATTAGGACATTACGAGTTGGTCTGTCAAAAGTAAAATAAATGCTTGGAAAGGGTATAACAGTATACATGTACTACCAGATTTGTCGGCCAGTCACCTCATACGGATAATAATATAAGGAGGATCTTAAATTAGCATAGTTATGCTTAAATGAATTTATCCGTGCAGTAACGGAGAAAGATAACAATTTCCTGCGGCCAGGCGTCCTGTCTTATGAGACGACAAAACAACCCACAGCCAGGTGGGTAGGGCATTTTGCCGTCTGGATGGCTACCACCCCTGGTGTAGATTATGCCGCCATAACAACCTTGAGTTGTGTTCCGGAATTAGTGGCGAGATTCCAGTCTCTGTTTAGAGAGCGGCAGCACATTGTCAGAACCTTTGGTGTTACAATTGTCCACAGGCGATGATAGCCGCTTTCTATCACGTGGGCCGTCTGCCCATCTGCTAAACTCGCACAATAAAAAAATGAATTCAAGTAAATTTAGGCCAATAAAGTTATTTTATTGAATTATATAAAATAATGTACATTCCACTCGTAAGCAACTTCGCAATCTAGTCCAGTATTGCCAGTATATGAACTAAGTTTACGCATTCTACAGAATCTTTAAACATAAAGTTCTGTATGGTCATTGGTCATAGATAGTTCTCAAGCTGTAAATTTAATTCGCATTAGTGATGGAATAACTTTTTCTCTACGTAAAATAAAACGAAATTCCGCGTCTATCTATTTGTTTGTATTTCGCTAACTCCTCTTAAACTATGCAACGGATTTTTATAGTCTTTCCAAGTGTAGGGGTGGTACATATAAACACAGTTTCATATGTTTACAATATTTAATTGTAGTTAATTTATACAATTACAATTAATTTCGATATAAAATAGCGCGATGGCTTGTGACGTGTGTAGACGTTGATCGTTGAAAGAAGAAACGAGGAATGAAGGATGGGGTTGGCGTGCCCACGCCTTCTATTGTTCTTAAAAGAGAAATCGGCCGTACCGAGAACCTTTGTTGCCACTATCTGTAGCAATAAAGGCTAAACACCTGAGATAAGAAACATTTAAGAGTTTTTGGCGGAAACTGAAAGGAGATGTTGTGTTGTGCACATTTTATTTTCTAATATGTGTAAAATCTCTCTAAAAATAATTGTAGGATATTGATAGATTTTGAGTAGTAATTATGTGTTTTCTGAGAAATGTGCACTGTATAGTCAAATGTGCCTTTTGAGTTGTCACAAAAATCCGTTGATTGACACTAGCTGGTTACCTACAGTCCAGGTGTGCTACACCTAGGCTTAAGAAAATAAAGACACTATATTGTAAACTAAGATCTGGCTTAAAGGCCTAGCTGCCAACCAGCAACCTAAATAAATAATCCTTTACATTTGACAGCTCAATGAAGGATCGATTAGTAATGTCATACAATACAAAGTTTTTGCTTCTCGTTAATATAATGATGTAATAATAAATAATATAATATTATCCCCGCAAATTGCTAATGCGCTAGGACCTTGTCAAATAACATTCACGTGACGTCATCCGATACTCGATATGTACGCGTACTCGCCGGCAGTGATGCTAACAGTACTGAGGGTTCGGCTACGGTTACGTTACCAAAATGGCGGCCAGGCGCATTAGCAAAAGTCACTTTATTTCCTAAACATCACATTTGTGCGCTCCAATGAGACAAAACATGCTGTACTTTGACATTAACCATATTCTCCATCTGTGTTACAATGTTCTGTACAAATGAAGAATTTAAATATGATTATATTTTGGTAGATCGATAGAACGCAAACTACTGCTTCGTATATACGCAAGTTTCTTACTAATTCCCACGCAGTAGTGTAAGTAAATAAACTACATGCAACACTTGGTGGAAACGGGCCGGTGTCAACGAACTGCAGTCCCCGACCGCCTTACCGATTCGATTCTCGCTTGATGCAAGTATGCGCGGATAAATTCTAAGTATGCTGTTATTATTAGATATCTTACGTTCACTTTGTGCACAGCTTTTTTACGCTTATTTCGAGCTTGATGGATGTCAGAAAGCGATTGTATGAAAGGCTAATTTAATACCTACCGTTTTTAGGATGTTGTAAACATTTCAGCAAAACCGTTCTCCTATTATCATCGTCAAGGCCTTCCGTATATGTACCTGACATTTCTCCTTTTTGCTTCTGTGACGTGTTACCTTTAAAATTGAAATTTTGGAAGATTTTTAGAATATTTTACTTCCAGAAAAACTTGCTTGTCAACCTCCAATGTATTTTAAAAGATATTATGTTTTTTTTTTTAAATAAAATGGGAATCGATTCTGTAAAGTTCTCTTTAAGCCAAAATGGCTACGAATCCCGTGTTATGTTAGACCACTGGTCCCCAAACTATTTTCTCTCGTAAACCCCTTAACAATTTAAACTGCATTTACCCTCTCTAACAGACTTCAAAAAAAAAAGACTCCTCAATTCATCATTAAACATATATTTCTTTATATATGTTCTATAACTTTTGTTTCTGTACCGATTTTTACAATTATTTTTGCGATGGATATAGTTTCTAATTGATTCTACACACCATTTATAGCTTGTAAGTACAAACGCACACCATCTTATTTTATTATTCTGTTTATAGAAAGTTGAAAATTTCGTCATAACTTCACTATTATGGACTTCTGTTTGCAGCTCGTGGCCTCTAAGATTTTGTTTTCACTCACGAGGTGAGTGAAGTTCGATATGGACCCCCAGGGGTCCATGGATCCATATGGACCACTTTGAGGACCTATGTGTTAAGACTAACGCACCTCCATCCAATACTGTACTAATTAATTTTGTACATTTTGCGAGCCGGTCGGTGCGTTGACCTTTCGGCTCTTGTATCGATCAACGCATTTTTATCGCTCTTCATTGAGTTTTCGTGTTTCTAGGAGCGAAGCAATTACCATAATTACTTTTGCGCAATATTTATTACTTCCCCGCGATAGCGGAGATTTATAATATGCACAAGCATTTTTTATGATCTGTACTTCAAAGATTATTTAAATTAAAATAATTTTGTAATATAAATAATTCATATTCAATATTTGCTATGTAGTTTTTATTATCAATTGATTTACTTAATGAAATGTAATATTCATTGGTGCATAAATGTAGTTGAAAACAGGTGTTGTTTTTAATAACATTTCATTCAGTTCACTTGACTAAAATTTTATTATTTTTAAATTAAAGTAATATTTTTATAAAATTAATTATAAATACCAGCCCATAAATATGCACAGACTGTACGATGGACATCCGCCAAAGTCATCCCAGACGAAGCCGTCTGGTTTCATACATTGGTAATATGTGTGCGCAGATTACATAACCAGGGCTTAAAAATTCTTTAATTATAATTCATCTATATAATATATATAACGACATTAATGTGAAGAACTGCTTATGACAGTTTATGCACAATTTCACACGCATATATCGGTCACTCTCTAAGCATAATGACGTCGAACCCGAATAAACATGTGGAGACCACAACCACAGTGCGGTTATGTTATCTTGTTTGTTTAATCGGTGTAATTAACAAACATGTGGAACTGACGAAGTCATATCATCGCACCACACTGGGTTGTATCTGCGTCAGAGTCGATTTGCCATAAAGATTGCTTCATTGCAAACGCTGCACTTCTATCTGGGGCACCCGCTTACAAGATTAGTCCAATAGGGTGCTGGTTTTATGCTAAATGAAACACTCCGTTCTCTCACATATAGACTGTATTTATTATAGGCGCTTAAAACAACAATAAGAATATACTTAGCATTATTGATATTAAACAGGACCTTAAAATCGATCAAAACAAGTTAGCAGTAGAACCCGGCTGTTCCTCTGAACACTGATAGCACTAATTGTATCTATTTCACCGACTAATACTAGTCGCACTAATAAAACATACAGGTATTCACAAGATCCACAACAGTAACGCTTAGAGTCCAAATGGCTGTAGTCTTACGAAAGCTTCCTGTCCTGTTTGGTATATCTTCTTGTTTTCCTTTTCTTCGCTATGAATCGGAAACGATGTCAAAACTAAAATGCCTGGTTTTTAGCGTATTCGCTTAGGTACAACTTTTAGTCAGACGCTTAGCTGCTAATCAAACAATCTATTTTTTGCGGTGAGCTTCACTCGGGGTAGGGGAATTCCGGGGGAGAGTCAGGGGGATTCTGTCTATATCAAGTCCCCTGTACTAGATTCAATGTCACGACGCCCTTCCAGATTTCGACGGCGGTGACTTTACATCTCTGCTTTTTAAATTCTTTTGTCTGTATTCTCTATATAAGTGTGTAGCTATTCAGAATGGTGCTTTCGTTTTTTTTCTACCACCGCATGGCTGGTCGTTTAGCCTCATTTTCTTGAGCCATTTCCCATCAACTCTTAACGTTCCTCTCGTGCACCTTGGAGGTTTGGAAGGAGTTCCTAGCTGCTATTTTCTCCGAAATACGTTCATTCTTCGAGGCCGATAGCATCTCTAGAGTTGTAAAGTGACACATCGATAAGGGCCTGTAACCACTTTTCATCAGATGGATCTTTAGCCTATCTGCCGTACATTTAACTCAGTGACCACGTCACCATCGACCATGAGGAACCCAGTGATTTCACTTTGTTATATTAATAACTATATAATACGCCACACGCTTGAGCAGTTTGACGAAACATTACTTAAAAAGCAATTTGTCACCTACTAATTCATAATGAGCACGTATCTGGCATTAAGTTTAGATCGTATTTATTTGGTTACTATTAACACATAATTCTTTTTTCATTAAATTGCCCTGTTTCCAAATGGATTGTTCTACCCTTCCTATTTATTTTGCCTCTGATCTAGTAGTTTAAGTAATAGTAGTAAGTGAATAACTTGTTTTTTTTAAAGGTTTTTAAATACAAGCTATTGAGATCCTGGATATCATGTAGCAGCAGAGCGCTAGTCAAGACAAGTAAAACGATCCCAAACACGACGGGTCTATCTTGTTTAGTACAGGAGTTCCTATAGCTACCTTCTGACTCCATCATCAGATCAGCTCTATGGTACCATATTATTGCATTGTCACGCGATATATGTATGCAAAATTTCAGCTCAATCGGAAACCGGAAAGTTGGTCAAATTTAACTTGCAAGATTCCATCCATACATACATAAGTACATGCCATTGAATTTAATAAAAGGCTGTCATTAAAATCGATAATTTCAATATATAGATAGACAACCAGGCTCAGTAAAGATTTAACATTTATTGGTGGCTTCCAAGGGTCCCGTTGTTACCATTATTTAAAATAACTCTAAAGTACCTGTTAATGTTATTGATAATATAAGTCACATATATAAAGACAATAACGGCTTTTAAATAAATTAACACCCCATACTAAATGCTGTAAATTTTGTGACTATTTGTTCGCATTGTCATGCAACAATCAGCTAATGGACTATGATTGAGGTTGAATTTCCTGTTATAGCTTGAACAAACTGTATGTAATTGTTTGCGAACATCTCTATGAGAGTCATATTTCATTAATCTATTAATTTAAATATTAAACTACTACAGTTTAATTGGATTGAACGTGACAAAAAAGAGTTTAAAATAAAAATTTCCCTGAATCGAGGAGACCTGAGACTGCTTAGCAGTGAGACTTTTATGGGGTTATAAATATAATTCGCACATGCACATTAGTAAAAATTTAAATAACTTCATCATGAGATTACTTTATTATTCTCATTTAATGGCTAATTGTGCCGTCCACTACATTTGGGCGAGATTTTGGAATTATATTTGCATCTTCTAAAACACTGTTTTTCAATCTGTGGGTCGCGACCTCTAGGAGGGTCGCAGAGCCTTGCTCGGGGATCGCCGGCAAAAGGAAAAGGCTATTTAAATTTATACCTCGTACTTAGGTAATTCGTACGCTCAGCAGCTTTTCGTAGAGGTCCTAATAATGAATATAGGTAACAAAGAAGACAAAACATAAACTAGTCTTTTAAATTACCACTAACTTTTTGTCTTCCAAGGGGGTCGCCAAAATTTTTCAACCGGTTCGCGTTTTCAAAAAGATTGTAAATCTCGGACTTCTAAACCCTGCAAAATATCGAAATGAAGCATACACATAAATCTAACATAATATTCTTCTCTTTATCCTTAAATGGTTCGTTATAATCTGTTGATCCGTTTCGGAATCGATTCAAGACCATTTTTCAGACAGACTGTCTGTCACAAATACAAAAAAGCAATATTTTTTTATTAAACAGCGTATACATAATAGTGTTCACGGTTTTGTTTTAAAATCAGAGCCGCTTCAATTTTATTAGTAAATATAACATATTTCATCAAAAATATGCAGGAACAACAAAATATGCTTAGAAAATAACTTTACAGATATTACACGTGAATACACTTTACAGAAAACATAATCGAATGCACTTAAGAGGTACTAAAACCACTTTTTAAGTTCAAGAGCAACACAAGGACGTACTCTATGCCCCCTGCTGTTCAACCGATGCAGATGGCTTCATGACTTTCATATTTGTCTCCCGCCAATGCATTTTGTAAGCGTACTGGTATATTTTTGTAAAAAAAAAATGTTATAATGAGATATATAAATTAATATAATGTAGTGTGAATAACGTATGTAAGTAGCACATCATCGTGATCTTTCTATCGTGAAATACTAATTACATTCGAAGCATCTACTTTGAAGCTTGGGATTTGGTTACCTAATCTTTCTTCACTACTTCGTGCTCGGTCTTCCGAATTCCTTATCGTGCGTCTATTATCATGCATATCTAACGTGACCATTTATTTTTTGACTCAAAACGGGACATTAGTTTAATTAACTAATTAAATTAGGTAGTCAATAAAAAAACACTCTTAAAGTTTTTTATTCAGAAAAAGTAAGTTAGCTTAAAAGTTACGAATTAAAATAAATATATATATATATATATATATATATATATATATATATATATACCGAAACTTTTAGTTATATTTATCAGAGCAACAAATTTGCTTTAATATAGCTGGTGATGATTTTAAGTAAGAATGAAACTCTTGGCACGTTTTTTTTATATTCACATTAATTATCAACATCGCCTTTAAAACTGAAATTTGTAACTGGGTCTTCTCAGATGGCCACTTTGAAAATACTCTTTCTACTGGAGCATTTTTAGCATATTCACTTAAAATATAGTTTTCATGCTGAAGATTGTTGGCTTGAAAATGTTTCTATACTTCCACCCAACGATTTTCCGTGGAAACATTCAGATTATTCCGTCTGGACGGCTCGACTACTCAAATTTTCGCGCGGTTTCAGAAAACGGGACAATTTTGCGTCCCAGAGTTCATTTCGGGGACACCGGGACTGATAGTTCTAAAAAGGGACAGTCCCGTTCAAAACGGGACGTTTGGTCACGTTATGCATATCGTACCTTGCCACGTGAAGCGAGCGGTTTTAGGAAACACCTTACACCGATATCTGGCGAGAGCCATACGCCTAGAGATTTGTTTCTCAGACATGGCGTACCGTATGTCACGGTTATTAAGACTATGCGGATGTAGGAGTTCCTGCCTCGTTTCTTCTGCGCGACTGCATACATCCACCGCAGAATATTCGTCGCCGTGACACTTCAGTCTTGCTTATGTCGTTTAATATAAAATACTAATCCGTCTAAATTGAAAAATATATTTTCGAATACACGAGAATCCACTGATGATTTCAAATTTACCAATTACAGCTGAATAGTAGTAACATCTAAATATTTTTTGACAGATTAATGTCTATAATTACAGGACAATATCCTGCGCTGCCATTTATCAAGCCGATAATCTTAAAGCGTAAACTGCAATTACCTAGATAAGCACGGCAATGTTCAGGGCATCGCACTTAAATACATAAGACAATATCACATGTTAATCTGTGTATTGGGCAATCAAGTGACGCTTGTTGTGCGCAAACAACGGTTATCACTTCCCTACGTTTTTCATATATTTCAGTAGGTAATTTAAGTTTCCACAGTCAAGGTTTTTTATTGTTTCACACAATAGAATATATATTTATCGTTCTCTGTCTTTTATCTTTGTTTATGTTAAGCTGAGCTTCCGCATTGATATCTGCTATCTACAGTCGCGGAATGGAAATGTTCGTCACCTTAAAGTCGACTTGTGCTGGCACAAGTACATGAATCAATACTGCTATCAGTTTATAAAATATAGAAACGTGAAAAACGAAAATTTCAATGTTGACAATGAAAAATCATAATCTCTAGACTTTGTTTTTGGTGAATGTTTCTATCTTTATACCGATCTTTGAAATGAACCGATTGTCACGAAAGTTGCTTAGTAAGTCATAATTCTACCACTGCAATGCAAATACACCAACAAACAAAATATAAAATTGATGTTGTTATAGTTTTTAAGTTTTCAAGCTTTACGTTCCTTATTCTGTTATGTTCTTGTTTATAAATTCGCTTCGTAGCATCAAGTTTTACATAAGTTTTTTTATATTAATTATTTAGTTTATTTTTATATTCATTTCCAATAGTACTCGCCGTGTTTTCTTTGCTTTTTGTTTGTTTCGTTTGTCTATCCGTGAGTCACTGTAATATAACGGCCCTAACTGAAGACCAGCGCTGGTTGAGTCAACCAGCATCATGCGTGTTAGGACCGATTCAGAACTTCATTGCACAGTTGTATTGTCTCATTTATAAGTATGTTTTGATTTGTATGTAGTTCTGAATACATATTTTTCTTTCTTTGTAACTTCAAATAGCTTACTTTAAACCAACAAACAAAAAGAAGACAAAGAAAACTGATACAAAACTGATGCTCGTACTCTGCTGTTATCAGATAATAAAACATAACTGTCAATGTATGCGTAAAAGAATAACTCTTCCGGAATACATGTTACATCTCTAAGGGCCGCTTGCATAAGGTTGCTTAAATTTATGTAAGAAACACAAAACGTATTTAACACCCTTAAATACAATTAGCGTCTTGCACAACGCAAAATTTACCGCTAAATATGTTTAAAGAACTGTCAATACCTTTTGTGTAAAACGTATTTAGGCACTTTAATATGATTAACTAATTTTATTTAAAGGCGATCGTTATGCAAGCGGCCCTACGTTTTAAGATTATAGTTATTATAACAAACAGACCTTTGCTATCAACAATGTTGAATAAAGCTAGTTATGCATCCTGCCCCGGGCCGCGTTATCATTGCGAGAACCTAGATGCTGACACTGCCCATTCCCGGTCAAACGAATGTTATTGTCTAGAGCCCACACAGGTGGCCGGGGATGGTACGATGTAACCGCGGGAGGACGCATGGCCGAGGTAGTTAAGAGAGTCTGCAGCGTGCATTAGACCTGCCTAGACGCATTCATATTAAGCCTAGAATAATTAGTTATAAATTGTGTATCCAGTAATTAAAGTTTAATAATAAAATTTCTTAATTAAATCAATCTTTTTTATCAATATCGCCCCCCCGGTCTTGACTAGCTTCAACGAACGTTGTTACCACTTTACATAAAATAACACAATGTACCCATAAACAGCCGATTTCCATAAAATTGCAGTGCAGTTAATAAAATCTAATAATAACGTTGTGAGGCGAATTGAGTAAACAACAAGTTTTATGTTCGTTTCAGGCACTTCAAATCCATTTACAACCTGACGAAGGAGACATACTGATTTTTATGCCGGGTCAAGAAGACATTGAGGTCACTTGCGAGGTAGGTCTACTTCTTAGAACTGAGTCTCTTTTCTTAATTCTTTGTATATAGTATGTTTACCAATAAAAAAAAACATGAGTTACTTTTAAAGATGCTGCCATTACTAATTTTCCATTCCATTATTTTTTAAAAATTATTATCTATTCTATTTTAGTTTTGAAACCTAGTCTCATGATTTATACTATAACTTACAAAAGTCTTATATAAAGATATGCTTGATCGCTGAATATCTCATGTATGTCTTGTCACTTGCATACTTTAGGCTGTGCAATATAGTAAGTACCCTATTAGTATAATTATTATAATTTTAATATACATATGTTCGTGCCTACCCCGCAAGAGACCTGGCGTGAAGTTATGTATGTTTAATTAACAGGTACTAACAGAGAGACTTGGCGATTTGGACAACGCTCCGCCGCTGACTGTACTCCCGATTTACTCCCAACTACCAGCTGATTTGCAAGCGAAGATATTTCAGCGAGCGCCGCCGGGGCAGAGGAAATGTATAGTCGCTACCAATATTGCCGGTAAGTACAATGATATTATATAATATACAGTCGACTCTCGATAATTCAAACCTGCCAACAACCAACAGCCTGCAAACCAAAATATAAAATTTTGCATAAAAAAAACTGTGTCTATATTTCAGAAAAAATATTTAGAATATTGTACATTAGAATATGCAATATTCTAAATATTTTTATTGCAAAATTTTAATAAAAGCTGCTTTTTCTCAAAAGTGTCTGTGGGTTATGAGTTTCCCAAAAAATCTCTTTATATTTCTAACTAAATCAATATATTTTTATGCACTTGGTAATTCGAACGAAAAAATCATCGCTACGTAACAAAACGACGCGTTAATTGGAACTCATCGGCGTCAAACACTCGACAATTCGTAAAGGATCTCTTATAAATAAGCCCGAGTAATCCATCGAGTCGAGTATGTGTGCCCGCTGCTGACAAGTTCAAACTTGTATCATCGTACACGAGTCTTTGTTTTTGTAATGATTAATGATTACGTAGTTTGACACACACTTCAGCGCGAACACAAGCAGCACTTTTTGAGCAGTCTGAGCACTGCTGCTCAGACTGCTCAATAACTTTTTTAATGTCATTTGATGCAAACCAATATAACAGATTTCTTTATTAATTAATTCGCATTATGAATATGTAAGCCATGTACCTCTTAACTTTTATCATTGTTAAATAATAGAAGTCAATATATATGTATGTAATACATAATTGATTATCAACTCTCAATAATTTAAAGTTTTATTTCTTTTCTCTCGAAAATTTCGAACCATTTGATATTTCAAACACTCGATAATTCGCAATACTTTAAGACTCCTTCGAGTTTCGAATTAACGAGAGTCGACTGTACTTTATTGTACAATAAAATTAATGAAAGAATACACAAAAACAGCTTAGAAATTAGGTACAACGACGGTCTTATCGCTGACAGCGATGTTTCCTAGACAACCTGGGGATGGGGAAAGAAATATGGCATAAAAGCCCATTACAGACATATATTACGATAAATATATGTGTTACGAGTCGCGAGTGCACTACGAAAAATTGCCTTTTTCGTAGCGCATCGAAATTTAAGGACTTATCATCAAACTTTAATCTTGACATTTTTAGAAATATAATGAATATAGGATTCTTTCGACGTAAATCTAAATGTAAAATTTAAGTCTTACAATATTTAATTTTTTATTCTTACAGAGACTTCACTCACTGTAGACGGTATAATGTACGTGATTGACTGCGGATATTGTAAACTGAAAGTGTACAACCCGAGGATCGGTATGGATGCTCTTCAGGTAAGATTTGAAATGTTTTTAATGAACCAATTAGAAAGAAAGAAAAAGATTTATTTAGAACTACTATAAAACTCACTTAAACTATTAAAATAAAAACAATAAATAAATGTAGTCCTAAATTGGCCTTAGCTCAGCAAAAACTGCCGGTTAGTATAACCAGCGCTGATATTCCGCTAGGGCCATTCGTGACATACACGAAAACAGGCAAGTAAAATAAAGATATGAAGTGAACAAACAGTAAAAAATAAATAAGTGAAAAAAAACCATAATAACGTTAACTAAATATTTAAAAAAACATTAAAACTTATTAATTACATTAATTGACATTGCTACCTAATATCTATAAAATTTTAAAAAGAACGATATCAAATAACTAAAACAAACAATACAGCATTTAACACACGACATAAGAAACACAGTCAGCATGTATCAGGCATAACCTCCACATGCACACCATCATATAGCACTGGTATCATGGATAAGATGGGCCTGGCCAAGAGAATGCCTGGAAGCAGGACTAAAGTGTATTAACAGCAGAATGAATAGTAAAGTTGGTAGCGATAGAACATGACATACTCAACATGATCAACTCGTAGATATATTTTTTTAAACACAAGTAAACGTGTATATATAATGAGATTAATGGAAGTAGATGAAGCGATAATTTCTGTGCAAAAACCGAGAAAGAACACAATTTCCTGCGGCCGGGCGGCCTGTCGTAAGAGGCGACAAAACAACCCCACAGCCAGGTGGTAGGGCATTTGCCCGACTGGATGGCTACCACCCCTGATCTAGAGTATGCCGCCATAACAACCTTGAGCTGTGTTCCGGCATTGGTGACCAGGTTCCAGTCTCTCTTAAGAGAGCAGCAGCGCATTTTTAATACCTTTGGTGTGCAAATGTCCATAGGCGATGGTAACTTTGATATTTGTTTGTCTTTCAAGACCGCAGGGCATAAAAATGTCCCGGACTTTTGGAGGGCTTGCGTAGGGCCCTGGGAAGGCCAACACATAGAGGCCTCTTGACAAATTTAATGTAAATGTTGTGTGTCAATGACCAGCGATTATCTCTGTCTACACCATATACTAACGCACCCAAGGACAAGCCCCGGACAGTGTAGGATTTGAATTGTGGAAATTGAGATCAAAAAGTACCGGGTTATTGGGGTGAACTGCTAGTGATACTAGGGGTCTGCCTGTCGCAATGTTCGGGGAACATGAAAAATAGGCAGACTGTGAGTCGCCACTCCCTGGATGGGCCCCTAAAATGCCATGGAAGACAGGGGCAACATGGGTGTAAGTGGCTAAAGGGTGTAGACAGGTGAGCTGCAGGTTCACCGAACCTACTTCTGACGTTATGCCATATATCACTTCAACCCCTGGAGCTTGAGTCTTAGGCGCTAGCGATCTCCACTCCGTATAGGCTAGTTAAGGCAAGTACGGAAATGGGGGCCTTGTCTTGCTCTTGGCCCCCGGAGTCAGGTACAAGGTGTCGCTACTCACCTAAGGCTCTGTCATGCAGCCCCCCTGCGGGTTTATTATTTTAATTTATTTTGCATATACTTTACTTAAGTATATACTATTATAGCAAGTAGTCATCGGCAAACCTTCTGCGCGTGGCGTATATGTTTTTTTTATAATTTCTTTCAGATTTACCCCGTGTCCCAGGCGAATGCCCGCCAGAGGGCCGGTCGCGCCGGCCGAACTGGCCCCGGGAAGGCGTTTTGTCTCTACACCCAGAGGCAGTACCAGCACGAACTCCTCTCGGCCACAGTGCCAGAGATACAGAGGACCAATCTCGCCAACACAGTGCTGCTGCTCAAGTCTCTGGGAGTTGAGGATCTGTTGGCGTTTCACTTCATGGATCCACCACCACAGGTGAGAGACTTGATAAAGTGTTACAACTCAGGTCTGGACAAACACAAACTCCACCTGCATATCTGCAACAAAGCACGTTTATTACCCGTCGGCATCTTTCTTCTTCTTTTGTTTACTTCTTGGCATACGGCCTATTGTTGTCTTGTAATCATTAACCAGGTGTTACGGGTTTAAAGTACAAGCTGATTCTAGGAAATTCGGTCCACGTTGCCGGGTGGACATATTGCATTTGTGCAGTATAAAACAAGGACTTGATGGAGGGCAGAGGCAGTCGAGCGAGAACCACGAACGAAGCGAGACGTGTGTACTACAATCGGGAATCTTTTAGTTTTACGTTGGGATTTGTTGTGTTCGGTTATATTTATACCTGTGTTATACCTGTTTGTATTGTTACTATTGTTGTTGTTGATGTATGTATGAAATTTTGCACAAATGTATATCGCGTGACAATGCAATAATATGGTACCATGGAGTTGATCTGATGATGGAGTCGGAAGGTGGCCATAGGGACTCCTGTATTAAACAAGATGGACCCGTCGTGTTTGGGCTCGTTTTTCTTGTCTTGGCTAGCACTCTGCTGCTACATTATATCCAGTTATATAACAAGTTAGTTTTAATCCAATTATATGTTTTGTGATAAATATCGAGATCATCCAATTTTGAGTTTAGACGGTTGTATGCATTGCACACTCTTGTGATAGGGCCACAGAACCTTAGAAGGGCTGTTTCCGTTGCTATATAAATCTTTTTTTTCTATCAGGATACAATCCTGAATTCGATGTACCAGCTGTGGATCTTGGGCGCCCTGGACGGCACGGGGTCACTCACGCCCCTCGGCCGGCAGATGGCGGAGTTCCCTCTGGACCCGCCGCAGTGCCACATGCTCATCGTGTCCGCCGACATGGGCTGCAGCGCCGAGGTGCTCATCATCGGTGAGGAAGCAATTTCAAAACTTATCTAATACTACCTGTTACCCGCTACTTCGAACGCGTGGATATTTTTTCTAAACTAAAAGTAGCCTAAGTTACACTTTATAACATTAGCTAACTGCCAGTGGAAGTCCCGTTAAAATCGGTTCAGCCGTTTCAAAGACTAGCCGAAACAGACAGATTATTTTTAAATTGATTTTTTTATTTGAGTGTTATATATGTTGGAGGGAAGCTATAATTGGATGGATTATTGTTTGGATGTATAACGCACAATATTATTTGTTTACATTTTAATTGCTTCTAAAATTCTTAATTTAATTTGATTTGTTAAATGTTTCTATAACTTAAAGATAGTTCTAACCTAATAAAAGTTATGAATATTGTAATTTAATAAACGACCAATTAGAGCAGAGCATATGGCGGAGCGGGGTCAGACGCCCTCTATACTTTGGTAGTATCTACTTCGGTAGACTGAGGAGTTTTTGTGACACATTTGGTTGGTGACTACAGGTCGAGTTGGACCATTGAGAATTGTAAAGAAAGTATTGAAGTTGGAAGTATGAGCGGTGCCCTGAACCCGCTGCTCAGTCTAAACTATGTTAAAATGTCTTTTAAATCTAAATTAAAAGTGTATAAACCGTGGCCATTGCGTTTTTATGCTCGCTTTTTATCCTGTTTACGCCCACTAAACCTGCAATAACTAAAGGAGATGTCGTGAGAACGAGGCCTTCTCCGACATATATATGTTCATGTGCATTTAGTCATAAGCTATTATTTTTATAATACAGACACTTCGATTTTATTCATCCTATCCTACTTCCTCCTAGTATTATAAACGCGAATGTTTATAAGAATGTATGGATGTATATGTTTGTTACTCTTTCACACAAAAACTACTGAATGGATTTTGATGAAAAATTATATATATGGATATAATGAAAACGATACATAATTAAAACTTTTTAGATTTCATATTAAATGTTTTTTAACAACAGAAATGAATACTAATCGATTTTTTAAATTTTGATGTATATACACTGCACTCCTCCTAAAGTCCTAAACCCGTGTATCGATTTTGATGTTTTTTTTTTGTGCGAGCCATTATGGGTCCATATGATTTGGACTATTAAACCGGATAGGTGGCGCTGGCTATATGTTTATTTAATTCCGGACAGGACAACGTCTGCCAGGACTGCCAGTCCAGTTTGTTTACGTTATTCTCTCGAATCGTAAACATCGTTTTCAGTTTCCATGCTGTCAGTGCCTTCGGTGTTCTACCGGCCCCAGGGTCGTGAGGAGGAGGCGGACTCGGTCAAGGAGAAGTTCCAGGTGCCCGAATCGGACCACCTCACACTGCTCCATCTTTACAACCAATGGAAGTCGAACAAGTGAGTATCATGCAAGGACTTAGGGATGACATTCGCCCAATTTTTAAATTATCTAACTAATGAAGTTTAGCATATAGAATATAAAAAAACATTAATTTCTGTAAATACAGTGATAAAGTAAATCGCAAGTATATTATATTGATGTAAAACAGCGAACGGAAAACATATACATCTGACTGGGTAGTAGCTACGATTTTATTATTTGTTGATGTGTATACGCATAGTAGCAGTCTGCCGCGATCAATATAAGTTTTTAAGACTATAATAAACAAAATATATCAATGGCAGATCTGGTCAATAACTTTCAAATTTTTTTATCATTTTCAAAATGGTCTGCCACAAAGTTAACCGCGTGATAATAGTCTGCCATTCTTATTTTCCGATAATAATAAGCCTATATTTTCAAATATCAAAACGGCAGCTCTGATCAAATGGATTTAAAATTCGTCAAAAATCGATACTGTCTTACCTCAGCGCTCGTCGCGTCCACCACTAGAGCTTAGTGAGTCCCCGTACCATGCATAGTAGGTATAGGTGCTTCAATGTACAAAACCTCAGGTCTGGTCAAATACATACAGGTAGCCGATCACTGGCTCCTAAGCTATCACATTCGTAACAATATTATAAAATTCTAAACAAAAAAAAAATCGACTGGAATAGACTATGTAAAGTTTACATTGTCTATTCCAGTCGATCTATACCAGTTTACAATTTACACGATGGAGAACACGATGCAAGCAATTTTTTTAAAGATATCTTGTCTGTAAAAAGTGCTGGGCCGATTTCAATGCTGTTTTCGCTGGTCGACGGCAAGTTCTTGGACTTAAAATCTACGCTACTCTGTGTCCTGGGAATCCCGTGGGAATTATTTGAAATGGCAGCATTAAAAAAAACCAATTCCCATGCGATTTTTTCACTGTTCGATAGCTAATTTTATATAATAAAATGTGTGATATTTTTTTATCTCGGTAATCCCGCGGGAATTTACCCGGGAGCGGTTTGCAGTTGTTCGAGTGCATATATCAAGGAATATTGTACATGATATGTCTTTATTCCTTTGACCTCTACACGATTATTTGGGGTCGACACAATGCGTCTTTTCTTTCACACTCCTCTATATGACATACGGCCCTTGTCACTCCATCATCATAACATTCCTTCACACAACCCATCCGTCCACGTACGTGACATGACCCATCCGTCCACGTACGCGACATGACCCATCCGTCCACGTACGCGACATGACCCATCCGTCCACGTACGTGACATGACCAGTGCCGTACACTATTCTGTGCAGCTACTCGAGCCAGTGGTGCAACGAGCACTTCGTGCACGCGAAGGCGATGCGCAAGGTGCGCGAGGTGCGGCAGCAGCTCAAGGACATCCTGCAGCAGCAGCGGCTGCCGCTGCTCTCCTGCGGTACCGACTGGGACACCGTCCGCAAGTGTATCTGCTCAGGTGACACAATTATATTATTGAACACATTTGTCCTTGGGCCAATAATAAAATTAAAATCCTAATTACAACGTTATTTGGTAAAAAACAATACTTATATTAAAGTTTCTTCACAGTTAGGAATCTGCTCATAAACTCGACGGTCACTATAATTTTAATTATTTAGAGACTAGTTTCTGCCCGCGACTTTGTCCGTGTGGAATAGTAAAAAAGTAAGTTAAAAAAACCCCTCGATTTTGTAACATTCTTAATTGCAGTTCAACTTCTATTACTCTTAGCGCGATAATATATGGCCTATGCCTTCCACGATAAATGGGCTATCCAATACTGAAAGAATTTTTCAAATCAGACCAGTTCTTGAGATGGGCGCGTTCAAACACACCCTTCAGCTTTGTATATTAGTATAAGATTCAATACCCTTACCTTACCCTGCCCTTAGTCACCTTAGTACCCAAGCTCCAAATGATCCATCATACATCAAAGTTGTTGCCGTTGAAAGGTAATCAGTAAAGGGCGTTGAATTATTTTTTGAACGAAGTTCCTTATCGCACGTTGCGAAAGGGGGCTATACGAAAAAAAAATTAAGACCAAAAGTTGTAACGACACTTTTTGCTATAGTTGTAAGCCCTACGTGTTCTAACCTATACGCTATTGTATTTACAAAATCCCGCGCATCTATGACGTGTACGAAAGAATAAACAGAGAGTGCATATATTTATACATGTGTGTGTGCGTGTGTGTGTTTGTGTTTTGTTGTTGTGTTTTTTTTTTTTTTTTTTTTTTTTTTTTTTTTTTTTTTTTGTGTGTGTTGTGTTTGTGTGTGTGTGTGTGTGTAACTTCATTCCATCCGGGTGTCCCTTGACACCTCTCAAGTTTTTTTTTTCGCTCCCCAGCGTACTTCCAGCAGGCCGCCCGTCTGAAGGGCATAGGCGAGTACGTGAACTGCCGCACGGGCATGCCCTGCCACCTGCACCCACCTCGGCCCTCTTCGGCCTCGGCTCCTCGCCGGACTACGTGGTCTACCACGAGCTCATGATGACCACCAAGGAGTACATGCACTGCGTCACGGCCGTGGACGGCCGGTGGCTGGCCGAGCTGGGGCCGATGTTCTTCTCCGTCAAGGAGACCGGCAAGTGAGTGTTCGACTCTTTGCGAAATACTAGCTTGTGCTAGCGAAACTTCGTACGCGTTGCCATATGTCGGTGGCACGAAATAAAGAAACACTATCGCAGCGCCATTTTTTTACCATATTCGTCTATCCCAAAGCATGGCTATACCCAGGGCTTTTTTGTGGGGGCACGCGGGCCTTTAAACGATAATTCGAAAATGTCGAAAAATTGCCATTAAAACTGAAAATAAAAAAACCAATTTTGGTAACCTTTAAGAAAAGGATATTTGTATAGGTTTTTTGGAGAGGGGGTACAAACAAAAAATGATAGACTTATATCGAGAATTAGCTTGCTCCCAAAGATAAAAAAAGGCCTGACTATATCTATAATATTATAAAATTCTAAACATACCGTGTTTGTACATTGAAGACTATATAAACAGACGGACGGAAAACACGATGCAAAAACGTTACTATTATTTTTGATCACACATCGCTCCCAACGACCCACGTCAAGAGGTGGGTTGAAGTGGGCGTTGACCATAGAGCATTAATTCTCTCTATCTATTGACATTGAAAAAGGCGCGATTTTCAAATCAACCAATGACATAAGTGTATTTCGTTGTTAATGATATCAACGCTCCATAATCCGTTCCACTAGTTTATGATTGTAACGACCGCAAGTAAGTGGAACGGGAAAAAATACGCGGTCGTGAATGTAGTCGTTGAGTCTCTTGTGGAACATAGCAAAAATATAGCGCCTCTTTGCTTCACTAATGCGTTATTTTGATAATTGAAATTTGAGAGCTTTTTAACCTTAAAAAATGATGTATCGAAACTAATAACGTGGTGTCTTTAAAAATGTATAGTAGATTGAAGGAAAAAGGTAAACCCTTCCAGGGGCCAAATTTATTATTATTTTTGTCCACAAGCTGCCATCAAAATTGCCACGCCAAAACCAAAAGAATTATTTCGTTTCTTTTATTCTAATACAAATTCTATGTAGTTAGAGGGAGAAAGCATCAGTCCAACGTTCGTTTCAATTATCTATGTTTGAACACAAATTTGTGGTGATTCCCAATTAGCCGTTATGGCAGCCCGAGAAAAAAAATTGTGATGATTCCGTCTTAAAAGGCTAACCACTAAACTATTGCGCCCTAGAACAATGATTTATGACATTCGTGACGTTAGTAATATAACTAAATTCAACTATTATTCGCCAGAGCTCCAAGACATTGGTTAAAAATTACAAAACATATTAAAACGTTTGCAGATCCAATCGCGATAAGCGCAAAGAAGCGGCTGTCCATTTGCAACGTATGGAAGAAGAGATGAAGCAAGCCGAACAGAAGATGGCAGAAGACAGGAAGAAAAAAGAAGAGGAAGTCCCAGTCAAGCAGGAGATCGCCACTCCCGGGCTGGCCACGCCGCGGCGGACCCCACATCGGTTGGGATTATGAATTATTATACATGTATTTTATGTGTGTACAATAAATTGCTAAATAATTATCTCAGTATTTTCTTTACCCAACTAACATTCGATTAACGTATTTTACTCTAGTCTGAGTGTCTGGGATTGGGCCCATACTTATCTCTTGGACACACTTACCATGGGTTAATCTCCTAACGGGTCCAATTGAGCTACTTTTTTAAATCTTACTAGATCATTCATTTTTGATATATGATTTATGATCATTATTGTTCTCAAAAAGGACTTCAGTCATGGAAACTGTTAAAAAGATATACGACATCTAAAAAACCTGGGTCCCTATTCTGCCATTTCAAAATCTAGCCTTTGCGAAGATATTAAAAGTCGATTCCATTGCGATGATGTCAAAATGCGTATTCTACTAAATCCATAATATCGTCGCGGTAGAATCATAGTAAAAAAAATTGATTATTCCATTAACAAAATGATGTTAGCCAAAATTAATATTGAAGAGTTACCAAAAATGTTTAACATTTTTCGCGAGTTTGGCTTATCTGTATATAATACTAGCTGTCCCGGCAGATGTCCTGCCGGGAAAAGCTTCAATCGATATGCCGACAGCAGCGCCACCTACCGGGTCCAATTGTGAACCAACTCAGAAACTTTCTTTGGCTCATGCACAACAACTTTGCTAAAGATCATCACATGATCAAATGTATAGTTCACGTTTCCATAAAGGACATACAAACAAACATTCACTTTTATATATTCGAAGATAATTTAAATAATAATGACTCATCACGATATCTCAGGAACTATAATACCTATAGACTTAAAATTAGGCATTACCTTCCTTTCGCCAAGAGTAGAGGTCAACAAAGGACGGATTTCACGGCACGCGAAGCGGGTGGGAATCATACCAATCAAACAATAGTCACACTATCTTTATAAATATGATTATAAAGATGGTGTGACTATTGGGATTAACTTAGTTTTTTTTTTTTTATTGCGGGAGTTCAACAGATGTTCCACTTGTTGGAAAGCGGTTACCGACGCCTATGGACGTTTGCAACACCAAAGGTGCTACAAATGCGCTGCTGCTCTCTTAAGGGAGACTGGAACCTGGTCACTAATACCGGACAACTCAAGGTTGTTATGGCGACATACTTTAGACCAGGGGTGGTAGCCATCCAGGCGGGCAAATGCCCTGCCACCTGGCTGTGGGTTGTTTTGTCGCCTCTTACGACAGGCCGCCCGGCCGCAGGAAATTGTATTCTTTCTCCGTTCCTGCACGGATAATATAGTACCGAAATCAGGGAAACTTACGATTGAGACGATAGTGTTCGGCGATTTTGATGAGATAGTAATAGCAGAATTGGACTCCTGTTTGCAGACAATGATGCACTCGGAGATGACAGGATATAATGATATAATTAATTAGACATATTGTATAATGTTTTTTGTGGTCTTGTATTACTTTATTTATTTATTTTTGTCTATTTTTCCAATATTGTATCAAATCTATACTAATATTATAAAGAGGAACGATTTGTTGTTTCTAACGAATAAATCCAAACTACTTGACCGATTTCCAAAATTCTTTCATATACATATGGTATATGTACAACTAATGTAGTTACGTCACAATAACTACGTTTTTACAATTTAAAAGTTGATAGAAATGCCGACCAAAGTCAGACCACGCTATCCATACCTTTTTAATCCTTACCTAAATCAATTCACATTCCATTCGAAGGATACTACGAATTTAAAAATGCAATCTAAACAAAATACTTGGCGCTGGAATCAAGTTCCAGGATTTTGATCAAATTTTATGCGTGTTTGAGTGGGTCCGGGATGGTTTAGATCAATACCTAAGGTATTGATGAGTCGATTCAGGAATCGAATAGTTAGATTTTGAAAAAATAAACACACTTCTCTTTACTCTCCGGTATTTTATTTTTGTTTGTTCCAAAAAAGTTTTATTCACTAAAAAATATTAAAACAATAGAAATAACTTACGTAAATACTTAAAAATAAACTAAATTATAAATCTATATATATATATATATATATATATATATATATATATATATATAAAGAAAAAATACAACACCCGCTTGACAATCTAACTATAAACTACTCGTTGCTACGCAACCACCATCCTACACTCGGCCATCCTGCAAAATATCTGTCCTCAGATATTCTATAAGCTTCTTAGGACATAAAATTAAACGTAGTTTCAGAATACCCTATCATTACAAATGGAACACAAGCTAGACTAACATATAAACAAACAAAATCAATGAACCATTCTTCAACTAAAATTATTCTTATATGAATTAAAAACAAAAGATTTACCTCGTCCATTCCATCATCATATTTACATCGTCCAGTTATTCATCATCTAGCCATTTTTCTACTTAATCCAAATAACCATCTAAGTATCTGTATCATTTCTTTCTGACTTTATAACACAATATTATATCTTGAAACCTTCTCTTTCCAATATAAAATGTTACTTTCATAAAGCTTTCACACAATACTTTTATTTTAAAGGCAATATCTGCAACTCTATTAACTTCTCTTCTTCCCTTAAAATTACTCTTCTTAGTCAATATTTTTCTGTAGTTCGTCTTTTACTTCAGAATCACAAAACTTTTGTCAAACCCTTTATTGGCGTATTTTCTTTCAATAAATGTAGGATTCCTGCTCTTCAATGATTTTATCCATTTGAAATATATTTTTTTCGCCCTTTTCTTTAAAATTCCTTGTTTTTTGTTATTATTCTTAGCCTTAGATTTGCTTGGTAAAATAATTTCTGCTTCTAAAGGCATTGGGATACTACTAGTACAGGTTTCTATAAAAGTATCAAGATTTTTACATGAAACTGAAACACTGTTATCATTTTTATAGTTTTGGCTATTCAAGTCGTCCACATTTTCACACGTTGCTATCGGTATATTATTATTTGACACCATACTAACCGTGACTGGTGTAATCACCTCTTGTTCCTCTATTAATTCGTTCTTTGCATGCCGATGCGTTTTTAAAAACCAATAATTTATTTGCTCTTCCCTGATTTTACTGTCCTGTATACCTTGATTAATCAAATGCCTCAAAAAATGTTCTGGTATATTTCCTCGTTTGCCTAGCTCTTTTACTCTCAAAAAATAATAGTAATTATTTTCACCTCTGTTTCTTTTCATCATTTCATCTAAGATTCGCCCCGTATCTAATTTTTCTTCGGGGAATTCATTAAACAAAGCGATTTTTAATTCCTCGTAACTGCTGCAACGACTTTCAGTACGTAACCACAAAGCTGCAGTAGAAATCAAAGATCTTTTCGCAATAAGTAATACAAAAGTTGGTGAAAAACCATATTTCTCGGTAGCTGTGTCAATCTGCTGTGCCCATCTTAACACGGTATATTCTGGATCATCGCCTGAAAATTTGGTGACAGAGTCTTCTACACTCTTTAAATCAAAATACATCTTCGTCTTTATCTTCTAAACATTAATTCTAAAATATCATAAAAGAATAAGCTTACTCTTCACCATTCATCTTAAAAAAAATTGACTTCTTATAAATTCGTCTTCAAGCCATCTAAAAATGTAGGATAGCAAATAAATAAAGAATCTCTCTTTAAACTGGTATAATTAAATAACAATATATAATAAAAAAAAATACAACACCCGCTTGACAATCTAACTATAAACTACTCGCTGCTACGCAAGCACCATCCTACATATATATATATATATATATATATATATATATATATATATATATATATATATATATATATATATATATATATATATATATAAGCAAAGTTTGTTTTCTTTGTCCGAGGTAAACTCGAAAACGACTGGACCGATCATCATGAAACCACAACCATTCGACGCGGAATTAATCGTAAATGGTTATAGGCTATATATTTTTCAAATTCTATGAGCCCCTTGCCATGTTTTCTCAATTTGTTTGTTTATTAATTTATTTGGTCCCATAAAACAAAAGGCAGGCATTTATCCTTGGTTCATTTGTTTTCTAGCTCATAAAAGAGGAACATGTTTTAACATAACCTCTATGTTAGAAACAACTATAGTCATTTGTTCATGTTTACACTACCTTTTTTATGTGAACCTCAGAGGAAGAAATTAATTACGAACTTCACGTTGCCTAATTTTTTAGCTACTTAAATAGCGCTCTCCATTTGGATGATTTTCACTTATAACAAACCGTGATCCGTTTTTAAAAATTCTTTAATGTCATTCGCCCGGCGAAGCAGGCGGGAACGGCTAGTAAATTAATATAAAGAATGTAACAAACCGCTGCATTGCCACGCTGTTTGGCAATGCTGATTCGTTGCGCGTAATACCAACCAGCCTTCTGATCACGGATGGTATCAAAGATTTCTTACAAATTTCTTTGAAGAAACCCCTTGCCGATGGACCCCACGGACCTAGTTTCAACTCCAAACGGCACAAATATGTAATCCCTTCCTAGGGTTTTATATTTGCGCCGTTTGAGATATTCAGCTGTTGAAGCAGCGTTGCCAGTCCCTGACTTAGTCACTGGAAGATAAGATGCCGCCAGAGTGTCAACGCATGTGGCGTCCCCTTTACTCTTATATCCTGCTCCATCGGGGATAATGTTAGTAGCTGTGGCCAAATGTGTCTTGTTTATCGTTAAAAACAATGCCCTTAATGATTATCTAGATCAGTGTATAAACATACGTTATCTATATATGCAACGTCATTGAACTAAATATTTACTGTTACAATGCGAATTCATCTGCGATAATATTACAGATATAGAGACCTTTTCACGCAGATATGGCGATGTGTTTAATTTGTTATTTGAGGTGCGACGTTGATAATTACGTTAAACATTGACAGATAACCTATGTATATATACTAATGTAGCTGCTATTCGTTAACTTCGTTATTTATTAACGCTTTAAATAAGACGCATTCGGCTTTAAGGTCGACAGCACATTGGCAGGATCTCTAGCATTGCTAATATCTATAGGCGACGGTAACCACTTTCCATCACAGTTGGGCCATCAGCCTGTCTGCTGTGCTCCAGCAATGAAAAAATAAAAATATATAATCTTTAAAATTAAAACAGGTATGGCCGCAGCATTATGATACCTACATTTTTTTTAAAGATAAATGCAGACCTGAACCAAACGGGTTCATTTAAACACTAAAATAAACAATTTATCTGTGAAATTGTAATTATTATAACGAATACCGACTGACGATATCGAAATAACCTCCCAAACTACACATTTTATATTTATTTAAAACTAGCGGTTTCACCCGCGCTCTGTCCCGCTCCTACGGCATATAGCGTCATGTTATAGCCTATGACACTCTCTGATAACGTAGCTTTCCAACAGTACAAGAAATTTTAAAATCGGTTTAGCAGATCCAGAGATTACGCCCTACAACGTCACAAACAAACTTTACCTCTTTATAATATTAGTATAGATACTATACCTATCAATTCTGGAATACTCCTTTGAAAAGGTATTTGTATATAATATACGAGTACATACTACTTGTACAAGCTTACAACAAGTCATACATTTTTCCTGTTAGATTTGTATTTTGTGAGTAGTTTATTACTTGGGCAGATAGCTATGCATTCGGCGCAAATGATATATAGTTACCTACGTCACAGCCATACCGGTATTGAGCTAGTAGGCCGGTTGTATCCCCCGGAGTCAGTTCTTCTCAGTTGAACGCTCGACGTAGCACGCGACACACCGTTATCATTACACAACAAAGAACATTGACCTTTACGACTACAAATGTGGGTTTATAAAGTGTTATTAATTACACTCGCCTTACTTCATAATGTGGTCTCTATTAACATCCTTGCGATAGTGTCCATACCGTTTGGTAGTCACTACATGGCATTTCGGGCGTTATTCCGCGAGCTTGCGGTCAGAGGACATAACGTCACTGTGATGAATAATTTCCCAGATAAGGATTCAATCCCGAATTGAAATATGTTGATCTGGAGATTACACATGTAGCTAGCACGTCAACGCTGGAGTACTTTGAAAACGTGGATCCATCGTATATTCATCTGATTAATTACTACCGCCATATATCAGCAGGACCGCAACGAGCAAGAGATACTTGTGAAGCTCTATTCACAAATAGAAACGCAAGAGAGCACTACGCGAGTGGAGCTAAATACGATGTGATATTCGTAGAACAATTTCTTAGTGACTGTGATCTAGCGTACGCTGCAATTATGTACGATGCACCTATCATAGGAATCACATCGCATGTGATATTTCCTTGGGCTTATCAAAGATTAGGACTTCCGTTCGACGTTGCAGCGGATTCGTTCTATTTTTCCAAAGCCGGACCGAACCCGTCTCTTCTGCAGAAAGTCGAAGTCTACATTGGGAATTTATTATTCAATACGTTTGTAAAATGGGTGAATCATAGACCAATTTATGAAGTGTTTGATAAGTACATACCAAATAACCGTTTGAACATCGATAGAGTAGCAAAGGAGAGAATGAAAATGGTGTTCTCGTATCAACATTTTTCTTTGACTGGTGCACGTCCTCTAGCACCACAGCTTTTAGAAATAGCTGGTGTACATATTGGAACACCGAAACCAGTAGATCAGGAAATAGAAAAATTCCTCTCGATGCCCATAATGGAGCTATTTACTTCAGCTTCGGTTCGAATTTAAGGACGAATACGATGTCAAAGCGTAAATTACAAACCTTCTTGGATGTGTTCACTGCTCTGCCTTACAAAGTGATATGGAAAATTGAGAATGTAACTTTACCAGCCGAGTTTAAAGATAAGATTATGTTGGAAAGTGGTTTTCGCAGCTAGATATTTTGTGCCATCCCAAGGTCCTAGCGTTTATTTCGCACGGTGGGATGCTAAGTCTATCAGAGTCCACTCATTGTGGCAAGCCACTAATCACAGTACCTTTTTCGGAGATCAGTTCTCGAATGCTGCTATGGCAAGGTTTATAGGTTTGGGAAAAACATTATATCTAAGTGAATTGAATGCTGAAAATTTAAAGAGTACAATTCTGGAGCTAACATCAGAAGTAATGCAGGAGAATGCTAAAAGAATATCCAAATTGTGGCATGATAGACCTCTGTCTGTTATGGATAGTGCCATATATTGGACGGAATATGTAGCACGCCATGGCAAAGCACCGCCGTCTCTGCCTGCCAAACACAATACGTGGTTTGAGAGCACGCTCGTAGATGTCTATGGTACCATAATTTGTTTACTTCTAGCAGTTTTCTTTACACTTTACCTATTAGGAAAATTATTTATTAAAATTCTTGTGACATTATTCAAAAGTATATTATGTAAGATTAAATTAAAAAATGAATAGTCTCTCATTTTATTTTATTTGAGTAATCAAATAAATTTAGCCAATTGAAAACAACTTATGAATTTAGTAAACTATGATGGTATCCATTTATTATACAGAATACCATGTTTACAATATAGTGACCAATATTCGCCTAATTTATTACTGATTGAGGGTCAATGACTCATGTATCAGATAAGACTTATTCATAATATACAATCTAACATAAAAAATAAAAATTATATAATTAGTTTTTTTCATTTTGCGTTCAACCAAGTTATAATTTATTAAACTGTCAATTTTTGTCTGATGATTGAAAGACTATTATTTAATTGCTGTTTTGTAATCATAATAAAACATACGTTTTAACGGTTTAAGCGCTGTAATTTATTTGATTTTTATTATTCCGACGTTTCGGCCACTTTTCAGTAGCTGTTATCATGAAAGACAAATGTCCATGATAGTATTATTCACGGCCACTGGAAGTGGCCGAAACGTAGGAATAATAAAATTCATATAAATTACCGCGCTCAAAACCGTAGCTTTATTAAGCTACAAACATTAAAGAAAATATTTCGCCAGTACATTCAGTATATTATCTATAAGTCGAACTTGAAGGAAGAGGGCAAAACAAGTTAAAGAATTTTCATCTTCTGAATAATTTCGACTTGGCGAATTTTATAAGTAACATTCGAGTTGTAGTGGTTAAGATTGATATTATGTTTATAGAGGTTGTAAAATCAAATATTGCTATGTTCAAGATAGAGAGGTCTAATTTGTTTTTTCGATTAAAGGGGAAAATAAGTACTGAATTTGCGTATAGGGACTCCCTAATTATTTCGACTTATAGAGGGTTAAGACTTCGAGCAACCGAGGTTTTGGAGGTTGAAGGGAAGGGAACACTTTTTTTGAGTTTGGGAGGTTTTCGAATTAATGAGGTTCTACGGTAAATATTTATAAAGATTAGGACGCCGTTGGCGTTAATAGAATCCGAAAACCGGTACAAACCTACGATTGAGACGATAGTGTCCGGCAATTTTGACGAGATAGTAATAGCAGAATAGAGTCCCAAGGCAGTACCATCCCAAAATGCAAATAGTGACCCCCACCTTATAGACACGTTACTTTTTAAAATAAACAGTTCGCGTTTGAGTAATTACTCTTTTATTTTAATTACCTCCATTCTCCAAATTTTATGTTGCAAACGCGACAATATTTGTGTACCTTGTGTAAATCTGAAATAATTTTATCCGTACAGGAACGGAGAAAGAATACAATTTCCTCGTTGGGCGGTCTGTCGTAAATGGCGACAAAACAACCCACAGCCAAGATGGTAGGGTATTTGTCCGTCAGGATGGCTACCGCCCCTGGTCTCGAGTATGCGGCCATACCATAACAACCTTGAGTTGTATTCCGGCATTAGTGGCCAGTTTCCAGTCTACCTTTAGAGAGCGGTAGGACATTGGTAGCTGATTTGGTGGTACAAATGTCCATAGACAATGGTAACCGCTTTCCATCAGATGGGCGGTCTGTCCGCTTGCTGAACTCTTGCAAGATAAAAAAAATACTAAACAGTAAAATCTTATCTCTAAAAATATAATTAACGCGAAAGTTTGTAAGAATGGATGTTTGGATGTATGTTTGTTACTCTTTCACGCAAAAACTACTGAATGGATTTTTATGAAACTACGGTAATACAGCTTACACATCAGAATGATTTATAAAGATATAGTGTGAATTATCCAAAATATAACGATTCTCCATCACCACGCGGGCGAAACCGTGAGTGCAACTTCTTCTCCGTCATCACACTCTTGGCAGAGTGGTCGTGGTCCTCATGACAGGGGTGCTGGCAAGCTTCACAATTCTTCGCCATTCCTCTCTGACTGGAGCTTGCCTCGTGCATTCGTGGAGTGGACCATTTAGTGCGGTTTTGACTTGGTCGGTCCAGCGTCCCCTCCATTTGCCCTCAACTACGAGTCGCTCCACCGACGTGTCCTCTCGTCGTGTAATATGTCCAAAGAAAGTGAGAATAAGACCTTGGACGATGGAAGAGAGACGTTGTTTTATGTCGAGTTCTTCGAGGATTGAGACGTTGGTTCGGAACTGTGCCCAGGCTTTGCGAAGCATTCGTCTCCAACACCACATTTGTAAAGCGTTTTCTCTCACTTTCTCTTATAGACCACGTTTCGGCACCATAAAGGAATATGGGAAATACTAGTGCCCTGACAAGTCGCAACTAGTATGTACGGTTCAACGTACAGCGTTTTGCTGACGCTGCGGCCTACTTTAGGCTACTTAAATATTAATAACATTAGTATAAATAACGCTCACAAATATATTGTGGGCGAGTCGCTACTAAGTCGCTACCGAGTCGCTATTGAGCTGCGACCAGGGATCAGCATCCAAACTACTACAAGAATAAATCCCTGAAAGCGACCTGGTGTATTTTCTTCACCCTACTACAAGAAAGCACCAGCACTCCACCAACAACTGCCAGCATCCACCACCACAACCAAGAACAAATGTACAAACTGTACATTTAATGGTCCTTCGAGCCGGATATGAACCAGCGACCTATGGATAATAAAATAAATAATTTTTCAACATTTTGTTTATTTTCAGTCTTAATAAAAATAACACAATCGAAATTAGAAAGAATCGTAAACTACACTTTTTACAGTTTCATTATTACTTTTTACAGTACTTAAGTAGATTCCTACATTGCTCGTTCATACAATTTTTATAATATGATCATTTTAAAATGAAAGATGAAAATATCCAGAACATATTATGGCCTTACTTATAATCGTTTGTTAAATTTTAAGAAACTGCTCAGCATCTGGTTAACGAATATATTACCCATAAACTCCTCTTAAGACTAAACGGTGGTGGTAAACTAACTCGTAAATAACTGTCAAAAATAACCAAGATCGAGAGGTAGTTTAAGTGACTGCTAAGAGGTAAGATGGTAAGTTTTATTTAAAACAGTCATTGATTAGAGGCTTAAGAGTATCTTATTTAAGAGATGACTAATCCTTTCTTAACTAGATTATTATAAGTAAGGCCCATAGTGTATTGACATAAAAATATATTTTTAACGAAGTTGTTGATTAATATATTATAAAATAAAAGTGTATCTAAAACCATAGAAAAAGGCACTAGGATTGGCAATTGCCCAAAAAACGTATGTCTGAAAAGCTCCTAAATCACACATGTCAAAATGGCGCTACGTGTATTTTCATCACTTTGTAACCTTTTGTTTAATACCTAAGCCTAGATGTTCCTTCCGTTGACTGAGACATACATCATTTGCTAAAATGGTATGTTGCACCAAAATAATCTTCAAAGAGAAAACAATGTATACCGTACTGTATTTGAAAAAGAAGAATAACTGTAAATTTCAAGAGAAAAACAGGTTCCTTACTCTTAAGTTGATGCAATAGGATGAAAAACCTATTATGTAAAGTGGCACAAAATGTCGCTTGAAACATCTAGCTTTCACCCTTCGAATTTGAATATTTTTAGAGTAAATCAATGTTGACGGGCGCCTACACTCGTCAAAAGGTATTTACGCGTGCCAATAGTACAGTTTTCTGCAGGCGCTTTAATATTAACGCATCTTTTGTTATAACCAGTCTTATCTCTGCTACGAATAAAGGAAGACCAGTCTTTCATCATTTATTATTCTTATCATGACGACTATCTAATTTTCTTCAGTCTTCATAACAATCGAATTGAACTAAGTTTTTTATCCTGCGGCACCATGCATGGCTGTAGAATTTAGGAGCATTCATAGCTATACTACGAGCAAAAGTTAAACGTCCTTGAAGTTCGTACACGTTATTGCGCAGAACACAGATACAAGGTTCACAGACAGAGCGATGAAGGAAAATATTGCGCTCTCGCTCAGCCGCTATCCGGACTCGCATGCCATATCTTTCGCACAACACACCGTAAGATTAACATTTGATTGGACCTGCGCAAACACAGAACCAACTTCACTCGAAGCGCATTTAAGTTTTACGCGCACAGCACAACGTTTATTGGGCTTGTCTCCCTAGATGATGCACTGAACTAATGAAATATATACTAATATCTATGGAGGTAGAAATAAGGAGAACCATCTCATTATATTAAAAAGTGTCCACTGAATGGCAGCAAATTAAGATGGCGCCATAATAGCAAGTGGAAAGTATTTAAAAATAGCGCCACAAATATTTAGAGTAGGATACTAGATTATTAGGAAGAAGGAAAGAAAGTCATCCTCTTTGTCAACGCGCATGCGTTTTTCAACCCAGCACACTTCACTTCGTTTATAACTGCTAAATTCATATCATTGCCTTTTCCTACACTAGCGCTATTTTGACGGGTTTTCGAACCATAATTTGCTGTTTACAGGTGGACACTTTTTCAACTGATCTCCCATACTAGATGGTTCTCCTTACCTCTACCCGCCATATAATAAGTGCTAAAGTAAAGTCCGTAAAATTGACCATAGCCTCTAGAACGAGAACTATTCTTTCCTTTATGGTAATATTATATGTTATCTGTAGTCAATGTCAGTGAATCATAATCAAAGCGAATTTATCCATGTCATTTTAATGTTGACGTTGATACAAGTTTGAAATCCGCTAAAAAGATAACTAAATACGTATATAACTGTTCCAATTCTCACGTGAGCAGTGATTTTTAAGCAATTTCTGATGAATTTTAGCATAAGTTAAACCATTGCTGGTACCCAATAATTAATGAATAATGGCTGTCAATTTATTCAAAACATTAAGAAAGCTGTAAAGTTTTAAGGGCGGTAATTAATTTGTAAATTATATTAGGCTCCCGTAGAGTAAATGATGACCATAAACAAAGTTCAAACTAAATAATTAAAATAAACAAGTTGACGGTCGGCTAAATAAAACTTTAACACTACTCATGATAGTTGAAATCTTTATCTTCCGTGAACACGGTCACGGAAAAGTGGCGGAAACGTCGGAATAATAAAAATCTAATTACCGCGCTTAAAACCGTTAAAACGTTGTTTCATTCATTTAACTTACCGTTCAGTAAGTATTACGCTTTATGGCTCGTTGAAGTTATGACGACATAACTTGCTACACTCGTACAAAATCTAAACGGCTGCGGCGTTTTGTGAGATGGTCAAAAGTGACTAATTTATAAAAAGTTTCTTGGTTAATTTGACCGAGAAGTACTTTATTGGCATTATCTAAAAATAGGTGTCTATATGCTTATATTCAAAATTTTAAAACTCCAAATAAACAAACTAAACATTGCAAATTTTATTATTATATATTTTTTACAACATTTCATTTCTCCATCAGGGATGTAGAGCTCCTTTAAAACGGAACCACCACAAATTTGTGGTCAAACACAGGTAACTGAAACGAACGTTGAACAGATGCTTTCTCCCTCTAACTACATGGAATTTGTATTAGAGTAAAATAGACGATATAATTCTCTTCGTTTTGGCGCGGCAATTTTGACAGCAGCTGCTTGCGGCAAAAATAATATTAAATTTAGACCCTCAAAGGGGTTTAAACTTAACCGAAACTCTCAGATATCCAAATTCAATCGTAATAAAATCCGATATAAAATTTCGGATAATTTTGGATAAGCGAGAACTAATGATAAATTTGACTCGCCGAGTCGACACCATAGCAATCAAATCGCGTGACTTTGTACCTAATTGTTTATATTTTCCTATTAAAATTCCTAAAAAATGTAATAGGTATCCGTAATTGAAACTATCCAAAACTATCGGATATATCCGAAGCAATTTCATATCCGTAATATTAACTGCTATAATATTATTCATATATTCTATCTTCATATCTATCTTTAGATCCGAAATTTCATATCCTTAACATCCTTGTTAGCATAACATTTTCTTAAGTTTTCGCGACTTGTACACATAATAAAACTCCGTTTTAACGGTTTTAAGCGCGGTAATTTATTTGATTTTGGTTTATCCGACCTTTGATTTTGGTTTATCCGGTCGGATAAACCAAAATCAAATAAATTACCGCGCTTAAAACCGTTAAAACGTAGGTTTATTATCCTTGTTAGCAATATTCAAACAGTGCCTTTTGATATATCTCCTTCTAGTTTCTGCAATCATGTCTCTCTCTTGAAAACTCTCTTTAACACTCTTCGGGAACGTTCCCGTCGTTGCAGGTGATATGTAATGACGTCTTGAAGGTCAAAGAAATCTCAAACACATTTACACCAAATTATGAGTATTCTGGTATTTAATTATATAAAAACGATCAGTGACATTATTTCTACTTTACATTATTTCTAATTTTTGAAGAAATAATTTCTATAATCTTAATTATACCTAACACAAAGATAAAGATAAATTTTGTTACCGAGTGTAACTGAATTTGAGAAAATGGTTATCGTTAATTAAACTAAAAATCAAAAAATATAATAATATTCAAACTATGCTTTTTGATATATCTCCTTCTTGCTTCCTCAATGGTGTGGTTAGCGCTCTCGGTCCAACTGTCTCTATTAGGAACTCTTCGGGAACGTTCCTGACGATGTAAAGGTCATTAGGGTAAGGCGTCATTCCAGGTACAACAGATATCAAACATTTATACCATAATAAGAAAATAATAAATATTCTATTATTTTAACTACATAGAAACGCTACGTAAAATTATTGCTAATATTTATTGAAAAAGCGAAATTTAAAAAATAGTTTCGCTTAAAATTTTATATTCCTAATTATAGCACAAAAACAATGGTAAATTTTTGTTACCGAGTATAATTGAATTTTCGAAAAATAATTACTTCTTAATTACATAACCGAAATGATCCACTATAAAAAAATAATGATTCAACAATTAACAGCAATGTTCAAACCGTGTTTCTCGATGTATCTCCTTCTCGCTTCCTCTATCATCTGCGTTTTCCTCTCTTGGAAGGACAACTGTCTCTCTTTAGCACTCTTCGGGAACGTTCCCGTGGGCGTGGGGATGATGTAGCGGGGCTGCGAGGTGCTTGGCCCGGGCTCGGGCGCCATCGGCCCTTCCGGGGTGTACGGACTGATGCCTTCCAGAAAGTTCGTTATGGTCACGTCGACGCTGCGTGTCGTTGCTGAAAATTAAAAAAAAATAGCCTACACATCTTATGGAGAATTGTAAAACAATTTTAATTACTTTATTTAAAAAAATCATTCACACACTATCAGGGCGTTCCATTAGGGACTCACAACAACCACGTTCACGACCGCGAGTTTTGCCGTTCCACTTGCTTGCGGACGTTACAATCCTAAAAGCTGGTGGAACGGGTTATGGGGCGTTGATGTCATTAATGTCATACGCAAATGTCATTGGTTGATATGAAAATCGCGGCTTTTTCAATGTGTAGGGTTGACTAATTTATGTTAAAAATATATAGCTATTTATACAAAATGTCCTTAATGGGTCAATTGGGTATCAGCTACTTCATCGCGGTAATAATTTAAAAGAAAGCAATTCGCCTAGCTCAGTTCAAGAGTGGACGTTAAGTTTATAAAACGTAATACTAAAAAACGTAATCTCAGGCCACGTATTACACAATATAAAAATATAGTTGATCGTTATTCAGATGAAGAATTTCAAAGCCACTTTAGACTTTCAAGAAATCATTGAATTATCTATCTATCTATAGTTCTGAATTCTGAGTTATAACTCTTTAGTATAATTCTGCAGCAAAAGCTATGTCTACAAACAATGAATTTCTCATTAACTATATAATTATATTCAAGTCAACAATAATGAAAACTGATTAGAAATAAATTAAGTAAATAAATGTTAATAACAAATAAAGGAAAATGATAGGTAGCTGTTCAAAATACATTAAAATTAATTTTACAAAATTAATAAAGAAAGATATTTTTTCATTCGCCATCTTTGTTTCAAAATTTGCGCCTTTGTCAATATATTGACAAGAGAGAATTAATGCTCTGTGGTCAACGCCCACTTCGACCACCTTTTGACATGGGTTGTTGCGGGCGTTGTGTGATCGAAATGATGACGTCATTAGTGACGTTTTCGCCACGACCGCAACGCTCGCGGTCGCCTTGTGGAACGGCTAACTGAGCATTTTGGGCGTTGTGCGTTACTAGTGGAACGCCCTATATTTGGACACTTGTTTAATTTTGACATAAGCTCCATGCAAGTAATGTCAAAGTTCAACCAATGGTGAGGCTAGTTTGGTCAAAAAAAATTGGGGCTGAAATATTTTTTTCTCTTAGGGATGCTACTAAAATATATGAAATAATGATTTAAGGTCTGCATGTCATATTAGTTTTGACTTTTAGTAAGAGAGAGACATTGATCCAGGAACCTTCCTTAAAAAGGGATACTACACTATTGGAGATTTTTTTTTTTTTTTATTGCAGGAGATAGCAGACAGGCAGACGGCCACTGATGGACAGCGTTACTATCGCCTATGGACATTTGCAACACAAGGTGCAACGAATGCCTGCTGCTCTCTTTAGGAGCCTGAACCTTGTCACTAATCGAACTCAGTTGTTATGGACATACTCTGACCAGGTGTAGCCATCCAGTCGGGCAATGCCCTACCACCTGGCTGTGGTGTTTTGTCGCCTCTTACGACAGGCCGCCCCGCAGGAAATTGTATTCTTCTCCGTTCCTGCACGCATAATCTAGATGACAAAATTGCATTTACACAGCTGCTCGCTCCAGCCTCTTATACTGTCCTCTGTACAACGCTTATATTTTGCAAAACATGTAGGGAATCTATGAAGATTTGTTGCAGTATGAATTCTTTGTATTCGTTACTGCTACGGTAACAATATTTTTTGTTTGCTACATATTCATTAATTCTTTAAACGTATTAAACAAATGTGTTTCTTTTTATTTCGTCTATCATTTATATTTTTATCGATACACCTCCGTTTATTTTCTTAACAGTAGGTTAATACTAGAAGAAGTACTTTCATAGACAGACATTGAATACATTGAAAAAAACTTATTAAGTTGTTTGTATCTCCTGAAAAGTTGATTTTTGCTTATACGCCCCTCTGGCTTGAGAAAGGGGCCTGAAATATATAAATAACTAGCTGATAGCCGCCCGCTTCGCGCGCCGTAAAATCCGTTACTGACTTAGTTCTTGGCGAAAGGAAGGTGAGTCACTGTATACGTGCATTTCAATTATATATATTTAGATTATGATGAAATGATCTTTTAATAAAACTACGTTTTATGGGTTTTCAGCGCGGTAATTTATTTTATTTAGGTTTATCCGACGTTTCGGCCGCTTTTCCGTTGCCGTGGTCACGGAAGACAAAGATGACATTTGTCGAAAGTGTATCGTCAAAGTTTTTATTCAGCCGAAACGTCGGATAAACCTAAATAAAATAAATTACCGCGCTTAAAACCGTTAAAACGTAGTTTTATTATGTGTACAAGTCGCGAAAACTTAAGAAAATATTATGAAATGATCATTTTTAGCTACATGTGTTGCTGGGGATTTTTTAACGCTTCTTCTCCTCTAAACAGCGATAACACATTGCGAAGCGATGAAAATAGAATAGGAAGATTTAAATTTTGACTTACATGTATGACCTTCAAAAAATGTTCTCTAGTGAAACTTATTTTGAATAAAAACTTTAAATTTGAATGGTACATGCTTCCCAGTCAAGATGTGAACGCAAATCTTTTTTAAAACGCGACCGGAGAGTATACTCACCCAAATCCCTGAGTATATCCCGTAGAGGCACATTGGGGAGGACCTCCTTGACCTGCCTCGCCAGCCGCATCGCGTCGTGGGAGGGTTCCCGTCGCCTGGCAACACTCGCACCTCGGTTCAACTCCTCCCATTTGAACTCTGTCACTTCAATCTGGAACACCATACACGTGTACAGATAATACGAAGCATAAAAACAAGAAGCCTCGTGCGAGTCGGACACGCATGGATAATTCTCCTCTCCTTCTAGTCAAACTAGTCCTGAATTTTTGAAAAAAAATCGACACACACCATACTAAGATCTAAGTCTGTGTTTCATAATTATTTGACACATGACAAAAAATAAATATTTTAATTTTAAGTTTTTGAAGTGAAAACTTTCATGGGAGGGTAAATCGTTTCGTTACGTAACGCGTTACGGCACCAGTCTGTTGGCTTCCTTTTCTCACGCAAGTTATAATTTTGTCGGGCTTCCGGAGACGCGCATGTTTTTTTTATTGAATTGATAACCCTAGTGAATACCCTTACGTCGTTACGGCACCAGTCTGTCTGGCTTCCTTTTCTCTCACGCAAGTTATAAATTTTGTCGGGCTTCCGGAGACGCGCATGTTTTTTTTATTGAATTGATAACCCTAGTGAATACCCTCCCATGAGAGGTAAACCGCTTCGTTACGTAACGCATTACGGCACCAGTCTGTCTGGCTTCCTTTTCTCTCACGCATACGGCAACGGTAGGCAAGCTAAGTTATCACTTCTGGCGGGCGTACGGAGACGCACACATTTTCGCGAATGTAACTATCAAAATAAATTATCCAAATACCATCCACGAAGTCGAAAAGAACCACAAGGCATCGGGCCCAGGGTGTTGTCCTCAAGCCTCCTTCAGCCGGTGGAGTCATGTACATGAACTGACTACCACCGTACACTCGCCTTTGGCTGTGTTCATTTATTTATAATACGGCCGGCGTATCTTGGCGACTGTGAACATAGGCTCTGCGAACTTTAGAGCATGTTCACTCGTGTGATGAGTGGGGATACGACTCGTCAGTGAATGCAATTGGTCGCCCTTCATCCCTATATTTTTTCATTGCTTTGTACTAGTTGGTCACTGTATTTTATTCACGAGTTTACATGCGCTAAAGTTCGCAGAGCCTATGTTCACATTCGCCAAGATACGCCGGCCGTATTATATTTATTTATTACATATCCAACAGCTTACTTATAACTTAAAACAATCAACTCTGTTTAATATGAATGTTGCCAATTACAGGATACTTCACGCTTTACAGTATATTTGTGCAGAACCAAGACCGCAATAAACAGTTTGCTTATGTTAAGTCTTACATAATATGTTTACTTATATGTTTTTTTTTTTTTATGTGCTTAATTTTAAATACCAAGTTTATGTTTTTTCAATAGATAGAGTGATTCAAAAGTTTATATATAATAAAATAATGCCTGCTGAATTATCCCCTATATAGTGTATAAGTTATATGTAGTATATAAGTTAAACGAAAGTAATATATAATAAATACACAGATATTCATATTATATATATTTATAATATACGTATATATGATTCACTAATACATGTTATACAAACTAAAAATAGAAATATACAGACAAAAATGCGTGGATATATTTTACGATGCCTAGTAACCAGTTAAACTGTTGCCTAATTTTTCAAATATCTTTCGATTTATAAATTAATTTTGAATTGTAGAAAATATCTGCATCATTAAACATGTTATTATAAGTGGCAGTAAGACGAGCAACTTCATTTCCACTTTGTCGAGCTTCTTCGCTTATGTCAACGTTTCTCGAGAAAATTTCTCTGGGGATGACAAGAATTTCCAGCTGAGGTATTCTTATATCGTTGCGATATGGGGTTTCTTTAAAAAGGGTGTCAATAAAATTTGTTCAAGGCCGGTAGCGTGTTTGTGACATATCTAGTGTTGCAAATGTCCATTACACGACGATAATCGCTTTCCATCAGGTGGGCCGTATACCGGTCTACTGTACTCTAGCATCTGTGGTTGAGCGGGTTAAGTCTTAACCGACCAAATTCGCTGGAGTCTTCAGACCAGTGACTCTGTCTTGCTCTGGTTCGATTCCTGTCATAGTAAATTCCGAAAACGACCTTTCTGTTATTTACTATGGTCTGGGTGTAATCCCGCCCATAACACAAGTGTAACTTGTTTACCTCGGAGATATACAATGCGTTGTTTGTTTGTCGAACATTATTATTAATTGTATGTCACGACAATGGCCCGGACTTTTGGAGGGCTTGCGTGGGGGGGGGGGTTATTATTAAGACACACTATATCCCTCGGGATTTGGAGGAGACTGGGTACCTGAAGAGCGTCGGCGATGGCCTGCCGACACCTGGCCGCCAGCTCGTGGTCGTCGTCGTCGCGCCTCTGGACGGCGGCAGCAGCCGGACCCTGAACACCGTCAGCGGGGTCCAAAGGAACCACAGCGCGTCCGACCACGGGAACTTGTCCCGGGCGTCCCTGGGCCGGTGCACCGTCACGTGGGTGAACGGACGCTCCACGGCTGAAATATTATACATATATATGGGATTTGAATTAAACGGCACAAATCGCAAGCTCATTTTTCAATCGCCAGTCAAAAATATTCATAGAATAAATAAAGCGAGTTTGGGATGGCACCAACATATAAAATAAGTTACCATGTAATATGCTTATATTTAATGATTATTGTATATATATACACACACACATGTGTATGTGTGTGTGTGTGTGTGTATTCATATATTTTTTTATTATTAAATTAGCTTTCGACAATATTTATGTATCTATTGCTATGTTATGTGAAAAATCGTCCCTAAATTAAATAATCGCTTGTACAAGGCATTATATAGCAAATATATTCTCTGACGAATGCATTGTCTAATGCCATGAGTGAATAATAGTACATTATGGTACTAGTGTGTAACATTGGTGATTACCGCCGAGGTGCCATTGAGACTCGAGCCGTAGGCGAGGCTCTTAAGAGAGCCGAGGACGGTAGTCATCAATACACACGTGTATCATACGACGTTTTTCAACACAGTTGCGAATAAAATAACAACAAAAACTCATTTTATTTAGTAGATAAAAAGTTTATTTACAGAAACAATTAGTAAATGTGCAGTTAGTAAAAAAGCTATATATGAGTGAAAGTTTGATTTATTAAACACATACGAGTTACATGAAATGAGCAAGCAATAGGAACATTGATTTATTCGTTCTATAGAAGACGGTATTTTTTTTTGAATAAAAACTTTTTTAGAACAAAGCAACTCAACCAATAAAATTAAAAAAATCTATAACTCACTAGTGAGTTATAATTTTTTTTAGTCACAGTTTGATTATGGGTGTCATTCTGTGCCTAATTGCGGTGACCATAGAGCCACTTTATCAGCAAGTGTGTTGAAAAAATTATAATAGTATATCAATTTGAGATGGTTCTTAGTTAATATCCTCTAAGAACTGTGTTAATGTACAGCGCTTAAAACCGTTAAAACATAGTTTTATTATTGTGGAATAAAGAGTTCAAATCGTGCATTGTATATTTCTGAAATTCGATGTCCCGCAATAGTTAGCTGTGACTAAATTAGGAAACTTACTGATAGCAACAGGCTGAACTCTGTTCCCGAGTTGGAACGGCCAATCGGTGAATTTTAGGAGACCCTTCCCATTGGTTGGTCCACCTTCCGGTTGCAAGAGCACAGGCTTGCTTGGACTTTCAGCAAAGTGTTGCCTGAAATAAACATCTCATTACAACATAATTGTTAACCTTTTAAGACTTTTGTTAACCTTTTAAGACGGAATCACCTCAAATTTGTTGCCGATCACACGCGGCTAATTGGGAAGCACCACAAATTTGTGATCGAATACATGAAATTGAAACGAACGTTGAACTGATGCTTTCTCCCTCTATCTACATAGAATTTGTATCAGAGTAAGAGAGACGATAAAATTCTCTTGGTTTCGGCGCGGCAATTTTGATGGCAGCTGGCCGATTATGGACAAAAATAATATTAAATTTGGCCCCTTTTCAAACCTTTTTATTGGTTTTAATATTTATGTTAAGTGTAGTTATTATAACCCTCTTGTTTCTTATTGTTAGTCTCAGCGTCTGTCGTTGCCATTGCTTTTTCTGTTTTCACGTATCTATATAAATAAATAAATTTAAATGTCTGATTGTAATGTCAGAAAAAAACTTCTTACTAAATTCATATGAAATTATATGGTACCTATATTAAAAAATCAATTTTACATTTTTGTCTGTCTGGATGTTACGGCTAATATCTGAAACGGCTGGACCGATTTAGCGGGAGTTTATGTATATGTATTTATTATTAAAATCTGAGTAGTTCGTACTATATCTGACGTATACCACCATCGCCATTATCATCTCAATTCATTGCTGGGGTTGTCTGGAAGAGATCGCTTTTTAGCGATAAGGCCGCCCGCCCTTTGAGTATTATAATTTTATCCTTTAAGTTCATGTTTGTATTGGTGTACAATAAAGTGTTATTTATCTATTAATATTCATAAGCTTTGCTCTTTGAACGTGAATGACACAGTGCATAAACTTACTTTCTGACAAACTGTGCTGCATTCCTTATGCCCAGTGTTGACGCAAAAAACGGGGGCACTTTCCATTTTCTTAGCTGCGAAAAATAATTCATAGAAATGATCATGTTCTGACACCACATACCACCACCATATCCTTCAATTATGTATTGCTATCACATAAACATAGACCAAAATATCGACTATGACAAAAATTGATTTTACAACAACAAAAAAACACAAGTTTCTGAAAGTCTTCTTTTTTCTCAGTTCTTTTCACTTTATGAGTATAATGACTTATTATTTTTATGTTGTTGGAGTTCAGCAGACAGGCAGACGGCCCACTTGATGGAAAGCGGTTACCATCGCCTGTGGACATTTGCAACACCAGAGGTGCTACGAATTCGCTGCTGCTCTCTTAAGGGAGACTGGAACCTGGTCACTAATGCCGGAACACAACCCAATGTTGTTATGGCGACATGGTCTAGACCAGGCGTGGTAGCCATCCAGTCGGGCAAATGCCATACCAGCTGGCTGTGACAGGTGTGATGTGTGACAGGCACGGATGCGGATAGCATTATTATATATATAGTTATTTTCGGTTGATTAAAACTATTCATTAGTCCTAAATTTGATTGTAATTATAATATTATATAATAATTTTAAAATTACAATTTATCTTTAAGATTCGTTATTTATGAAAGATTTGTTTCTTTTTATGATCCTTTTTAGTTTACATATTTGTTTCATAAAAACATTTCCCATACTTACATTACTAATTATAAATAAATAATAAACATAAATATTTTTAATTAAAAAAGCAAAATTCAAGTTTTTACTGCTGCATTTTATTTGATTTTTATTTCGATATTTCAGCCGCTTTTCAGTACCCGTGATAACAGAAGATAAAAATGTCTAGCGTCAATGTTTAACAATAATAAATATTATTCAGTAGTGTTCAAAAAAGTTTTCAAAGTGTAGTACAGAAATGACCTACACTACTACACGTATTGTTTAACCCATCATTTTTATTTAGGCAAAACCCCGTCTTCCTGCTTTGATTAATGTTTTATCAACACATTCGGTAAAAAATTGCTTTTACAACTGAATATATTGTTATGTTATACGATGTCTTTAAAACAGTTTTTTTTAAGATTTTTATTTACACGTAGAAAATACAAAATGAAATTAATTAGAACTTGAACTAAAAATTGAAAAACAGCGATCCGGCAATAATGCGCGGCGGAGGAACGGAGACTGGAGACTGACTGGGCGAAGGAACGGGAGGTGTATTAATAAACTATTGGACGCTGATACAGCAGAGCGGAAGGCAAAGGTAAGCAGCTCTGGAGGAAAGGGGCCTAAGGCCTATCGCACCATACAACGCATCAAAAAATATATTACAATACTTGAATACTAAAGAGAAAACGGGACGAAAGTTTTAGTCCTGATTTTCACCACGCGCACATAACACCATTTGTAAATGCGCGCCATTTTCATATTAAAAACTCCAAAGATTGTTTCGACGTTCCGATTGATATTTACGTTTGTTTCATTATCTCGACGGCCTCTATGGTTGAGCGGGCTAAGCCTCTAACGGCCTACCTCACTGCAACCCAGAGATACCGGGTTCGATTCCCGGTATAGTAAATCTCGGACACGTATATTCTCCGTTATTTACCGTGGTCTGCGTGTCTGGTATTGGCCCCCGATTGTTACGTTGTATATTACCGGTAACACAAGCGTAACTTGCTTAATTTGGGGATATACAATGTGTGTGTTTGTCTGCCGATTATATGATATTATATTATTATTATGTAACTGTTTCTGAAATGTGATAAAATTTACGACACTCGTGCGATTCTTGATTTTAACAAACTCGTGACAGCCAGCCCTCGACTTCCTCTTGGGCTTACATTTGTCTACTCTTTTGTAAAAGCAGCTTACCGGACTAGTAAAATAAAAAACTATTTCTTGCGGAATAAGCAACTGTTTAATAATACTCTTGACTATTTCTTAAATATAGTAATAACTAGCGACCCGCCTCGGCTTCGCACGGGCAATGCTGATACAAAATCATTTACGAATCACGTAGAAACCTCTAAAATTAGCAATGTTGCCTTAGTATATGATGCATGTATTATACATATAAACCTTCCTCTTGAATCACTCTATCTATTGGAAAAAACCACATCAAAATTCGTTGGGTAGTTTTAAAGATTTAAGCGCACATAGGGATATAGGGACAGAAAAGGCGACTGTTTTATACTATGTAGTTATACTCCATACACGTGCCACTGCTGGACTTTGACCATTTACATATAGGGGAATTTGCTATTTGCCATTCGCGAATGCGCGCCATTTTCATATCAAATCGTCACGATTGTTGCTACTTTCCGACTGATATTTTTAAAGGAAAATAATAGTAGATATGTGAAAGTTATATAACACACGTGCGGAAGTGTGACTATGGTAAGCCTCAACTTGGTCTCGGGCTTATATTCGTCTGAATAATTATTGTATACCATTCGACAATTTCCTTGTGTTTATAACAAATAGACCACTTACACTGATTGTTCCAAGTACATGAGCTGCGGCGAGGGAGTCGAGACACGACACGTAATTGGCGACCATCACACTACAGCGAGGGTCTCTAGTACCCTTCTGCTTCACATAGACACCTATGAACCAAATTATTGAGGTTACTATATGCGCCCACAACTTCGTCTGCATAGGATTGTTTACGCGGAACCCTAATATTAAAAGTGGCCTAAATTACTTATGACATCAGCTATCTGCTTGTGAAAGTCCTGTCAAAATCGGTCTTGCTGTTTCAGAGATTACCCAGAACATCCAGACAGACAGACAAATATCAGAAAACTGAATTGATTCCTCCTCCTGGTCCGAATTATCCCCCCTGATTTTATTGCACATTTTTATTTTGGCACTAGCTGCCCCCCACCGTCGCACCAGCGTGGAGATGGAAGATCTTTATATTACTATTCGGATAATTCACATTATATCTTTAGAAATTACAGCCTATGTGTTACCTTGATGTGTAAGCTATATTATTGTAGTTTCATCAAAATACATTCAGTTTTGCGTGAAAGAGTAACAGACATACATACATATGTTGTTACAAACTTTCGCATTTATAATATTACTAGGATTTCAAACAGACACTTCAATTTTATTTTGTTATAGATATTTCATTTCCTTCACTTAATTTGATTTAACAGGTGCAATCAGGCATTTTATTTTGTGATTGCTATAATGAAAATAGATTAGAAGTTCGATAAGAGTTATCTTGCTATTTTGCTAAAACATCAAATGTATCAATGACACTAAAAAAAATTCTTATCACTCACCAAACGTCCAGCAAGCTAATGTGGACAACATTTGTCTGATAGCCCATTTGTTTGGCAGGATTATGGACGCAACCCACAAGACCATTGCCAGAAACATCCTAAGCAACATGAGGATAAGTCCAAAAGGCAGATACAAGAAGAACTGGAGCACATTTTCACCACAAAATCTGAAATTATACAGTTGATAAATCATTATTTACCTACATAAACTTAGCTAAGTAATATAAAAAATTTCTTCCTTCGTTGACAACTCTTTCACAGTATGGAACTCACTGCCACTCAACATGGCAACTCAACTCTTAAAATCATGGTTTTTTTTATTATTTTTGCTCATCTCTGGTATAATAGTGCTGTTTTTCAGCATGTATTATGATATTTACTGTTTATATAGTATACAATTAAGATTTTTATTTATTTTTTATATATTTTGAATATTTTATATTATGTGTTGTCTACACCGCCACTGTCATGTTTTATTATTTTCCTTAGTTTAATGGGTTGCCTGGAAGAGATCGCTTTAAGCGATAGGCCACCCTTTGTTAAACATTTATTATATCTAGTTTTTAAGAACGTAGTTTTAATTTTGGTGAACAGTAAAGTGTTTTCATCCATTCATTCATTCATTCGTAAAACTACTACACACAAAATAACACCATCAGTCAGAGACATCTATCTATTAATAAGTAAATGAATTGGCATACAAACATAAACATGGATATTCCTAAGCTAAGAAAGTTATATTTATGTTTTTGGTAATATACTTCAGGTGGTAGGGCATTTGTCGGACTGGATGGCTAAAATATGTCACCATAACAACATTGAGTTGGGTTCGGGCATTAGTGACAAGGTTCCAGTCTCCCTTAAGAGAGCAGTAGCTCATTTGTAGCACCTTTGGTATTGCAAATGTTCATACGCAATGGTAACTTTCCATCAAGTGGGCCATTTCTGCTGAACACCTACAATAAAAAAAAGATACACAATGGAAAACTCAGAGGCTGATATAAGACACCCAGACCATAAATAATTTGAACATTTCCTTTGAGAATAAAAATTACACAGTTCTAAAAGGATTATTACTTAAAGCCATAATCTCAAACTAAGAAGGTGATATATCCTCCTACTACTCTTCTATGCTACTCCAGAAATTTCCCCAGAAGCTAGACTTCATCAAGACCCTCGGACTTTCATTGGTCACATACTTTAAAGTCACTTCCATTCATGTACATTTTAGCAAAAATTATGTATGGCTGTCTACTTATTAAAAGCAATATTTAATCTTTTGCAACTGTAAGATAACTAATGTAAAATTAAAATCAGGTTTATTAGCATAAGTTACAAATGAAAAGTATTATAAAAGATTTTAATTTAATCATTTGTTCATAATGCAATTACTTTAATAAATGCTCTAAATGAAGTTTGTAATCAAATCGAGTCTCTATATCCCCATGAGCTTGGCTAGCAAAGATTTAGCCTGCTCAACCATAGAGGTTGTTGAATACTACCACTGCCACTGTACTGGTTGCTGTATGTATCAAGCATATTTCTGTGTCAATTTAAAGTACCACTTGTGGAAGTCTCCAGAGTTAATATTAATACGAACCTAAGTAACTTTTTAGTTCATTAACTCTTGTGGCCAAAAACTCCTGTCTGATAATGAAGATGTAACAGCTTCAGGTGCAAATGACTCAAATGACTGCATCATAATGTTAATCATATATTAAAACAAGAGATTTTTTTTTTCATACAAATCCTATATAAACAGAGGGAGGCAACAACAGTAAATTGGCTTGTGTGTTTTGTGCTCAAATTTAAAATAAACCAATTTATTATTGCTGTCACACTCTGTTTATATTGGATTGTATGAAATTGATTGTATGAAATTTCTGTTTTGATATATGATAAACATTACAATGCGGTCATTTTAAGTATGAACCTGATACCAGGTCCACAACAAAAGAGAGCATACAAACTTTCCAGTTTATAGTTGTAGCTTTAAAATGTTGTAAATCTGCTATAAACAACCATTTTTATAAAGACAGATAAAAGTTATTGTTTAATAACTTGACCTACAAAGCAAGATAATGTTTCAAGTTTCCTCCTAATGGCTAACCTTTTTTTAAAAAACAAACAATTATATAAGAATTATACAAAGGAATAGTTCCTCATATAACATAAATAACGGAAACCTTGTTCTTGTTTGTAAACCAGTTCTTTTATATATTTCTGAATAAAATGCCTAAAAAATTAGATTTTGTCTATATATATACTAAAATAGAAAGACCAGCTGGTTACTTTTGGGATTCTAGCCACGAAAACAGCCATAAAAGTCCCCGGCTGTATGTGTTATGAATTATAAATTGTAGCTAAAACAGTTTTGGGTCTTAAATACACCACGTAACTTTCCCTTGAAAAATCTATGAAACATGAACTTTTAGAAAACATGTTTTTACCTCTCGTCATTTACTAATTTGTCCACAGTTAGGGCCATGATTATATTCACACCATTAACCAACACCTACTATACTCGATGTTTAAAATGATTGTAAAATGATTTAAAAGAATTCTGTAGGTATTTTACTCAAAATAATTTATGATGGCATATTATACTCTTATCAACTGACGACATGTCCAGTCAGAGTCTCCAGGTTGAAATTACGAAAAGCCCATAAGCACAGAAACATTCCCCAAAACTGATAGTTCCGCAATTTCCCATTTAATTTTGGAATGAAAAAAATGGACAAGTCCATATGGACCCCGCATATTGAAGAATTTCGAAGAAGCGACGAATTTTCATTTCTTTTACTATTTGATTACAAAACGCAAAATGCCAAATAAAATGACCGTGACAACACATATTATACATAAACAGTTTTATAAAAATAACTGCAGAACCCTTGGCGAAAACACTCAAGTGATATAATACGGCCGGCGTAACTTGGCGAATGTGAACATAGACTCTGCGAACTTTAGCGCATGTAAACTCGTGAACAAAATACAGTGACCAACTAGTACAAAGCAATGAAAAAATACAAGGATGAAGGGCGACCAATTGTATTCACTGACGAGTCGTATGCCCACTCATCACACGAGTGTACATACTCTAAAGTTCGCAGAGCCTATGTTCACATTTGCCAAGTTACGCCGGCCGTATTATACTATATTTGCTTTATTTATACTTTTTTAAATGTTTTATAATTTTAATGAGATTTTAGTTATCGTAGCTATATAGTGATGGTGAAGAAATTTTTTTTCACCATCACTACATCGCAGTTATGGAAAAAGCTTCCATGATTCCATGTCTTGATGAAACCTGCCCATTGAGATAATTAATGAGGCAAACCCTCCAATCGATCTTGGACAAGTGTGGCGGGTATTTTTTATTACAGGAATTCAGCAGACAGGCATACGGCTCACATGATGGAAAGTGGTTACCATCGCCTATGGACATTTGCAACACCAAAGGTGCTACAAATGCGCTGCTGCGCAATTGAAACCTGGTCACTATTGCCGGAACACAACTCAGGGTTATTATGGCGGCATACTCTAGACCAGAGGTGGTAGCCATCCAGTCGGGCAAATGCCCTACCACTGGCTGTAGGTTATTTTATCGCCTTTTACAACAGGCCGCCCGCCCGTAGGAAATTGTAATCTTTCTCCATTCCTGCACGGATAAGAGTAGTAAGGTATACGGTTCGTTTCCCTATACGTAAATGGTCCAAGTGGTAATTTGTAGTTATTATTTATTACTTAAATCTCGCTTAATTTTCTCGAAACGGAAACTTTTTTCTTTTCTAGCAGCAATATTTCTAACTAGTCTGTCATTCTGCGTCGATTGACATATGATGTAAACAAATTAAAATTTATGTTATTATTCAAATTAAGTTGCACTAGAGAGCACTTTTTGAAGGTCATACATACAAGTTAAAATTGAATTTTACTTCCTATTCTATGTACGCCGCTCGCAATGTATTTTTGCTCTTAAGGAGAAGAAGCGGCAAGAAACTCTCAATAAATAAAAATCATAATCATTGTTTTAATTTAAGCAACAAAATCGTTGAATGATTAATTTTTTTTATTCAATAATAACTCCGATCTACAGCATATTATTTTATTCAAACTACAGTAGCACCCTTTAAGTTTAAATATTTATACTACAGTGGAACTTAAAGGGCGACGCCAAAAAAGTTGAGTTATAAAATTTTCAATTTAAACGTATTTTGTAAGGAAACAATCGCCTTGTAGAAGTTAAGATTTATTCAAATAATCGAGTTAAGGTTGTAAAATCAAATATTGCTATGTTCGAGATAAAGAGGTCCAATTTATTTTTTCGAGTTATAAAGGGAAAATAATTACTGTATTTGCTTTGCGAAAGAGAAAGAATTTATTTGAAATAGAACGAATAAAGAAGAAAAAGTTAGAAGAGAAGGAAAAAGTTTATTCCTGGTTATAAAGTAAAGTGTACAATTACACACTGAAGTATTTTTATAAATACACAGTCATAAATATATACAGAGCCACAAAATAAACTAAACAAACAAATAATGTCGTAATTTACAAAGATTTCTTTTTCAATAAACTTAAAATAATTATTTTTAACTTATGCAATTTCATTTTTTGTGAAAACTGGGGTCGATGTGCTGTATTGCCATAATAAAAATTTAATTTAACAATTTCCAAGCGTGCAGAGTATATGAAAAACTATCGACATAAATTTAAATTGAAAAATAAAAAGGTCCAACTAAATACCTTGCAAACATCAGATTTATCGAAGGAATAACAATATGAAAGCGAATCTGAGCAGACAGATACTGAAAGTGAGTTTCAAGCATCAAAAGTTAACCAAAACCAAAGGTACGGTATTATGTATTTTATTTTTGTACTGAATTTCATTTAAAATACATTTATTCAATTTTTATTTTTATACATTTATTAACTTCATTTTAGAAGACAAGAAAAAAACAACTATTTACAGAAACATAACAAAGGCTAATTTGAAGCCTTACATTCTCGAGAGTTTCAAGTTTCAAAATCTGGAAGGTACGAAATATAAATTATTTCGATAAAAGATTGTAGACATTGTTACACTTTCTGTCAGACGAATTAATTTAACAATTTACAATAACTCAACAGAATTTACAATAAGATTAAATACCAATATCGATGCAGTTTTTTAAAGATACCTTCTTAGACAAAATATAAGCACAAACAATTATTTTCCGAGATTTATTTTAGTAATCAATACATTTTACTATGATTGAATGTAATGATTAAGTTTGTAATATATTTTTTTAGAATTTTTGTAATGAATAAAAAATGTTTATTTACAAATTCCTCTAAATATTTCATACCAAGTCTAGTGATAGCGCTTCGTCCCTACCTATTGCACAGGGTCGCGCGAAAACGGGGTACCCTGACCTTTATGATGACGTAAATACTTACCGGGCATCGGTGCTTCAATAAGTAGGTACATCAGATCGTGGGATAACTACCTTCCCCTGAACGCCGCGAGTGTGGCGCGCTAGGTACTGCGTTTCACAGGCTGGTTGAATGCGCTGCATAACAACCTCAAAGATTCAAGCTTGAAGCCACCGAAGGGCAATCGATTCACTGGGGGCCTGGTTGAGGCCTTGCTCCACAGCAACGATCATTGATCTGGTGTTTCATCCCTTTGCGAGACAGTTATGTTTCTGTTTTGAAAAAGCGTCCATCAAAACACGGACAATAAGGGTGGCGCTGCCGTAGCATCAATAAGTCTAAAGGAAGGATAGGAAAGTAAAGGACCGAAAGATTTCCGCTTTGTTTCATCAATCACCAGCTCAAATTCCTCTCCATATAAGATGGTATTTTTACCTCTACCCTTAATAATTATGTATTCGTTTAACATGCAAATCTCATATTGACCAGTCTTAAACGTCTTTTGTCTTTGTTTTAGAGCTTTTTTGCTTGTTTTTTATATTGGATTTTCCATTACATGTTCCATTCATTTGTGTGTATAGGCAATATTATTGTAATTTTAAAGAAATCTTTGTTTTTTCTTCTATGTACAATTTCGTCGACTCTTTCGGTTTGATCGGACGAGAACGAACGATGAAAGGCGTTTGAGAATAACAATGTAGACTGGGATATTAGAGCCTGAAGTAAATTATATTCGAGTGTGACTCTGAACGATGATATGGCTTTAGGTTTGCGCGCCGTGAAAGAAGTCCCAAAAAAAGGAACTAAAATTGTCTAAATTGCCATGACAACTTTATTTGGTGTTTAATTCTTGAAAGGCTGTATAAGGTATAATATGAATAATTTTAGTTTCTTTGAGTGTTGTGTAGTGAAACAACTTTTTTGTTGTTGTTAAAGCACATATAAATTCATTAATCTAAATGGGTCCAATCACTATCTTGCATTGCAGTACTGCAGTAGGCGGAGCTTGCAGTCCTCAAGAAGCATCCCGCTTTGTGTTGCCAGACGCAATGCAGGCTGCAATAACATTGACAGTGTCCTCATTTTGGAGATTATTTTGTGGTTAAGGAATCTTTGTGATCAAAACTTTTTGGCTATGAAAATTCCAGCGCTGGGAAAATCGGGAACTTATTTTAGTCCCCTAACCTTACTAAAATGCGATTATATATTAGAGATAGCATATAATTACTTACAAATATCAAATCTAAACCGGTAATAAAATTATTTAACAAAATATTTACATTACAAATTGGATACCTCCTCCTTTTTAAAGCGGGCTAAAAAAATGACGTGCGTAGACCGACACCCACTTATCTAATTTTTTCATATAAAATATGCATAGGGGGATATGATATGCAGGGGCTTCTGAAATATTATATTTTTGGGCCAAAACTTTTGGCGAATTCTTAACCGAAATGGGTTTTCGTAAATTCAATCTGGAAACCCTGCTTGCACTGGCAACAGTTACAAATACAATTGAATTGCCTGTTAATCTGTTAGTGTCAGTGTCATTCATGATTGTTTTGCTGAATAATAAAATTAAAAACTTACCTACCTACTTACTTACGCATGAAGAAAATTGTATTGTAACATGTTTACATTATATTGTTAATAGTTTATTGTTGTTGCAGTCCTGTATCTCAAAAAACAAGTGAGTGTTAAATGATTACTGTATTACGCAGCAATCACATTCGCAACATTGTAGACTAGTTATAGATATCACCTGACCTTTGTTTATCATACTCTATATAAATATTACAGAAACTATAGCTATGGAGGGTTTAAGCCCTTCTCCAGATGAAACGACGTGCTCGGAGGGGGAAGACGAGCAGAGAATGTCTGGGAGTAGTTCAGCTACAAATATTATAAACGGACCAGATTATACCCAACAACGATCAAATACGTTCGCGACCTTAACCCAAATGGAAGACAAAATGAGGCGGAAACTACAGTTTTTCTTCATGAATCCAATCGAAAAGTGGCGAGCGAAGCGTAAATTTCCTTATAAGTTTGTCGTGCAAGTGATTAAAATTGTCCTTGTGACTTTTCAACTTTGCTTGTTTGCACATAATAGATACAATCACGTGAACTATACGTGGGACAATCGTATCAGTTTTTCCCACTTGTTTCTGCTCGGCTGGGACTCTACCCGCGAGATAAACGCCTACCCACCCGGGGCAGGCCCTTTGGCAATCTACAAAATTAATGAGTTTTATGACACATTGGATTATGCTTATGCAGGCTATGCAAATTTATCAAACGCTATTGGCCCCTATTCATATAACGATGAAAGCAATAACATGCCTGACCCAGTGTTCTGTCAATATAATTACAAACAAGGAAATATATATGGTTTTAATGAAAGTTATGAATTTAATTCAGAAATTGTGGAGACATGCATAAATTTCACAAGAAAGTATGGAACAGATTTTCATTCAGAAGAATACATCAAAGATGCCGGTCTGGATATTAATTTTTCATCCTTGGTCAGAGCTAAATTAAAATTTTCAATTAAAACTATAAATTTTAGAGCTGCAGGGCCAATTACTCCACCGGATTGTTATAGATTTGATGTGGAAATTATATTTGATAATGAAGATCATGATGGACAGATGTCCTTGATATTAGAAGCTGAACCATATAAACTAGAATGTAAAGGAGATACTGCATATACAACCGATAACAAGATAGATCAGATTTTGCGGAGTATTTTGAACATACTTGTAATTTTAATTTGTACTGCATCTTTTATCTTGTGTGGTAGAGCTATTTATAGGGCTCAGTTATTGAAGGAACTTACCGTACAATTTTTCCGAAGAACTTATAACAAGGAATTAAGCTTGGAAGGAAGATTGGAGTTTTTAAATGTATGGTACATCATGATTATTGTCAATGATTTACTGATAATATTAGGATCGTCGATTAAGGAACAAATTGAAAGAAATCAGTTTACAAATGACCAATGGAATGTGTGTTCACTTTTTTTGGGACTGGGTAACCTCTTAGTTTGGTTTGGAGTTCTAAGGTACTTGGGTTTCTTCAAGACATACAATGTTGTTATTTTAACCTTGAAGAAAGCTGCACCAAAAATCTTTCGATTTTCAATCTGTGCCTTGTTGCTTTATGCTGGATTTATGTTTTGTGGTTGGCTGATTCTTGGTCCATATCATATGAAGTTTCGTTCGTTGGCAACAACATCTGAATGTTTATTCTCTTTAATCAATGGCGATGACATGTTTGCGACTTTCTCTATAATGTCAAAGAAATCGCCTATGCTTTGGTGGTTTAGCCGCGTGTACTTATATTCCTTTATAAGTTTGTACATTTATGTTGTACTAAGTTTGTTTATATCGGTTATTATGGATGCTTATGATACTATTAAGCAGTATTACAAAGATGGCTTCCCTAAGAATGATTTGCAGCAATTTATTGGGGAGACAAGCATTGAGGAGGTGTCTTCTGGGTTATATCGGACCCAGAGTTCATCATCACTTAATGCAATGATGAACTCTTTATTTTGCTGTAATTTGTATCGCAGTGCCTATTCGAAAATCAGTGGGGGTGGTTCAACCCATAACCTAATTTAAGAGTATATATTTTGAATAATTTAAAGTATGTTATTATTATGTAAATAAGTGATTGTAGCCAAGTTTGTGTATATTTTGACGTTTTTTATCTTTGAGGTTTTTTGAAACTGATATTGAGAAATGAAAATTATAGGCAATATGTCTCAACTATTGTGAATTAATTTGTTTGGATAAAATTTTATCAATATTTGTACAAAATTATTCAATGCAACATCCAAAGGCTTTGTAGGTTTTTCTGATCTCTTGGTTCTATGCAGTGATAAGTTGAAAATTGAAGCTTTCTAATGATCATGTTTAACATAAACTCAGCCTTACCCCTGTAAATTTGTGCATGTGAGTCTCTAAGGCTATATATACACTATTCATCAATAGAGGATTGTTTTTTTTACAACTGAGTCTAGTATTGATAGGTTAAACTGAGCGTTTAGCTTTAGAGGCTTGTGTTAAACTTATTTCTGGTTGGTATTTGATTCTTTGAGTTATGTCGACTTATGAAATTTATCAATGATCACCAGGGCTGTTTTATGTATATTGGACGCAAGGCTGCGAAATTCAGCTTGCGACCCTCGTACCAAGGTTATATATAGCATCTAATTTTTGTTTCATTTTTAAGCTTCCCTAGTCATTGTGGCATAAACTTAACCCATTTGTCAGGCCTGCTCGTCGAGCTGTATATCACAGTTTTCTCACAAGCTACTAGGTTGACTTGGTCTACTACAAAGTAGAGAATCCTCTACCTGGTGACCTCTAAGGGCAGGTTAGGGGCTTGATGATTTTCTTAGCTCTGTGGGCGCTACACATTGGTGTAGTAAATACACATTTATACGAGATGGTGATGGTGGCATTGTCGATCCCTCAGTGATGAAACCGTTTGGGTCTTGGCAGGTTACATGCATCTTATGCAAACAAAATTGCAGGTGTCCAGGCCAGATAAGATAAACTGTATAAGAAGCTATTAATGTACCAAAATCATACATTTAGCTGTACCAGTTTGGTTGCTGTATTTTATATCTTTATACCGTCCATATATAATTTTGCTATCCTTGAATCAGCTGATTATCTATATTCTACTCTATAGCAAATTTTAACTGTATAATTGGTTAATTTGTCTAAATTTAAGGATATTAATGTAATGATATTATCAATGCAACCAAAGAATTGTAGATACTCTCAAAGAAAATATTTAACTGTATTATATGATGTAGCACAATTTATTACTGCTTTTTATTATTTCTATGTGTAAGTTTGTATAATGCTCGTGAAATATATTTTATATTTAAAAATATCTTTTATTTAAAATTTTAAATCATATTTATATGGAGAATACTAGCTATAACAGCCCATAAATATCCCACTGCTGGGCGGGCCTCCCGTTGTAGGGGTACGGACAGTATGCCCGCCACGCTTGTCCAAAGCGGCTTGGCAGGTTTGACACATCGGTTATCTGGATATGCAGGTTCCATCACAATGTTTTCCTTCACCCTTATTAGCACGTGGTAATGCTAACAATATGCACATTAGGTCAGAAAACGCCAAATGGTGCATGCGTTCCGGCCGGCATCGAACCCGCGCCCTTTGAGTTAGGGACGCGTGCACGACTTAAACAAAAAGTTTATAATATAAAAAAACAACGTATCATTCTGAAAAAGTCATAACTAGTACAGCACTAGATGGTGACGTAGGCTATTTATCTCCTTTTGAAATTGTATTATTTAAAATAAATTACTAAAATTTGATTCACATGATACGTTTAAAAATGACTGGTACTACTCAAACAGACATAACGAACTTTTCAAGACATAATTTTTACTGCAGCACTTTAAAAAAAAGTATTAGCTTGTACTCGACTGTGAGTGCACATAAATTTATTATCATATTTCACCGCAATTAGAACATCGATTGTTATCTTATTACTCATTTGTAATTCAATATCCGATCTCAAGGCTAAGTGTCAGTCATTATTTAAATACCAAGTTAAACAACAACAACATTATTAATATACCTACTAGCTGACCCGGCGAAATTCGTACCGCCATATTTTCTGAATTCCTAAAAGACTGTTTCATGACACAAAAACAAAATCACCATAATCGGTCCAGGTGATTAGGATTCTAGAACCCGATCTCAGCGCCACCTACCGGTTCTAGTTGCAAATCTAAACCATCCGGGGGAACCTAGTCAGACATACAAAACAAAATGACCAAAATAGCTTCACGTGATTAGGAGGATTGTAGAACCCGATCTCAGCACCACCTACCGGTTCTAATTGCGGATTTAAACCATCCGAGAACCCACTCAAACATACAAAAACAAAATGACCAAAATCGCTTCACGTGATTAGGAGGATTGTAGAACCCGATCTCAGCGCCACCTACTGGTTTCAATTGTGGATTTAATCCATCCCGGGACCCAGTTAAACACACAAAATTTCATCAAAATCGGTAAAGTCGTTCTCAAGCTATGCGCTGACCAAGACATTTTGCAATAAATTTTTATATACAAGATTAAAGTGCATAATAAATTACTTAACAAGACCCCTTGTTGGCATTTGAAATATAGTCGTACAGCATCCTAGCACATTGTAAAGAGGATATCCAGGAAACAATTATAAACAATATCGTGCACGCTCCTTCCGCGGTTGTTTTGTATTTAAGTGTAATCACCGATACAAAGACAAATAAATGTAAAAAATCGAGTGCGTCTGATTCTACGCACACTGAAAGATTCCATACAGATTGGTCAACTATTTCATATTTTTTACTCGAGTAGGTAATAATAAGCATAAAATATAAGTTTATGGTTTGAAGCCAAAAATATCTCAAAAACTATTCAACAAACAGAACTTAGGAAATTTTTACTATAATTTAAACTACAGTGAAAAGTATCTCAGAAACCAGGAACTACGAAATTTACCTATTATACAAATTGCTTGTTTTTATAATTACCAGGCGCTAATAGCGAACGAAAATTTATCGATTAATCATCTCCAACCTAGACTTACACTTGTATCATGGAGGATAGAGGTAAGGAGGACCATCTAGTATGGGAGATTAGTTGAAAAAGTGTCCACCTGTAAACAGCAAATTATGGTTCGAAAACTCGTCAAAATAGCGCTAGTGTAGGAAAAGGAAATGATATGAATTTAGCAGTTATAAACGAAGTGAAGTGTGCTGGGTTGAAAAACGCATGGGCGGTGACAAAGAGGAAGACTTTCTTTCCTTCTTCCTAATAATCTAGTATCCTACTCTATTTGTGGCGCTATTTTTAAATATTTTCCACTCGATATTATGGCGCCATCTTAATTTGCTGCCCTTCAGTGGACATTTTTAATATGCTGAGATGGTTCTCCTTACCTCTATCCATGTATGCTTCTCGTGATTAAATTTTGAATAAATCGAAATTCATATTGCGGCACAAATTCGATAAGGCACTTAAAATAAATTTACTCATATTTTGCACTTATGGTTTTTATAATAAAAATACATAGCAACTTTAAATTACGTTTATTTAATTATCAAACTATTTCACTAGCATAACAGTATATACAAATATATCTTAAATATAAGAGATACAAATGTCTAACAAATTTCCACATCTCTTTTAAATTCACTAAACAATTAGGAACAAAATAATAATAGGTAAAAATATTATAAAAATGTGTTACAAATGACCTAAAGGTTATGGCAATGCAGCTGGCGATCTAAAAATGGCCGCTTTTGGAGAATCGCATTGTGAAATTGACATGTACCTAGACACAATGACAGCAGTTAGTACACAGATTATTTGCGCAGATAAGGCAATTCGTTTAAACATGTGAATTATCTCAATTGAACTTTATTCACAAGCATAGCTGGTTCAGAATTACATAAATCAAAGGGAGGACACTACATCAACAACTTTGGGACAACCTGGAGGATTGAGGCAAGCCAAGCTGGCAATGTCTCGAGTAAACCTGCGTTTCTTCAGGAATATCTTAAAACTCAGTACGTCCCAGCTGAGACTAGTTATTAGTGCAGCCTCTGGACATGGCAATTTTAACAGACATCTTTTCAACAATATCACCAACAGCCCTCTGTGCACAGCATGCCTGAAGGCAGAAGAATCAGCCACCCATGTCCTGCTTGAATGCAGGGACTTGGACAGGGGACCAATAGAGGGCGAAGTATCTGGACGCCCCAGGTAGCCTCCGAGAAGTCTTCAGCGACGTCAAGAAACTGGGACTTCCTGGAGGAGCTGGCCTGGATGGAGTAAGCTCTCATCCACCCTCGCACGCCAAATAGGCGCTTTGTCGTCTAGTTGCGGAAACCGCCCGCTCGTAGAAGCAGATTTACAAGCGCAAAGGGTAGAAAGTTTCATACTATGCATTTTTAGTTTTGTTCCACTTACACGCTTCGTACGCTTTTGCGTGTACTAAAATGAGTCTGTTGCGCTGGTACATTTGGAGGAATTATTAGTTGAAATACATGGTTCTGATCTGCGCAGAATTAACGGAATACGATGACGTACGATATTGAATGGTTCAATTTTATGTTTACACTGATCACTTTAGTAGCTTTCCGCATTGAAGGACACAAATAACTTACGTAATATATAGCTTGAAGTTTCACATAATTTTGACATGTCATACTCGCAATACGATTGTGCGAAGTGGTTATTGTAATGGTGGGGCTTCATCTGCGATAGTGTTACCGATATAGGTCGTTTCATGCAGATATCGTGATGGATTTAGTGCGTTACCTACTCAGATGCAACATTGTTGATGAAGTTAAAAAAATTACAGACAACGTATGGCTATGTGACTATTCGTTAAGGCGTTATTTTTCAAAGATTTAAATAAGACACATTCGACCACTGTCTAAATGTTTAACATTTTCGCAGATGAAGGAGCACCATAACCCGCCAGATTTTGGCAAGTGCAATTTAAGTTTAGCAATGTGGACCCTAAAAATCTAGTCTTAGTAAAAAAAACCTAACTAGCCTTAAACACATCTAGTTTTTTGTCTTTGAAAGGATCTTTTGATTTGTCGAACACGCCGCAGGTTTTCTTGTATTCGTTGTATTGAAACAAATGCAAAAAGTACAAAAATATGTCAAAGTCTAAGTGGCATTCCCCTAAATATAGTTTTGAAAGAATAAATAAAAAATATTTTATACAATAATGTATCCCTACATTGCAAAAATGAAGAATTAAAATCAAAATATGACGAACATAAAAGGCAGATATACAATTGAGCAATATACTTAAAAACCGTTTTAAAAAATATTTTATGGCAATACTTGTCATTTATTTGAACATACTTATCATATGATTTATTTATAATACATTTATATTAATAGATATATTTATTATGATAAATTTGATGAATATTCAAATTTTCAATTGAGTATTTGAATATTCACAAAATATCATTAATACACCAATATAATTAATTTTATATACTATGTACAAATAATTTCAATAAAATACATCATTTGACGGCAAATTGTTTTCCTTCAATTTTAAATTTAATTTAAATGTTAAAAAACACCATCAACTATAAAGACTTCGAAACGTCTAACTTAGAAATGGAAATTATTTTCAAATATGATTGGTATGCTATAAAAAGTACATTTTATAAAATACCTATTCATAATTATCTTACGGTGACGCTATAGCGAAACCAAAAGCTGCCACATATTAATTAATATACACAACTACAAAATATTTATTGTAACTTAAATAATTTCACTTTTAATAAATAAAATACTAGGCATTAGAGACGCTTAATGAATTAATCTAATCTATACTACCCGCACTTACAGTTGGGCAATTCTTTGGTTTTCGAATAAAAAGTAATATTGCTGAACATGAGCACATTACGACACCAAAGAAACTTAGTTGCATCACAAACCGCAGTTCCACTCAATTCGTATCTAAGTAGTACAAAAATACTATGTGATGACTTCAGTCTGTTCATTTATTTTTTCTCCTCCAACTGCCTTTCTGACCTACCGCCCAACATTATTTGGATTTCATCAACACTCTTCCCCTTCGTCTCGGGGACAATGAAGAATATAAAGATGAAAGCTATTAACATTATACCAGCGAACAACCAAAACACTTGGCCCGAACCGATAGCTGTGTTTAAGGAATTAAATGTACTGGTAACAGTGAAACTTAGAAGCCAGTTGAGAGTGCCAGCCGTGGAACCGACGAAAGCCTTGATATCAATCAGACATAACTCTCCAGCCATCATCCACGGAATGGGACCGAACCCAAGCGAAAAAGCAACTATGAATAACGACAGAGAAACTAATGGCAACCACGTAATCGCTTCAACTATAGAAGAGTTTTCTCCATGTGTGTCTTTTAGGAAGAAGAAAACCCTAACGCGGTGGAGCAAATGCACATTACCAAGCAGATAGAAGAAGCAAGATACGTCTGCCTAATTTATCAACGACCAAACTTGACACGAAAGTAGCCACAACTTGGATAACACCAATAATGATCGTCGAAACAGCAGCATCCATCGCTGCACCGGCATCAGAGAAGATAGACGATGAATTGAAAATAACGGCATTAATACCAGAAAGCTGTTGGAACACCATCAACGCGTAGCATATGATCAAGGCTTTGACAGCTGTTTTCTTTGTGATCGCTGACAAGAAGGAAACAGGATTATTCTTTGCTTCCTCAGCTTTCTGTTTCAGATTATTAAGCTCGAAGTCGACGTCGTAACTACTACCACGAAGTCTGATCAATGCTTCCCTGGCTTCGTCGTTTTGACCTTTGACGACTAAGTAGCTGGGACTCTCGGGCATGAAGAAGAAAATGATTCCAAATAAAATGGGGATCAAAGTACATAAAATATTGAAGATAAATACTGACGTAAAACTTCCGACGACGTAGGAGAATAGGATACCTATAGTGATCATGAGTTGGAAATAACTTCCCAATGTGCCCCTGATGGAGTCTTGAGCAATTTCACTAGTGTACGCGGGGGCTGTGACACAGAAAGCTCCACCGGCGACACCTATAATGAATCTTCCAGCTATGAGCATAGCGACACTTGTACCGAAGGTGATCAGCAACCAGCCTAATGTAAAGGGAACCACTAGACCCAACATGGTTTTCTTACGACCTATTGCGTCCATAATAACACCGATGGGGAAACATACTGCGGCAGCTCCGAGATTGATGATCGACGAGATCCAATCGCCCTGAGCGACCGTCACGGGGAAGTCGTAGTCTGTGTTGTTTCCTTCGGTCAGTTTGAATACAACTGGCGAAGACCAACCAAGCATTGAACCGGCAGCCAAGGCGCCCAGAGTGGCTGAAATCAAAATTGAAACAAATTTTAGTACGAGAAATATATGTATTGTTACATACCGACAAAGAAATGCGCATCTGGTTTATTATCCTTCCTGCATTTTGAATTCTTTTGTTTACTTTGAGTTTAAAATTTGCAATTAGGCAATAGCCTATTGTTATTGTTTTCGACTTTGTTGGTCGTTCGCAGGAATAATTAGGTTATAGAACCAGGTGTGTAAATTACGTTTTCTCAGAAACCTCAGTCAACGCAGTCCTTTGTTGTATTATACAGTTGTGGCAGTCAAGCGAGGATTACGATACGCAAGACGTAGATTCGATGAGCGAAATAATGACGGACTTTGTGCGTATTATTGAATCGTGCAGTTTGTACTAGTAGTATCTAGTTATAATTGTACCTGCTTTATACGTGTTTGTATAGTTCTATTACTCTATAGTAATTCCAACGGCATTTTAATTCGAGTCCTGCGTAACTCGTAACAGTATTGTATATTACCTAGTAAATCAAGTTTTCATACCAGCATATAAATAACGACAAACAAGGTTTCTTTTGTTTGTACAATTAATATTCAGCTTAGTGCGAAATAGATGGAAGAGGAAAATATACAGTAAAAACAAGTTAAACAACGAACTACAAATTTTTTACTAAGATTATTAACAAACGCTTGTGTAAATTTTTTGCAGTATTTAATCTCTATCTAAGTAACATATGGTTGTTATTGCATGCGTTGAACAGACAGGCAGTGTTAATATTGTGGCGAGTTATGGTGAAACAATCTAGTTGATTTCAGAAAAATGTAGATGGTTCCGAAGAAAAAGACAAGGACAAATACATTTTAGAAAGGGATAGATGATGAACAAAGAATAACGAAATGAAGATTGAACTTTTAGAATAGAAGATTCAGGAAGGAAAAGTCGGAGATAGATGTTTAGTAAGGGACAGACTGTAAATAAGAGAATAACGAAAGGAAGATCGAAATTATGGGTCCCAGAAGATTTTCCAGCTGTACCTATAAGCTGCGTAAGTCGTGCGTACGGGGAGTTTAGTTGACAACAGCGAAGCGACAAGTGCCTTACGAGAGAGCTGGAAGAGAAGTTTAGTAGAAGACAGTGACGAGTTCAGTGAAGAGTTAAGTGGGCAGTTGAGTGAAGGTGGAATTCAGCGTAGTTTAACGGAAAATCCAGAAGCGAGCTATGCGCGATACATTCGGATGTGAGAACTGCAGTAGCAGGAGATGGTATATGAAATATCGGCGACGGTTTTGTGAGTGAGACATCTCATCGTCGGGGCAGTGTCGTTAGCTGTGCTATATCCAAAATATAACGATTTTCATTACCACTCGGGTGAAACCGCGGGGCGCAGCTAATAAACAATATGTTTTATACGTAAATATGTATATTTATCTACGGGAAGGAAAGTCATGAATACCTGATAAAGCTGCGATATACTGAGGCAACTTCCTGCCGTTGTCCCCTCGTGGCTCCACGAGTTCTGCTTGTGACACGCCGATATCGGCCATTCTGCCAGCGTTTGGTCCTTCGGCGCGCTGAAACGAAAAAATGGACACTGTTCATTTTGTTAAACTCAATTCACAAATAGCAACCAACTGAAGTAATGTTTAGTAAATATTTTTTCAATTTTGTTTAAATTTCATATTGTTTAACTTTTTATAATGATTGTTTCGGGTCTTTGAAGTTGGTCTTTCTAAAATTATGGTTGTAATGATTAGGCTGAGGCCTAGGGCAATTTAACCCTTAGTGGGGTGAGTATGTTAAACTCGTATACAACTTTTACTTCAAAGTGATACGACGCCAGTCTGTCTGGCTTCCCTTTCTCTCACGCATACGGCAGCGTTAGGCAGGCTCTTCCTCTCTCACCCTAACCCACAGCGCCAGCCTTATTTCGGTAATTAGATTAAATAATGATACTAATAATGTACATACACTAAATTCTAACGTACATATTCATAAAAGATTTTATTAAAACATTAACCTTTCCTTACATTATCATATTAATACACATTAAAATTTAAGTAATAACCTAAGCTTTTCTCAAGTTAACAATTTTAATATCAAATAGTTCAACTTAGATTAGTTTAAGTTACCACTTCTGTCGGGCGTCCCTAGACGCATACTTTTTTTTATAGTCTGAAGCTGGCACACAGGCACACAGCCTACCTAATGGAAAGTGGTTACCGTCGCCTATTGACGTTTGCAACACCAGGGGTGTCGCCAACGCGTTGCAGACCTCTAAGAAATTTTATAACGCCCTTAAAGAACCCCGTGTTATAGCGCAAAGGGAAAACCGCGGCGGGAAGTTCACTCCAGATCATTGTTATATGCGGAATAAATGTTCTAAAGAACAGTAGCTAGTTGAGCGTGGGAGCTTAAGGAAATGGGGTGAATATTTCGTCGCTGTCGAGCTGTGCGATTGTGAAAGCGAAGCCTTGGCACCAGATCAAACACACACAAAGTCTCTTCGAAGGCTAAGCGATTCTAAACCGCCTGTTAGTCTCCGCCTCGCCATTGCTGGCGAGAAGAGAAAAAGTGTAAATATATTAAAATTTTGACGGTAATGTTTGGAACGTTAAAAAAATGTGTACTAAAATTGACCTAAAATATATTATAATGCTACATTGTAAAAACCGGTTTCAAGTGTCCGAAAAACCATGTCACTCGGCATCTATCAGTTTTTTTCCACATTTAAATGCTACCATTGGTACGTCTCTCATTTGGAGAAGAGAAACCAGCGTGGCCACCACCAAGTGGCCTTATCTATTTAATCTGCATATATATAATAGTTCTGTATATGTATATGTCATTGTATTCCTCCTAAACCACTGGATCAATTTTGATGATTTTTTTTAGTGTATCCCAGGATGGTTTAGATTCACAATTGGATCCAATAGTTGGTGCCGGATCAGGACTTTATTTTTATTATATAATTATTGAATATTATTTTGTAATTGTGCAAATCGTAACTTGCTTCACGTCATAATAAACAATGTGTTTATCACCTGATGATATATTTGGTTAAATTTGTTTGATTTTCAATTGCAAGTTTTAAATACCTACAATAAAATGTGAAACAACCCCATCATGTTACCCTTATTAGTCTTTCACAAAATGTTATTTGAAACAAATGGCTAGCTTTTCAAAATTTGATAATTGTGTTCAAGTCAAATAGATAAGATTACCTGGCAGCATCATTTGATATTATGCTTTCTTGTGATAAGAACTGTTATGCTTTTCTCAATATGATAAACAAATGTGATTTTTTTTAAACATGGTCATCCTGTCACAACAATGAACATATATTTCAATGATTATGATATATTTCAATCTACATGAGATCGATCCCAGACACCCAAATCATGGTAAATAATCAAAATTACTATATCAGGAATATAACACAGAGCCTCTACATTCCAGTGAATCAAGCAACCAAAGGCTTAAGTGGTAGAAAGAAAGAAAGTATTACCAAAAGGCGATGGTGTTTATGGACATTAACAACAAGAGAAGTACCGCCAATCTGCTGCTGGCCTTAAAGGTGAAAATGGAACCTGGCTAATAATGCTGGGACACAACTTAAAGTTGTTTTGGGAGCATACTTTATACCAGGGCTGTTAGCTATCCAGTTGTCCACTTGGCCGTGGATTGTTTTATTGCCTGTTGTGGCACCTGACAAATTGGTGTTCTGACTAAGAAATTGGTGTTCTGTTTCTGCATGGATAATAACTCTGAGCACATAGAATAGGAATAAGACTTATTTTTTTAAATTATATGTATGACTTTCAACAACAGATGTTCTTCAGTTGAACTACCTTTAAAAAACCATTTAAATTTGATAAGTTTTCTAGTTTGATAATTATATTGGATTTATATTTATGTGTATCATGATTTCCAACAACTTAAGCTCTAAGCCTATTCTACCATCTGTACATAGGGAAGTGTTTTGAGGAACTATTTGATTTCATGCCTACATCACCATTTTACCACCGCAATTCTCACCAGTGACTGGAAGTTCATCCACACTTCTTTCTCCTGTGGTTTACTGATATAAGTGTAAGCTTGTATATTTTACTGATATACTAGCAGGTTTGATTCTCTAGCACATATTTTTCATTATCCATAACACAAGTGACCAATGGTGTTGTTTATTATTATTTATAAGTATAGTGACAAATCCAAAGAAAAATAAGATATTCATTTACCTATTAAAACTAAGAGTGGAGTTTAGGACATTCATCTCCTTAAATTATCTAAGATCTCAATCATGTTTAAAATGTGGTGTATAAGAATTTCATAGGGTCAAAGATTATGTAGACAAGTAGTATGACTTGTTGTAAATAGTAGTATATTCTTATTGTTAGAAATATATGAATGAATATGCTTTATTGTGTTTTAAAGATACAGTTCACAGAAACAAAATTTTACAATACAATAGGCGATCTTAGCGCTATTAGCTATTTCTTCCAGACAACCTTTGGATGGACAAAAATATTGATAAGAACAGGGGTATGTTGCATTGTTCTCATACTATTGAATCAGTATCTTATAAATATACACATCTTATAAATACATACATTAATAAAAATATAAATATTATACTTATATGATATATGTAAATAAATTATTATAAAATACACTTACATAAATAAAGGGTTGGGTTTACATATATGTCCCCGGATGATTTCCTGGATGATTTTAATGGTTAATGTGTTTAGGAATATATTTAAGACTTATTTATAACAACTGAAATTGGTTTTGAGTGGAAAAAATACATATTCAATTAATTATCGAAGTTTGAAATTCACGAAAATGATCTAGTAATTTTGTCGCCGAGACGTTTTTTTTAAGTTTTTTGACGGGATTTATCGAAATAGGAGACTTTATGTATCCGAAAATTTAAATATGTGGAGTTTTAAACAGTCGGTTTGGTTAGGTTTTGTGTAGACCAAAGCCAGAACCGACTGGTAACCATTCACTATTTATCTTACATATTAGTGAAAAACAGAAGTGATGTTAGATTGACAAAAACATTAATAACTCAGTAACTATATATTTCCGCGCCATAGGAGTTGCAGAAGGAGTAAGGTTTCCTCCTCCCTCCCCCCTCGCCCCCCCCCATTACTTATAATTCCGGGGACATATATGTAAACCACACCCTAAATAAATATAAGACAAGAAAAATATGACATTGACTGCTGCATCTTTAATTTGAGCCTTTCACAAGTTTATTGAATATACACATATTTTTACAGTAATAATGAGTACATAATGGCCTTTTATAAATTACATTATAAATTACAATCCGAACATATGTTGCTTAATTTATCTATGTGCATAATGATCATAATTGAAATTGACTTATATTAGTCACGATATTTCGCACGTGAATAGTTTTTTGAAAGTTTTTAAAATAAGCAAAATCTTTGCAAATTGTACAGTTGACCTTAATTTAATGTTTGAAAGGCAAAAAGTTACAAATACCACATCGTAGTAATTTACACGTAGTCCTGGCGCAAGGATTGCTGGAATCAAAGGCTCCCTTTCAGCGTCACTTGCGTGTCTTCTATATATACTAGATCTCATTTTGTTTGGACGGAAATTTTAAAAATACATTACACAACCACTATACGATACGTATACGCGAAAACTGTTTTGTTTTATCTATGACTGTTTTGTTTATTTACGCATAAACGTCAAAAATTCCAATGACATCGCGTAACTGCCAGTGTGACTTATTTGATTGCGTTTTGAAATTAGAAAAAGTGTCCAAAAAAGAAAAACCTGTTTAGCATATAAAATTAATTATAGTCTGGCCAACGAAAGTTGACCCTGGAAAATGGCGGCAAATTTAAATAGTATATGTATGGCAACATCAACATTATTAGGATTAACCTATTTTGATACTTGGTAGTTACTTAATTATTTATGTTGTGTATTTTATGTGTTACAATAGATATCATCATCATACTCGTTTCTAACGATAATATTATAAATACTGAAGTTTGTGAGATGTTTTTGTTACTCATTCACGCCAAAAGTACTGAACGGATTTCTATGAAATTTGGAAAACTTGTTATTACTAACCCTTATATCTCGAATCTAGAATGACCTACAATATAATGTAGACTATCTACTTTTAATTCCGGTAGATAGCAGGAAATCAGTAGTCATTAATATTTTTTTTAAATAAACTGCAATATTCGGTAAAAACTTAGTTTTATCCACTTTAATCAAAATCAGATTTCGTCACGGCCCCCTAGTCTCGACCCGAAAGCCATATACGTACATACTACCAATGGACACATATTTGCAACATTTAAGGGCCTCCTGGTGTGCAGCAGCAGCCCCGGCTGTCAAAGCTGTGTCCGGAAGATGGGACTCCGCCAAAGTATCAACACAGGCAAATCCACTCACAACCAAACGAAAACCGCCATCTTGTTTGTCAAAATTGACGTTGACATTCATATTAGAGTTGCCATGTAAAAAGTTTGCAAATAATTCCAGGTTCAACTTTCGATAGCCAGACTATATAATCTGAGATATAAAATGCTATACATGTCGTTTCTGTACATTGAAGCTATTCAAAAACGACAACTGGAATGCACTATACCTATAAACGATGGAGAACACGATGCAATTTTTATTAGATTTCTTGTATGTTGTTCGGGATTCACGTAAAAACTATTGGGCCGATTTGGATGTGGCTTTCGCTGATCGACTACAAATTCTTAGATTTAAAATCTGCGCTACTTTTTAACTTGGGAACCCCGCGGGTATTTTTCTGGGAATGACTTAAAATGGCCAGATAAAAAAGCGAACTAAACATAATCTTTTCACTGATCGATATCAAATTTTATGTGATAAAATGTGTGGTATTTTTTATCCCGGTAACTGCCCCCTGAGTGGTTTGTAGTTGTTCGGGACATAAAAATTAGCTTATTCCGACACAGTTTTCACTAAAACGATAGCTTACATTCTTTTTTAGATGCTGTGGTAGTTTGTGTTCCAGGAATCCCGCAGGAATTTCTAGTTAAGCGTGGACTAAATCGCAAGCATATCCTAGTAATATGTAATATTGTAAAATACAATATTTTAGATAACTGATCAAGAATTTATTTTCTTCTTTTTTAATATTTGACGCCTATAACTATGTTGTTAGCAAATATTCTATGTTCAAATCATTGCTCAGATAGAGTTCGTATCACGTATGTAATAATAGTTTCACTTTAAAATTGAAATGTTTTTATTATTTGCAATCAAGAATCTTCTAGATACTAACATTTAGGTCATAATGATTTAGTTAAAATTAACTGAAATTTAATAACAAGGTATAAAAACAATAGATTAACAAGCTAATAGGCAACATAAATAGACAGCGCTTAGCTTTGAATAGGTCGTAAACTACAAATTATAATAGAGGTCTGGTAAGTGGTAATCATAACAAACGCAGCGAATTTTTTAAATATTCCAACGAAATTTTTTACATACAAATTTTGTTATTTATGACGCAATTAAGTTTTATTATTTTTGTGGTATGTAACAAATTTTGTATTCTTTTCCTCATACGAACGTGTAAAAAATTATAAGGTGTGTTGTGCATCAAATCTATGCTTGAGATTAGTTGTAATTTATATTATATTACCTATATATCTGGCTGTTATACAAATAAATGTTTATGATTTTATGTATATTATAGGAAGAATCTTGTTGTTTTATGTAGGTGTTCAAAAAGCGGCGGACGATACAAAATTGTTTATATTTAGCTAAATTAAACACTTCCTTTTTATGAAAATAATACAGGAGGAGGATTCCCTAGACAATAGTTCTATATAAAGCCTGCGACGTTTTCCATTAGTAGCTCCCAACGCCCAAAATGCTCCGTTAACCGGAACAAGGCGACCGTGGTCGTTATGGTCGTGGCGAAAACGTCACTAATGACGTCATCATTTTGGATCACACAACGTTCACAACGACCCATGTCAAAAGGTGAGTTGAATAACCGTTCCACTTGGGTTTACAATTGTAAGTTCGGAGAGCAAGTGGAACAGCACAAATCGCGGACGTGAACGTGGTTGTTTTGAGTCTATGGTGGAACGTAGCTGTTTATAATAGTTCCGTTCTTATCAAAATAGCTAGGGTACCTTAAAAACTATACGTGCAATCGAATCGATGTTGTTTAAATTCATAACATTTGGATAACCATTTTGGAAATGAACAAACAATGCGCAGTAATAAACAAGTTTAAGAATAAAGTATTCTCGGATACAAGTCAAGTTTTTTTTCTATATAGGTACTTTGTGGCCTCATACAATCACAGTAGGTATTTAAAAAGTATCATTAGCAATAATTTCAACCACGTGCTTTACCAGGTAATGACCGCTCTTGACATTGTAATCATCATTAAAGCGCCCTTGACTCGTTATTTAGTATAAACCGACCATATTATATAACACATAAATCACACACATCCCGCAGCTGTTGTAATGTTTTTGTAACTGGTTTGATATCAATAAGAGGGTAAGAGAGAAGTAAACTTTAGCCAAATAAATAACTTTATTTTAAAAACATTATGTAGTAATACTCTCTATTATAACTAAATAATATTTCTTAACAACAAATTATTATTTTTTCTTATATATAAAATAGTTTATGAATCTTTGTTTTGTATTGTGCGGTACTAGGTCAAGATAACCCCGTATTAAGACAGGTATACTATAGAATTCTGGTTAATATATATTCAAGATATTCTCTTAATAGAATATCTTAAATATATAGTAGCTTATTTTCTACACTGAACCAAATAGAAGTTACTTTCGCACCACAGAGAAGTCTAAGTTTTCTGGGCCGCACCGCAACTGAGACACCTACGGGGTGACTTAGACCCCGTTACACAGTGAACGTGTAAAGTGCAAAAAACGAGAAATGATAATCTATAATACTGCAATATTCGTCGACTTAATAACGCTTTTCTTTTTTAAATTAATCTTTGTACAGTTTGTGTATTTAACTAGTGTGAAGTATTCAGAGATAAATTAATATATTGTCGCTGTGAAGTATGAAATTGTTATACAAACAATACAAACGATTAACTGTTATTGGTTTTCTTCGCTTTATTATTGAGTTTTCACACTCGCAAGGCGTAAAAGTCCAGTTAATGATAATCAAGATTTAATACTTTACGATGTCGTAAATCTGAAATGTTCAGATTGTTATAATGGTTTTCGATTAGAAAACGTATGTTTCTTACATAGATGGTCAGTACCGGATCTCCATTTTAAATGTAAAAAATCATTGAGCTATGTGTTAAGTAGAGGTGACATTTAAAACATAAAAGCATTGTGCCTTGCAGCCAAGGGCAGTCTACCGTCGTGGGTACGATGGGCATACCCAGAACCGTAATAGGCTTGTATTGTCACACTTTCACGATCTATTGAAGTCTATAGGCTGATAATATTATCAAATTATTTAAAAAAACAATGATTTTTGCGTGATTTGGAACGCAGTGAAGTACTTTGTCATCATAGACCATAGACCTTAGGTTTCATACTTCAGTGTCATAGACGATATGCTGACACGTTATGTCACATTTTTGACAACATATCTATTTCTTTCTGGCACATGAATACTTGTTTTGACAAGAAGATATTATTATGTTCTTTAATATCCTTTGAAACTGTAAAAATGTCATCAAAATCGGTTTACTACTTTAGAGTCCATATGTGACAAAAAAATGCTCAATGATAACAGACGTAAGTTCTTGAAAAAATTTATCGCTCGTTTTAAAGCATCTTTTCTTACTTGTATATTCAGAAGTAATTGCAAAACACAGAAGTGTGACGAAACAAATTGTACACAATTCACTAGACTTCAAACATTGATTGTACACATAATGTATGTACAAAACAGTCACATTGATTCATAATCGTTTACATAACAATATACCACTTGTTATGTTAACGAGTTGTATGGAATTTGCGCTACACGAATATTATTCTTCATAGTATATTTCGAAAGAAAATATCTTTTAAAACAATATTTTTAAAAAGTTCAATAGTTTATTTTAAACTTAGACACAGGATATACGAATTTCACATGAAAATAACGATTGAAAAAATTGTATATATTTTTATTTATTGCTACAGATAAGCAGACGACGGCCCATTTAATGGAAAGCGGTTACCATCGCCTTTGGACATTTGCAACACCAAAGGTGCTACAAATGTCACTAATGTCGGAATACAACTCAAGGTTGTTATGGCGACATGCTCTAGACCCGGGGTAGTAGCTATCCAGTCGGGCAAATGCCCTACCACTGGCTGTGGGTTGTTCTGTCGCCACTTATAACAAGTTGCCCGGCCGCTGGTTATTGTATTCTTTCTCCGTTATTATTTACAAGAAGATCATAAAAGGGAAAAAGATAATTTTATAAATGTAAAAATACTGGACACAATTATAGACTACAGTACACGTGCACCAACGTAAATTGCAGAGGAAGTAATATTACAATGTAATCATTTACCGTAATTGATGTAAACAAGTTTCCAACCATTACGCCTGTGAACACGCTGGGCCCTATAACTGGTATTGTCAACACTGCCATATTGGACCCAAAGCCAGACCCAAACATTGTAAATATTTATTTAATTTTAATTTATATTAAATGTCGAATACGTTTATAATATCATTTAGAACAAATATTGCATAAAATGACTAAATATGAAATGCACGATTTTAAAGATTTTTAATACTTATTGGTATATACATTATTATTTGTAACCAAATACACTTGTGCACATAAAAATCTTGAAGTGATTGTAATGTAAGATAAAAATTGATCCAATATAATCTTAAAGAGATAAACGATAACTTCGACATGTTTTCGGAATGCTGGTGGTCTTATTTTCTTGCAACACAAAAATTATTATGATAAATAATAAAAGATAAAAAAACCCATTTGTATCAAACAAATGTAGCGAATTATAAAAGTAAATTGTAGACTAGACGATGCCTGTGGCTGAGCGGGCTAAGCCTTTGCTGGCTTATCTCACTGCAACGCAGAGGCTCCGGGTTTGATACCTAGTATGGTAAATTTCGGAAACAAACTTTCTTTGTTATTTACCATGGGTGTCTGGGATCGGCCCCAGAGTGGTCGGTTGTCAGCGGCGTAGCTTGCCTTAGACGGGACCTGTATCAAAATGTGTTGGAGAGCCCCAAAGAAAGAATAAAAATAAAATACTCGAATTGAATTGAAATAATTATAGATTATAAGTTACTATTTATATCAGTGGCGGATTTGCGGGGATTTGGGGGCCCAGCGGGCCCCCAGGCCTAGGGCGGCGAATCGTGACAAAATATTTACTAATGATAACAAGAAATAACTCAAAATAGGTACGTAAATATTCTAAAGGCTCGCGCATGAATCGATTTCGATAAAAGTTGGCAAAAAAGTAAATTGAGTATGTACTCAATATGATGGGTGCTGAGAAAAGGGTGGCTGCTACGTACTACATGGCCTGGGGCCTAGGGCGGCCATGACTGCAAATCCGCCACTGATTTATACCTAATGCACCTAGGAGATAAGTTAAACAAACAATTCGAAACAAAGACACATTTTTCTCGCCTTTTTTTCGGAAAACTTATTTATCTAATTAACCATAGCTGAAACTGTGCTTAGGTATTTAGAGGCCAACGCACTTGCGCCTCTTACTCGTGTTTCAAATGACGTCATTTCGAATCCTAGTCGGAAAATAGGCATGTAGTTTATACAGCAGTAACAACTAACAGTCCGTTTTCTATAGAGTCTGCACTGATACCGTTTTACCCTTAGTAAGGTACACCGTCAATGTTGTTCTCAACCCATAATAAATTGCAATTTATCTTTATGATATATTGTATACACTCGTTGCAGTAATAAAGTGTTGCATCCGCAATTGGGATTGTACACTTTTTCCAATGTAGCTATTTCAAAAACCATTTCGAGGAATAGTGTCCCTAATCATTTCTGTCTAGTTAAAATTCCAAAAAACGTACGATCTTCTTGTATTTTGTAAGAAATGTGTTTGACCTTTATTTGACCTTACTAAATCCAATCAGGTAGGCCGTCTGTCTGTTTGCCTGCTTCAGGTGTAAAAAAAATTCTAGCTGTACATTATTTGATTTAAGTTTTATAACATGGATTTTTCCCTAAAGATCACTTTAAAAAATTTAACGATAACTATATAGAATAATAATGGTTGAACACGAAAAATTATAAGCCTAGCGACAAAAAAACACTAAAATGGTCACGATCCGTAATGAGCAATGACAGTGACATTTAAATAGTAGTAGCACAGATTACTATGATTAAAGTTTTATTATTTTTGTTTTCTAGGCAAAAAAATCAATGTAAACTTGTCCCTTATAACGTCATCGGAGAAATAATTTTAAAATCGAATTATAAAAAAACTAACGCTTAAAATAAAAAATATATTCAAACTATATCTTAAAATACCCTATTTTACGTAATAAAAATATAAAATCAGAGGGTAATTTTTTGTGAACAATCCCCATTAAGATACAAAATTTACGACTCAAGCATACAATGCAGGTCGAATAAAGAAAATGAAGCAGTTTTTTATGTTTACTAGTAGATAAACTGGCAAACGGACCACCTGGTGATAGGTGGCTACCGTCGCCCATGGACATTTGCAAAACTAAGGAAGCCGATGCGTTGCCTACCTCATCGAGACTAGATATCTGTTCTCGCTCTTTTTGTAGAGCCCCATATTGTAGCACTCTGGGAAAACCGCGGGAGAAAGTTCATTCTATAACTTGGACACATAATATGACATGAAGGAGCTACCGCCACGTACCGTGGAGGACTTCCAAGTGTCTAGGTAGTGTGGATGAACTCCCAATTGCCGGCGAGTGGTGTGATGATATAATAGAATTTAACGGTCTCTGTGCTTGAGCGGGCTAAGCCTTTGCCGGCATACCCCACTTCAACACAAAGGCTCCGGGTTCGATTCCCGGTATAATAAATTTCGGAAACGTATATTCTCCGTTATTTACCATGGTATGGGTGTCTGGGATCGGCCCCAGAGTGGTCCGTTGTATATTACCCATAACACAAGCGTAACTTGCTTCATTTGGGGATGTACAATATTTTTGTTTGTTTGCCGATTATTAGAATGGCGATGTACGCACCAAATCAAATAGCTCATCAGAGCACTCCCCGTTGTACAGACGGTAGAACACGCTTAAAGCGCCAACAAGTTGTCAAGAAATAAGTAACTTGATAAACGTGCATACATGAAAAGTTAAAACGCTTGGAAACAGCTGTTCGCGTCCTCATTTCCGTCACCACTTTCCCGCTTGCTACCGTGGAAGTAAGCATAATAAAATAAAAAATCCGCATATGTTTAAGATACGATATCAGTCCAACGAATATTTTCCGTTGATAAAAACTGGTAATACAAATTTTAAAGATCAAATAGTTAGATTTGGTATATTTATCAGGACATGGCATTTATCTTGATGTACTGGCAGGTAGGCTTCAATATAATAAGTAAACTAAGGCCTGTACCACACTGTTCTCGATTTAGCATTGGATGAGTTTTGACATTTTTTGTATGGAGCTTATGACAATTTTTTTCAGCTGTAAGACGATTAGTAATATATAAGAAAAGTCCATTAATGACAAAGTTTTCTTAAAACTAGTGGTCGAACACTAGTCAATTTAAATTATAATAGGTAGTTTGAACATAATTAAGGTTCTCTTGTCAAAGACTATAACTTCTATAATCACAGATTTCGCCAAGGCTACACTGTTAATTTGACATTAACAATACACAATAAAGTATATATGCGTGTGTCAAATACATGGTGTGTGTAATATATTTTTTATTGATTTAATGTATTTTTTATGCATAATATTTAAAAAAAAGCTTTCTGCACTCATTCTCTATATAAACTATAAGTTTGCGAAATTCCATACTTCTTCATCCGCGCAATTTTCGTAAAAAAGCGTAGGAAGTTTTTGCTTCACGTATTAATATAGTGATATATAAGTCTTCCTCCTATGAAAAGTAATTAATTCGAATTGTCTTGTAACTCTCTGTAATATCTTATTAATATTATACTAATATATAAAAATCTCGTGTCACGGTGTTTGTGGTCGAACTCCTCCGAAACAGCTTAAGTGATTTTAATGATATTATGATTGTTTTTAGTATATTTTGTGACGTAGTGGTTTTACAACCGATGTTTTATATTAAAATTCCCTCACACGAATCCGTCACAATTTTGAAGCGAAACTTCTTTAGACTCGTTGTGATTTGAAATTCGATGAAACAAAAAAGCGACACTATAAAAGAGATTAAAACATAAATATATAGGACCAAGCCTGCGAGAGAATGAGATAGAACACATTATATTTAATCATTTATGCACTACTTGTGTACATAATAAAACTACGTTTTAACGGATTTAAGCGCGGTAATTTATTTGTTTTTTATTATTACGACGTTTCAGCTACTTTTTAGTGACCGTGATCACGAAAGACAAAGATCTCAAGTGCCAATGAGTATTGTTAAAGTTTTTATTTAGTTAGTTTTTCCGAACCGGTCACTAAAAAGTGGCCGAAACTTCGGAATAATAAAAAACTTAAACTTAAAACTATTTTATTATATCTTAAATATATTTAATAATAATAATCGGCAGACAAACACACACACAATGTATATCCCGAAATTAAGCAAGTTACAAGTAAAAGTCGTGGTAGCGTAATGGCTAGCGCACGCGTCCCTAACTCAAAGAGCGCGGGTTCGATCCTGGTCGAAGCGCATGCATCACTTAGGGAGTTTTCTGACCTAATGTGCATATTGATACAATTACCACGTACTAACAACGCTGAAGGAAAACATCGTGATGCAACCTGCACATCGAGATAACCGATGTGTCAAACCTGCCAAGCTGCATTGGACATGCGTTGCGGGGTATACCTACTGTCCGTACCCCTACAATGGGAGGCCCGAGTACTCTGGGGCCGATCCCAGACACCCAGACCATAGTAAGCAACTGAAAATTCTTTTTCCGAAATTCACCATACCAGGAATCGAAGTCGGAGTAGCTGCGTTGTACGCCTGCAAAGACTTATCCCGGTCAACCACAGAGGCCGCTATTACATGGAATGGCTAATTTTCTGATAACAAAATAAAAACTAGGTTATTCGGTTAATCGATGAATTTATGTAATAAAAACTAAGATTTGAATTGAGGTCTAGTAAACCCTACACGCGATCTGTACTGTGTTGTTTAGGACGTGAACTTAGCATTGTTAACCGATTTTCTTAGCTGATATTTGTATTGTCGGCCTTTTTTTTTGGTTTTTTTTTTTTTTTGATGACGCAGGGGGAATGTCTTTTCTTGGGACACCATCCTCGGGCCTGGGGGGAAGGCTTTACACCGAGGGATGTGTTGGACTCCTGATCAGCCGGATGCCTACCGTGGCCTCCAATTGGAGGAACGGGGGATGGTCGGCCGTCAGACTACCCACTAAACCTAACCTGCGCCCCTCTCCTATGCGCTTTTATGGGGTGCCACAGGAACTGAGCCATAGGTATTACATCTGTGGCACCCCTACGCTTAACTCTCACTTAGGGCACCCCCGGGGAAGGGTACCCTCTTCACCAACAGGGGGGGGGGGAGTTCACCTCAACCTCACTGCAACGTAGAGGCTCAGAGGTCGATACCTGGAATGGTAAATTTTGGACGAATTTTCTCCGTTATTTACTATGGCCTGGGTGTTCGGTATCGGCCCTAGAGTAGTTATATGCATTGGGGTTTGGGGTATAATGTATAATAGTATGTAATACATATAACTCAATGGTTGTATGTCACCGATTCTTGTTATCGTATCTTGTTTAATTTGGGGATATACAATATGTGTATGACTGTCAATTGTTATATTACTAGCTGTGCCCGAGACTTCGTCCGCGTGGAATTTTTGTGTTGTTTGTGTAGGGTGTGTTTGTCTGTTTGTTCGGAATTTACGTAAAAAGTACTGGGCCGATTTCAATGAGGTTTTAGACTTAAAATCTGCCCCGCTATTTAGCCTGGGAAACCCGCGCAAAATTTCATGTTAAACATGGACAAAATCGCGAGCACACCCTAATATTTTTATAGTAAAAATAACCAGACAAGAGAAATGGAATAGAGTGGACGGAATAGTGAATAGGCGAATGGAATAGGGCTATGCGTTAAAGGAAATGTGATAGGGGGAGATGGAGGGAGGGAGAACTGGTTCAAGTTCAAAACACGATTTAACTCGAACTCGAAGGATAACCGTTTCACGCCACTATTCTCTGAGAGCGTAATATGACACAGATCGAGCTGACCCAGCAAATTGGTTGAAGATGATGCCCTCGGTCCTATTCCTCCTATCTGACCCTGATTTTTTTTTGACGCAGGGGAATGTCTTTGGACACCAGCCTCAGACATGACATGACAGATCTAGAAAGAAGAAAGAAAGAAACGTTTATTTTTCAAAGGCGACATACACAAAATATATACTGTGCCGAAAGTTAATTCGATGCTGCACTGATTTTCAGTGCCTACCTCTTTCTTAGGGTACCACTCTCTTATATATTCATTACATTTTGGCTACCTAAAGCTTAGCTTCTCAATAAGGCTGTCCTGCGGAGTTCTGCGTGTGTAAGGGGGTCCCGTCCTTTTATGCTATCCACAAGACAGGCAACGCGTTAGCTTCGTTCCTAAAGTGTGATGATACTACGGTAACCACTTTCCACTAGGCCCACTTAGTCTCTTGTTTGCCAGCTTTGAAATAAAATAAGCAGACAGACACTTCATTGACATTAGTTAATACTGATTATATAAAAGAAGAGTAATGACGGTTGAAGCGTAGGAACTCTTCAATAAAGCACCTCTTGCTCTAAATATGCGTATATTTTAATAATTTGCGATTTACAATAATTTTTAGTTGCGCATACAATAATTCGTAGTCGTTCCGTGGTGAATTTCGAATATTGGCGGTTGGCCGTAGACAATGAGCGTTTTCCATAGTAAATGTTGATAGTGTGTGTACACACCGGCGCGAGCGTACTGATTTCATGCTCGGCTGGACCAGTGTGCACGTTCGTTTCATAAATCATGCCGCAACAACGGTAAAAAACCTATTACATCAGTTAAAGAAAATAATAAGGATTATTATCATATCTTGGCGCTAATAGGGTCAATGAAATTATCGTAATTAAATATATCAGAATGTAATCAAAGAATTCAATCGAATATTCTTTACAGAGTTTCGCGAAATCAGAACATGTGTTGATAGAGCTGTAATTAATCAATACCTACCGTTATAATATAATCATGGATTGCTGGAGAGTTTGTTTGTATTATTTGTGTGTTTATCGCATATTTACAGCCTGGTAGATTTCAAACGATTTTCATGACGATTCTATCTAGCTTTCTTCTCCGAAAACCCTGTCTATTCGTGATATACGTATTTGTTGATTTCCCTACTGATATATTTTCTAGATTTATTTTATTTTAATGCATGAACTCAGCAGACAGGCAGATGGCGCACTTGATGGAAAACGGTTACCATCGCCTATGAACTTCGACTGTCGCCATCATGCATACCGAAATTTCTAAGTACATACTTCGTTTATCACCAAGATGCCTCAATATCGCAATAATAATAAGTAATAATGAATACAATCTATAAAAAAAAAATATTGGTGCAGCAAAAAACGTCAGACAAAAATAACAGATTTCTCTCTATTTAACGACAACTCTCTGTAATGCCACAAAATGTACAGTCCCTTCAGTGTCGTTATATATAGTTCACACTGTAGTTAAAATGTTCACTAATTACAGTAATAAATTTATCACTACCGCCGTTTTTGTTGATGAATTTAAGTAGCATATGTATATGCTACTTAAATTATATTATGACTACTGAATCTCATAAGGATCATTACAGGAACCGGTCAGTTTGGTTGGATCAGAAAAAAAATGAGTGCAACGGCCCGCTTGTTACAAGTCTTTGAGGCTTCGAACTCTCCTGTTATATTAATGTACTCTGTGCTTCAAATATATATATATTTTTCATAACCATCATTTCTCCCTGACAATGTTGTTTAAGTACCTCTCGATACAAGCCTTTTGGGCTTCGAACATAATTTTACTTTTTATTGAATATTGTTGACATTATTAGTTACCTGGCAACATTATTTAATAATGTAAAAGGCCAAATAACCCAGGACATCAGTCAAAGAGTATATTGAATATATGGAGAACATCAGTCTTTGTCTTCTTCTTTGGCGACCAGTATACTTAAGATGGCCCTGAATACAGTGTGTTGCGGATGAATATATTATTTTGGTTCCATAAATGGTTATTGCTTTACTACGACCGATTAGATTGCAGAGTGTCAAACAAAAATAATATGACTAAAATTACAAAATGTTGTGTGAAATAATGTCTTTTTTGCGCTTGAAATTGCGTGCGACTGCGACTCGCCAATCCTGTTCTTCAGACTATTAAAGTACTTAAATTACACGTTTTGTACTCGACGGTATGCAATTATTGTTTTTATTCGCCAAAGTCTTCAATGCCGTACCGGACTGGGATCACCAAACTGGGAATTTAATTGTTTACAATATTTAGCGTACGATACCTATCTGTTTAAGAAAGCTGTAGTTTTGCGATTGGGAACTCTCATTAAGTAGCTCACAACGTCCAAAATGCTATTCAATTTCTATCTATACATATAATGAAACTGTAGAGGTCTGTACAACGAATTTTTAAAATTATTTTTAAAAAAAATTAAATTACAGAGTTTCCGTGGGATGGTTAAAAAGACTTTAATTACTTAAACAGCTTATTATACAACTATTGAATTTACATTTACGTTGAATGTCGTCTATAGAGAAGCATTATAAGGTATTGCGATTTAATTGAAGGAATAATAAATAAGCGTACGAAGTCGCGAGCATCAGCTAGTTTACAATAATTTTATTTGTGGCCAGTACGCAGACCTATTATTATCCAATACAAGTTTATATCCCACAGTTCATCTCCTGGCAGTGGGCTTCACATGAAACAATTCTAAAAAAGTTACTGCGTTACAGATCTCTCAGTATCAATTAGATCGTAGCACATAATCTTAAATACGGACATGTGCAGATTACACTCACATATCCGGGCGGAAAAGGACGTGGAGAAAGGTCGACCACATAACATAAAATATATAAGTAGATAAATATCTGTTTGTCCTTTTATAGATTGTAATAACAAATAATATTACGTATTACTCGTTTTAGAATTAGATCACTAATATAAATAAAAAAACTCGTTTTGCATTTGTAAGTAATGAACATTTACTAATATAACATACCCATTAACGTATTTATAGCTCGCCGCGACTTCGTCTGCGTGGAATAGTTTAAAAAAGTAAGTTAAAAAGAACCTTTCGATTTTGAAATATTATTCATTGGTGCTCCGCTCCTATTGGTCTTAGCGCGATGATATATAGCCTATAGCCTTCCTCGATAAATGGGCTATCTAACACTGAAAGAATTTTTCAAATCAGACCAGTATTTCCTGAGATTAGCGCGTTCAATCAAACTAACTGTACGAAGCAAGTACGTATACTTTTCCCGACTCAGCGTTTAGGTACACGCGCGAATTTACCATCAGTTACGACCATCAGTAATCAAGTTAGCGCACGCGTGTGCTCACCGGTGTATATCATGACATCTTCTTCCATATTATTACGAGTTGCAGGACTCGATTTAACTCGAGTTTATTAGAACTATACAAACACGTATAACACAGGCACAAATATAACTGAACACGAACAGTCCAAACGTAATGCGCGATTCAATAACACGCACAAAGTCCGTAATTAAATAGACTAACAAATGCATATAAGTCTTGCTTCACTCGTGGTTATCGCTTGACTGCCTCATCCATCAATCAAGGCATTGCTTTATACTGTACGAATACAATATGTCTGCTCGGCTACGTGGACCGAATTTCCTAGAACCACACCTGACTAATGACTACCATAAAAGATTACAATACACAATGGGCGGTTTTGCTAATCATATATTTTAATTAAAGGTATAGATAGATAAATACATAGATATTATTTATTGCTCACCAAAATAATTAAATACAGAAACAATATGCAAAATTACAAGACTTCTTGGCAAAACAACAGGCGCCTTACCGCTAAAAGCAATCTCTTCCAGCCAACCTAACTTAAAATAAATTCTGAACTAATGTGGCGATGTAGGTGGAGCAGAAAAATAATAGGCACTGTACAGTATATACATACTTACACTAATTTATAGATTTAATACATACATCAGTATAATAGTAATGTATATACGTTTATACAAAAAATAATCTAAATAAGTTTATTTGTTAACAACAACAAATACCTGTGTGATACTGAATAAGTAAAAATAAAATAATAAAACGTCAATTTATTTAACAGCCGAAGGTAAATGTTATCGTTATTTATGCATTTGTTGTTTGAATCGCCTTATTTATTATTTTATATCTTTATTAATTTATCATCATTGAAGTTATCAAGTAAAATATTATCACGTGTGTTCTTAAAACCCTATACTAAACATTTCAAATGTTTAATGAGTATGAAAATTCTTTTGCTGATACAACTAATTGTTGTTGTTTTACACATATCATAATCATAATTACATGGCAGTTTTCTCTGGTGAAATCTTGTTGGTCATTCCACTGGCTGCTAATCAATCATTTCTTTTAAATCGTATTAAATTGATTAAAATAATAAGACGTGAAAGAATTCAAAATTAGTAGATAAATAGACATGTTAGTTGAGAAGGTAAAGGAAGATAACATCTTAAACGCAACTGGGATTAATGATGGTAAAATATGAAATGCTGATATTTCCATTTAAATTATTTTTTGTTAATTCATTTAAACACTACGTTCGTGTAAACAGAGTTTTTTTTAACAACTCTAAGGACTGAGTTCCGTACCCTTTTTACAACTTGATTTTAAGAAAGTTTTTAGAGTTTATACACGCTTATTGGTTATTTTTGTTATTGTGTGTGACATTAATTTAGTGATTTTTGCGTTGTGATGTGCCTTACGAATAACTTATTATATTAATTTATTCTAATTTTAATACTAAACTTATACTAATGTAGAGTGTATCTGTTACATGCTGGTGTTGTGAGGAAGTGCACGTTGTGCACGACATGACAGAGTTGGGAATATTTGGAAGATTTTCGTTAATAGTTGAAATTTCGTGTTTAAAGGTGTCTTACTTAAGGGTTAGGGAATCCTTTCTCAACGAGTTGAGGTATAGACGTTTATATAATCTAAGGTAAGGCCCTTATACAAATACATATCGACAAAAATATGTAAATGTTTATAGATAAAATCGTGTACTAGCAGAAGGTGATGTCAGGAGCCTTAAGAACAGACGAGCGTGCATGACAAGAGCTATGAATGTCAAAGAAGGATGTGAGGTGTGTAAGAATAAGCCTGAATGGCGCTCTGTTGTTCGTGCCTACCCCGCAAAAGACCTGGCGTGAAGTTACGTATGTATAGATAAAATATATATGTACATACATTTAAATATCATCATAAGTAGTGAAAATGTAAATACTTAGATAAAAAATAAAATGCATATATAAAAGAAATAAAATGTCTATTATAATAAGCTCTTACTTAATAAAACAAAAGTAAGAAACACTTTTGAAGTAAGAATAAGTGTAAAATTGAATAAGTTATAATGTAATGTAATGGTAGATAAGTTTTTTGAAAAGTAAAGTAAGAAAAATAAGATATAAAAGTAAAAATACCACCATTTCCCTGTGTAGTGTTTTACAAATAAAGAGATAATAATGAAAAAGAAAAAATAAGACCTCTATCTTAACTCGTGATGGAGGAGAGGGCGATAAAAAATATAATCATATTCAAGGACAGGTTTTTGATTATTGTTTTAAATATCTGTAGCGATTTTGCTTGCCTGATAGTAACTGGCAGCGCGTTCCAAAGCTGTATAGCTTTGATGGTAAAAGAAGACTTACTTTTGTAGACGATAAAAGAAGATTTACTTTTGTAGACAGTAAAAGAAGACTTACTTTTGTAGACGATAAAAGAAGATTTACTTTTGTAGACGGTAAAAGAAGACTTACTTTGTAGACGGTAAAACAAGACTTGCTTTTGTAGACAGTAAAACAAGACTTACTTTTGTAGACGGTAAAAGAAGACTTACCTTTGGTAGACGATAAAAGAAGATTTACTTTTGTAGACGGTAAAAGAAGACTTACTTTTGTAGACGATAAAAGAAGATTTACTTTTGTAGACGGTAAAAAAAGACTTACTTTTGTAGACAATAAAAAAGATTTACTTTCTAACTTTTGTAGAATGTTGAACTATGCGCAGAGGTGTTTAGTGTCAGTTTAGTCGAGGTACATAAACTATGGGAGCACGAAAAGTCAAAGCGTTCTTTAAGATAATCAGGAGTATATATTGTAGTTCCTGGCACGGTTCTTGAGCGGTCGGCGAAATAGTAATGATCGTGTAGGGTTAATCCCTAACATATCCTATCCTTTGGTAATGAGCGTAGTCAATGTGATGCGATCTATCGATAAATGAAGAATAATATCTAATTTTAGATGTGGCTTAAGTAGTACAAGCCATTTAAATATCATTAAATAGTGTAAGTTATTGCAAAATCCTGTTTGTAATGTACGAAAATGATATTTTAAGATAAACAGTGTATAGGTATGCTTACGTAGATGTACCTTGAATTTGACCTCATTAATTAGATTTGATTGAGTTTAATTAGCCCCACAGTTGCCCTTGCATGCACGCGGTGACTCGCAATATATATTATACGTCTTGATATTTGTTTATTGCACGAGAGCAGCAGTGAGGCAAACGTCCACCTGGTGGAAAGCAGTCACCATCGCCTATAGACATTCATAACACCAAAGGTGCAAACAATGTGCTGGCGCTCTCTAAAGGAGACTGGAACCTGGCCACCAATGCCAAAAAACAACTTAAGGTTATATGGCGTCATAACACAAACCAGGGGTGATAACCATCCAAACGGCCAAATGCCACATTACCTGGTAAATTAAAATACTTCTAATTATATATAACACTAGCTTCTGACTTCGGCCGCGTGGAAAAGTAAGTTAAAAACACTCCGATTTTGAAATATTCTTCATTGGTGTGGTTCCTATTGGTCTTAGCGTGATTCCTCGATTAATTTTTAATTAATTTTCAAATCAGACCAACAAAAAAACTATTCAGCTTTATATATTAGTATCAGATTTAAATTAATTTTGAAGTATGTCTGATGTTTCATCGCAATCTTGCGTATGAACAATTTTCATGAACTCGGAAATTGGAGGATCGTAATAAAACGCAAAATAATACGATCATAAATTTTTCCATTCCGATAATATCTATTATATTTTAATAATATCACCTATATTGTAATAAAGATACTTCTAATCATATCGATGAAGCAAGATAAAACGTTTAAAACTTAAATCATAAAGATATTGTTTAGAATTTTCTACGCAAATAAAGATATTTAATAAACATTTATCACCGGGATTATACTTTTATCTTGTTACGATGCCTTATCTTCTAGTTGGGCTAACTTTTTAAGATAAGGCACTTCAAACAACCGTTATAAGTCGTATTGCAGTCTTATGCATAAGTACATCACGTAGACGTCGTGTCTTATTGTCAATTATCTTTAGCTTCTTTTTCAGTATTTTCTAGACGATGTTTCTTTAGCGTGTTAACTAGGTACTTATAAATATTAATAAAAATAATCCTCAAGCAAAAGAGTCGGCATATCGTAAGTCTTTGACGCCAAAGAGTTGTAATACTTGGAACAACTCAAAAGGGTCTATGGTAATAAAGAACAGCAATTGTAACATATTTATAATCAGAAACCTTACGGTTTTAAAATATTCCATACACTAACTCTTCACACCATACAAACATTTTTAGAACACCTCGCCATCCCTCCAACAATTTTACAGTCTAACAAACTTATGAAATTAGCACAACTGATAGCGAATTAAAGTTATTGACAAAATATTTTAATTAAAGGGTTATGAATGAAAGAATTGAATACATTATTATTATTCTGTTTTTTTTTTGGGGGGGGGGGGGGGGGAAATGACTAACCGATTTACGTACTCTCTGGGCCGTCACTAGGAAACGGCACGAATCCACAGGGGGCGGTAACGCTAGCAATTGTATGCTTTATACGTCAAACCCAACGTAACCTAATCTAACTTACTCTAAATACATTATAAAAAACAAAGGCCATCACTGATGAAGGACTCCAATTAAACCACCCAGCCGTTGAAATAATTTTGATGTGGGCTCAGACAGAACTGTTTGAATGACACCAACATCCATAGGATTTAGATTGAAGTCTCTCATCAGTCCCTGTCTTTCCTTCTTGTTTCTGTCAGGGGGGAAAGACAGGCACTGAATACATTATTGTCTGGAAATTCTTGATAATATATAAGATATTGTATAAAATATTATACTTAAAGTTTTACATGTAATGAAATTAACCGCACACAGTAAAAACCTATCGCGTCTGTCAACATTAAAATACATGTAGTGAATACCGTCTATATACAATTGAGAGATTTTGATTTACAATCTACACAATTACCACATCATATTATAGATAAATATTGTTATATAAAATGGAGGCAAATTATAGAGAACTCTACAAAACAGGCGCTAATCACAGAATATATAAAAATATAACATTATACATCCAGTTAAGGAAATGACCGATTGTATCTAGAATAAGAGGGTACATAACAAAATTATTAACTTTAAAAAGAAACACGACTAGAACCGACACCTGATGGGAAGTGGGTACCATCATCTATGGACATTTGTAACACCAAAGGTGCTACAAATATGCTGCCACTCTTTTGAGGAATACTAGAACAGTACAGTATCTTATTTGTCCCGAACGCTCTTATATATCTATACTATTATTGCATAGTGAAATTCTGGCCTACTTTTTCGATGAAGGTGGTTTTCTGCATATTTAATTAGTGTGAGTGAAGTTATATAGCAAACATGTTTGTTTACTTATTTTTTTTTATTGCAGTAGCAACAAGACTTGATGAAGGTTATCGTTGATTTGCAAATGTACGATGGTGCTTCTTTAGCTGACTGTCATATGCAAAAACAAGTTATTATGCATACTTAGAAGTGTAGCATCAGTGGCAATTACACTGTGTTGTTTGTCGTATTACGAAGGCCGGCGCAGGATATTGTATTCTTTCTCCGTTCCTGCACGGATAATTAATTTATGCATGTGTGTGTCAAATACATGGGTAGTGTGTGTATTTTTTGTTTTGATTTAATGTATTTTATTCTTTCTCTATATAATTAAAGTGTGCGAAATTTCATACTGCTCCGTTCATGCAATTTTCGTAAAAAGGGACACAAAGTTTTGCTTCTCGTATTAATTAAGGAAATAAAACATACGACTCGTAAACGCTTTCCAGGTATTTAAAACCTTCACAAGGCTTGTTTTGATAAAATTATCGAGATAACTTCTGTTGTATTCTTCGAAAGGCAGTCGTGTTAGGGAGCTTAAATCTTGTTATTTATATCTGTTTATTTGTGACAGTGTACATACATTCGAGGGCTTCATAACAAATGGGCGTATAGGAAAAAAATCCATTTTGTTGTTTACTATGCATGTTACAATTTAGAAAGTCTTACCAGTACGCAAGTGTACCTAAATAGACGTGTATTCCAAATTTCAGCATAATACAATCAACTAGTTTTGTTTTCTTCACAATTTTGTCCCTTGTGTAAAACTGCACTTTTGTCTGTACGCCCTTTGTTATGAAGCCTCGATATGTATTCGGTTAAACTAGCGTTCTTTCCTTATTTCCCATAGTTCCCTAACCTAGTATAACCTACCTTCTTAACATATTTAGTTATATAACACAATATAATATTTTAAGTCATAGCTACGTAAATGCTAGCGCATACGGCCTCAACTCAAAGGACGCGGGTTCAATCCTGGTCGGAATCCTGCGTTCCGTATTAAAATGCACGTGTCGGCGTAAACCTCTAACACGGCGATGTATGGCTGTTGCTAGCCCGCACATTTTTTAAATAAATGTATCAACCATTTGTAAATAAATCTAATAATACCTACATCTATATGGATTGATAGTAAGCCAGGCAGATGGGGCAGATGTTATGCTATCTAAACTTTTTATCCTGTGAGTAATCCAATAAGCAGCGGTCAACAGCACGTGGCAATGTGCCATATTGCATCTTACCCTCAAACCAAAGATTAAAAGTGGCCTAAACTGGTTCGTATGTAAATATTAACATAACAAGTTTGACTTTTACCTTCCGTTCGTAATGTTTTAAGGTTCGATCCGCAAATACAGTGTAAACTCTATACAACTGTACACTTTATGGCGTTATAGAGAGTTGTCGTTAAATGGAGAGAATTATTTTATTTTTGTCTGACGTCTTTTGCTGCACCAGTAATTTTTTGTACTTTTTACTTATTTGATTCATATCTTGAGATATTGAGGCATCTAGGTAATAAAGCAAGACTTAGAAATTTCCGTATTTCGGGATTTCTTAGGAATATCGGTAAGCATGATGCCGACAGTCGAGTTTATTACGGGCTAGGATAATAAAGCGATAAAGAACGTACACAGCTGTGCAGCTTCTACAAATTTAATTGCTGTCGTTATCAGGAGTGGGTGTAATGATATATAGTGTATTATTGTATGGAAGACAATCTAAATGAAACATGGCCAAGTGGTTTTGACACTTAAGGGAGCTTGTCGTTAAATCGAGTGTCGTGGAGTTTACACGATACAACTATGGAAAATTATTCCTTCCCTCAGCAAATTATAAAAAAAAATTATGTTCCCTCATAGGCAGATGTAACATAATGTGGTACGACAGACGGGCAGTCCTATCACATCACGGTAAGCGTCTACGCCCATGGACATCTACGACATTGAGACAGCTCATGCGTTGCCTACCTCGTTAAGATTTTAAATATCTATTTAGGTCCTTATTGAAGAGCCGTATATTTGCTCTGCGGAAACGGTGAATGGAAGTGTAATACATAAGTTGTATACACGTGTACACAATCGCCATGTACTATTTGGTAATTTTACTCTGTATAAAATTGCGGAAAAATAGATAAAAAAAATTTAAGCTGAAAATTTGGTTGAGTTATTTTTATTTGGTAATAAAATCCCCGTAGTTAAAGTATAAAACAACGAGGGTAGATTTTTTTTGGAAACCAGGTTATACCCTTTAGTATAGATGAAATTTCGATTAATGTAATTACATCCATTTTAACCGAAAAATATATCAATTTTTGGTTCACTCAGATTCAAAGTAAAAATAAGTGAAACCACGGAATTCGATTATTGTACCATACTTTGAAGGTTTGACATTCTGCTGAATAAATAATCATGCACACAAAAACCTGCACAACGATATATGGTTGTTTAAACCAAAGGTAGTTTATAAAAGTTTACCGCAGATTTTGGGTATTATTTATAACAAATATATCAAAATCATTAATTTTATTTTTGAACTATGATTATAATACATCTTTATGTCTAGCCATAAGTAATTTAACTTATAGACATACTCAGAGTAATTAAGAAAACAATTAACTTCAAGATCAACGTGTACTTATTATTTATTTAATACATTAAACGTTCATAATTAATATTTAACATACAAGTAATTAATGCTAAATAAATGATTAAAATAAGGATTTAGGCCACAGATATATTTAATCGTCATTATATTAAAGAACCATTATCATCTAACCCTGAGTACGTCGGGTGGCATCCGAAATATATTTGAAAATAGAACTCACCTGAACTGTTAAAATATGAACTTGAAACAGCCAATCACGCACTTGGAAATTGTACCGCGAAACTTTATCGAACTAACCATAAATTACTTTCGATTTTTTTTCACGAGCAGGCTAAGGCTGCTCTGCTTGGCGGCCTATATTCCTGCACGGCGGTTAAACACTGAGTGCTTACACTGCGTTTGCAGGAAATGTGTGTATGACATTATGTGACGCATGCGTGATTGTATATGTCCGCTCAGCGGTTCCGCTTGTTTTTATTTATAATCTATATTTTAACATTCTAAATTTCTCTAATTTGTTTTAAACAATAAACAAACAAGTGTTGAAAATTAACCAACACTTTATAGTTATTGATCATAAATAACAACATTACTATACTTAAAACTTCAGTTTTCTAACTTTTGCGAATTCAACTGCAACGAGTTATAGGGTTTAAATTAAATCCATATTTTCTGCATATTTTCAATAAGTAGTAGATAATACTACGACAAGTCAATAGACTACTAAATCGATCGCAATATAAAATATGTCAGCGGGTATATAAGTATAACTTAATTTTTTGACACAAAATAAATTATTCGATAAAATTTTAGTTAAATTTGTTCAATATTTAATGTGTGTGTGTGTGTGTGAGTTTGTAAATATTTAATTTGAGACAGTCTAAGAAATTTAAACATCATTAAATAATTTAATATAAAACTCTGTACTGTAAGAAAATGATCTTCTAAGGAAAAACAATCGATAGATATATTTTGACTTTTCACATATGTATAAAATATATATAAATAATTTTAGTCTTAAGTTCATGTTTGTATTGGTGTACAATAAGGAGTTATCTATCTTTCCATGTACCTATCTATATGGCCGCGACTTCATCAACGCTTGACTTGAAATTTCTCCGGGATTCCCGAGACACAAAGTTCCGCAGCTATCGTTTTAGTTAAAACTGTATCGGAATACGCTAATTTTTATGCACCTGGACATCTACAAACCGCTCCAGGGAAAATTCTCGCGCGATTCCCGGGATAAAAAGTATCACATTTCATTACGAATAATTTGCTAATGAACAGTGTAAAAATCGCATTGAAATTCCAATTTCGTCTCCATCTGATCATTTTAAATAATTCCCAGTAAATTTTCAAAGGTAAGACGAGGAAAATTTCGTAATGAAGGAGGTAAATTTCGTAAAGGAATTATCCGTTATTTACTGTATAATCTGGGTGTCTAGGATGGCCTCAGACTGCTCCGTTGTATATTATTCTCAACACAGGGGCAAATTTGCTTAGCCTGAGGATTATACAATAGTTACTATGTCACCCGATTTAAAAAAAAGTGTGCGTCTCGGGACGCCGACATTTTAGTAAAAAAGCCAGCTACGGAACATTTCTAGTGATGCAAGCTTTTGCGAAGGCCATGACGGGAGCAACTCTTCCTGGGTCCATTATTAATATCTCGAGTATAGTTGGAAAATATGGGAACATGGGTCAAATAAACTGTGTAAGTAGTAAAGCTGGTGTGGTGGCCATGACGCAATCGGCTGCTAATGAGTTGGGAAAGTTTAATATAAGAGTAAATGCGCCGACGCCGACGCCCGATATAGTGATAAACTAATCTAAGTTGAACTATTTAATATTGAATATGTATATTAATATGATAATGTAAGGCAAGGTTATTTATTAATAATATCTTTTATTGATAATAAAATATATTTTATTCTTGTTAAAATTCTTGAATATGTTGTACATTAGAAGAAATACGGCTAGCTCTGTGAGTTCTAACTCACTCTAGTGAGAGAGGAGGAGCCTGCCGATCGCTGCTGTATGCTTGAGAGAAAGGGAAACCAGACAGACTGGCGCCGTAACTCGTTACTTAACGAAGCGGTTGACCCTCCCATAAGAAGTTATCACTTCAAAAATACACTATTCCAACTTTATGACCCTATGATTCCATTTTGCTTATCAATTTCATTAAAAAAATTAAATTGCCATTACAAATAATAAACATTTTTTTTTCTATTAACTAGAGGTTACCACGTGTGTTCGTTCAGGTACATGACATGATAAAATGAAAACGCTTCAGCTTTCATCATTTAGCTGCAGAATCCTAAACATTCAATCTCTATGAAATAAGATCTTGTTCATTCAAAGGTTGTGTGGAAGAGATTGCTTTAGGCAGTAAGGAAAGCCTTTATACAATATTAGCCGACCCGTAGCCACTTCACTGGGCATCAGAAATAATTAAAATATATTCATTATTAATCACAATCAAGTATACCCTATGTCACTCTGGAAAAATGTAGCTTTTCACTGGTGAAAGAATTTTCAAAATCTGTTTAGTAGATCTAGAGATTGCCTCTTTATCTAATATATAAAATTCTCGTGTCACAGTTTTCGTTGCCATACTCCTCCGAAACGGCTTGACCGATTTTGATGAAATTTTTTGTGCTTATCCGGTATCTATGAGAATCGGCCAGCATCTATTTTTCATCCCCCTAAATGTTAGGGGAAGTCCACCCCTAATTTTTTTTTTTTTAGACAAAATTTTTAATATTTTTTTTTATGATACAACATACAAAAATACATACAACCCTAGATTTTCAACCCTCTACGATCAACCCCTATTTTTTACCGGGCAGGACGACGTCTGCCGGGACAGCTAGTATTCTCTATATTTCTCTTTATATTCTCTTTCAAGTTATCAAGCAATTTATTTTAAATATAATAACTGTTCAACGTACAAGATAAATGAAAACTTAAAATAAATTACATTAAAACATAAAACATTTACAAATCAAATCAAAACGGAAAAAAAATATACTTATACAAAATGGAATTAAACACAAAAAGATCATAACAATGCAAATTGCATATTGTTACGGTCTTGTAGGGGATTTGTAAGATGTAAATTCGAAAATGCCCTTGGAATTATCACAACGTTTATTAGAAGTACACACACTTAATACAACACAACAAAACCAAACAGTCGGACAGAAAATAGTTATCAATTAAATCGCGCAAAGTTCGACGTTATAAAATACTCGCTCCAAAAGTGTACTAGGTAACGCTTCGTACGCAGTCAGAACACGACTGGCGTATTTCCCGATTGACCTACCCTCATCAATTTGTAAATTAGACATAGCCTCCTAGCAAATGGTTAAATGGTCCGCTTAATGGATTCCAAAAAGTCGCATGAAATACCAACAGAGGAAAAAAGGGTTTTGTGATGTTTTACGTCTGCGTAAACAAAGAGATTAGCGCGAACAATAGATCACTCAAATTCAAATGTGTAATAAGACACATGCAAAGGATTAGTATTGGCTTGCAATCATATAAACGAGTCCCAAATTATCGTCAGATAAAAACTTTCCCAAAGTGTTTTCATTTTTCAGATTTACATTGTATTGGGTTGTATTGTATTACCTATCACTCAGCAGATAGCTCCAATATCGGTTTACAATATTATTGCCAGCAATCATAAATAAAGTAAAAATAGCAACAATATGAAAGGTTCAAAAGCCGGTACATTTCCCTTGCCATGCGTCACTTATCATTGTAATGCAATATTTTTCTTTTAATTGAACCACAGATAACACACGTATAATTAAAACAGGAAAATCCTTTATGTTCAATACATTGTATGTGAATTTCTGTACAGTGGATTAGGTTTGAAATCAAATTAAACTTATTGTGAAAAACGTGTAAATTCAATACTATTTTTATGGTCCCGTAAGCTCTTTTTGCAAAAATGGTTCCCGCTTATGAAATTTTTATGTTTGTCCGTTTGTTTGATCTTGATGATGTTAGTGTTGGTGACTTTGGCCAAATGCGACTTGTTTCTAGGGTTAAAAATAGCGCTTTTAATACTTAGCTTACATTACATGAATGAATAAAAACACTTTATTATTCACAAAAAATATTAAGACAACGGTAGCGGTGAAGACGATAAATAATATGAAAGATTCCAAGAATTAGTAAAAAATAAATAAAATCAATAATAATAATAGTATGCTATAAAGTATATATCAATAATATACTTTATAGCATACTATAGAAAAATAAAATATATATTACGATATATACAATCAGCAGCATGTTTTAGACTTGCGAGGACCAAAAATATTTAGTAACCATCAGTTTAAAAGACAATTTGGATTTAGCTTGAGTGATGTTGAGTGGCAGTGAGTTTCATAAACGGACACCCTGTACCATGAAAGCGTTATCAACGAAGAACTGTGTACAGGTTTCATTGAGAAGAGATTATTACTAAAGCGCAACGGGAATAACGGGAATGAGAACGATGTAGGAATCAAAACGTTCCTTTAAACACGGAGGAGTACGAGGATCAAAAAGGATATTGTACAAAAGAGAGAGTAAGAGAACATTCCGGTGAATGCTACTTGCGATGTTCGGAAACATGGGTCATATTTGCGCAAGCCAAATATGAAGCGTATAAAGACACTTGGAACTCCATCGAGCTTGTTCAGTTGTTCTTGTGTTAAGTCGATATAACTGGCATCAGTATAATCAATTATGGGTAGTAGCAGAGACTGAGCAAGCATTACTTTAGTAGCAGTAGGGAGGAAATCTTTAAGTCTTCTAAATGAAGTTGCCGACGGAAAACTCGTCGGCTGAGATTGGTCAAGTGAGGCCTCCAAGACAACTCTTTGTGAATGTTTACAATTTCACTGATATACCAGTCTGTCTCGGAGATTAGTCTGGAACTACCAACTATTATAACTTTTGTTTTTGCAGATTCCTACATTAGCGTATAAAGTATATATATACACTACGTTCTCAGTCAATGCTTAACCTCATAAACAATTAATAAAAAAGTCGCATTACAAATAACTTGTTGTTAAAATTAACGGTGAGTTGGGGCTTATATATTATTTTAAATTTTCTAAGATGTAGGATATACTATTTTTTATATAGTATTTTTTTAATACCTTAAATGCACAGACACGACATGTTTAGAATTTTATAAGATTATAGATATAGATATTCTATGATATAACGTTAGATATAAAGATAAAATTAACTGTGGTAATCGTTGTGTTGAACATTTTATTTGGAATATCTGTAAGTGTTTCAGATAAGAATTAGTTGTTCACTATTTGTACATTTTAGTTCGATATATCAAGATATTGATGTGCTAAGAGAAGATTCAAACTCATACCTATTTTATTCAATAAGCCACTATCGGTCTTATTCCAAGAGAGAGGTACGGCCTCTTTTTACGGACTACTCCTAATTATGTGGTGAACAAATGTCTAGCCATGCTTCATCCGCCATGTTCCAATCGAAGGGGAAGGCCCAAGAAATGTTGGCTTGACGTTGTGAAGGATGACATGCGTACCAATGGTCTCAAAACCGGGGATGCTGAAGACCGCACGAAGTGGAGTAGAAAAAGTAGGAAAGCAGACCCTGTGCGTCGGAGTGAACGTTCCGAACGCAACCGGGATTTTACGCTCGGATGTTGATGATGATGGTCTTATTCAGAGAGAGTTATATATATTGTTTCATACCGACAAAGAAACGCGCACCTGGTTTATTGCCCGTCCCGCATTCGGAGTTCTTTTGTTTACTTCGTATTTAAAATTTTTAAATAGACAATAGTCTATTGTTATTGTTTTCGACTTTGTTGGCCGTTGGCAAGGATAATTAACCAGGAGTGCAAGTTACTGTTTCTCGGAAACCCAGTGTTTTTTTGTACTGTAAAGTTAGTATAAAACAATGCCCAAACGGAGGGGTGGGGCAGTCAAGTGAGGATTACGATACGAACAAGACGTTGATTCGATGAGCGATATAGCGTGTTATTGAATTGTGCAGCTTGTACTAATAGTGTCTAGTTATATTTGTACTTATGTTGTACGTGTTTGTATAGTTCTAATTAATTCTATATAATTCCAACGGCATGTAAATTCGAATCCTGACTAACTCGTAACAATATTATTCTTTATGGTTCGTAAAAAGCTTTCAAATTTACTCTAACTCTCTATGAATAAGGCCGTAAGGCTATAAAAATGATCTTCATGAAAATAAAACTTCAAAGGCTAATTACGTGACGTTGAGAGGTGTGTAGCTAACGCCTTAAAGGATATTGCACAAGAAAGTGACGTGTTAACATGGTCGGGTTACCTAAATAACTGTTACCGTGATTCACACTCCAAGGCTGTTATTTCATTTTTAAAATGTCTTTGAAATGCAACGTTTAATGCTGTCTGGCAAGACAGACCGCTGACCTCCGCAAGGTTATTAGCTATTACAATAAAAGATAAATTATCAGAGTTAGTAATTTATCGACTAAAAAAATGTGGGTTTTATAGTGGATAGAGTACCCGTGTCAGTTACATTAGCATCAATATATAGGTAGACATATACTAATAATAATAATTCTTGTTTCCCCATGATGACAACCTCGTGAAAATCGAGAAAGAAAAACAAAAAAAATATTTATCTCGCTCACGAGGTTACTGTCATGTGGAACTTGGACTCTACAATCATAGCACCAATAGTGGTGTCAGTATATGTCAGTGTATGTCAGAGTATAGATAGCCTATATCCCGGGGCGTTCCCCGGGATATAGGCTATCTATAGTCTATATCAAATTTCATATAAATCCGTTCAGTAGTTTTCACGTGATGCTCTGAGACACAGGCAGACAAAAATTCTAATATTATTAAATTAAATTTTCGGAATATCCAGTACCGGTGTAACAAATCACTGTCAGATGGGAGCGTGCCCAGAAGGCTGGCGGCATTGCCGCGCTGTATGGCAATGCTTATATGTTGGGCGAAATATGAGCCTTATCTAGCCTATATTTTCTGATCACGGCATGTGGCATCAAAGGTTTTCCTGCAAATCTTTCTGAAGATACTCTTGGACCCCACGGACCTAATGTTTCAACTCCAAACGGCACAAATATGTAACCCCTTCCTAAGGTTCCATATTTGCGTTTGAGAGCTTTGGCTTTTGAAGCAGCATTGCTAACCTCAAACTCAGTCATTGGAAGATGCGACAGATCTTCCGATCTTCCAAGGCATAAGGGTCTTATTATATCTTCCATAACATCCGGCCACTTGCCATCGTTGCGTACCAAGCAATTCGGTTCTAAAAAGGCCGGTACGCCGGCGTTGGCAAGAGCCCGGCGGATGTCATTGAGGTTGACATGGCGAGATCTTCGACCTTCTATGTAAACCCTGCTAATCCGTGGTGTACATACGAATTCACCATACTCCCACACTGACTGCTGCCGTATAATTAACAGAGAAATTTATACATATTTATAATGCAGGGTTGTTTTACTGCTGAAACGACACTTCAATCCATGAATATGTACTTTTTATAATGTTTAACGATCACAAAAACCCAAGAAAGTAATAAGATAAACCAGTAAGTCTCGGGTGTTGGTTTTTTTCAATAAATTGTTTTTTTATTTCAAGCAGATTACATTCGTGAAGTATTTCCTCAATATATTTTCCTTCCGCGACATTATGCTGTAATTAATTATTTATCTCTGTGTTTTTATTTACAATTGTGAAATTCCATATCGGTATAAAGTGACGTTACTGATTTTTACACGTGCACGTTTTATATATGTTAAATGAGGAAAAACCGTGTTTGTTACAATTGGTTGGCCATCATCAATGCTTCCTTAAAAGAAAGCATGTAGTTGAAACCTTTTTTTTAGTTTATGTTATTTGAAACCCTAAAGGTTTCGAAGCCAAATCTAGAGGTTTAAGGCCTCTACAAAAACACTTTAAATTGCGTGGTCCAATTCGCTTATGGCCGATTCTTGCTTTTTTCAAAATAATTTCGACGAATTTTTCCGTGGTGATGATTATATAGTTATGTCGTTTTTCGAGATAAAACTACGCTATGTAAATCTTTGCTATTACATGGACAAATAAGTTTATAAAATTTCACAATAATCGGTTTATTCTCAACGCTTTGATCAAAGAATAAAATTTCACATCTTTTTTTGAAATATTTATAATCGGTTTATTTAGTTTTAAAACTTATAAACCTGATGAAACCAGAACCTTTAGGCTAGTAATACGTAATACAATAAAAACGAGTAAAAAATTTACTCACCTCATCATAGTGTCCTGTATAGTATTTTCGAAAATACTTCAAATCAACAGTCTCCTTATCCATCATGACCACAAGTCACTAAAGTTTCCAAAATTTAATTATATATAGATTTTAGTTCAACTCCTTTTAGTTTGTAATTTTATATTACTCAATCAAAATAAAATTACGCACTAAAATAAACTATATACTTATGTAAATATTCTTAAATGGAAATATTTTTTCCGCTTTAGTAAATTATTTCTCTTAAAGAAATCTCAAAATTTAAACCTTTAACCAGGAACCTCTAATCCTTGAAAGCTTTTGACAATAACTGGTTAAAACCAACTTACGTCTTAGCTTATATGCGTCAAGGATAAGATTTGACTTTTTCCTTGAACGATAATATAAAGCTATATAGTGCGTTTATGTCTAGATTATTTACCGCAGACGTGCGTTTCGTAGAGATAGATTGACAACACTTACGGTACACTAAAACATAGATAAACTGAAATAGAAAATACAAGACATAGTATATACAACGGGTGGCCTTATCGCTACAAAACGATCTCTTCCAGGCAACCCTTGATAGGGATTCATGAATTCTAATACGAATTGCAAAAGTGAAAGTGCAAAACTGCAAAAGCGGTGCAGTTTATAAATAATGATCAAAATGAAATATACACAATACATATAATTACAAAAATTATACAAATATATATACTTATGTATATACACATACGTATATAATATACATATGATTATACAAACACACATACATATATATATAACAGTGTTAGGAATTATTATATACAATAGAGAAGTAATGTTTCTAAAACTGTTTTTAAATCACTAAGTATTTGGCTTGTCTTATAGCAATTGATTAGGTAGAGTTAGGAATTAAAGCATATTTAAGGAATCTACCCTATCACGAAGTTGTTGTGGCTTATCGCTTACACACCGCCACCGCGCTACTCAGCTGTGTAAATTAGCCGCACTTTTGCAGTCAAGTAAGAGGTGAGACGGCGGTGTGGGAGATCTGACAACGTTAGTTATACACAGAAATTCACAGACTAGCAGCAACCTAACGGCGTAGCGGCTGGCTTATTGGTGGCATGTCGGTGGTGTCATCTACGTGAGCGATAAAGTATTTGCACATCATTACAATAAAGTTGTTTTTGTGACCTATATGTTCATATATTAACAAATACTATAATCTTTCAGTAGATAATAATGACGTGAAAAATATGCATATAGAAATTATCAGAGTGAGAGGAGATATATCATCCTCTATTCTGTATCTCGTATTTTGTCTATTCACAGTAAAAGGGGATTTATATTATTATTATTATTATTAAATAATGAATAAAATTATTTTACAATAAAATTACCTATGTGTAAAAACATGTAATATTAATAATATTTCGTACTTATATTAAAGTACAAAGTTTGAAATCGACCTTTCAAGTAAGTACCTAATCAATACAAATTATTTAGAGCTTTGATTAAGTTAAAATAGAGAGGATGGTAGCTGGCGGGTCCAAAGCAACCTCGAAATTGAGAATATCGTGGCCGAGCCTTAGGTATATAATAGGAGAAATAAAAGCTCACCGCCTCCGCTGGCTCGGTCACATAGAACGCATGGGAGAGGCTCGAAGCGTGAGGAAAGCATATTTGGGACGGCCGGTGGTAAGAAAAGTGGCATGCTCTTGTTTCGGAGGCCAAGACCCACTTTGGGTCGCTGAGCCAAGGAACTAAGTAAGTTTGAATAAGTTAAAAAAAACATTATTTAATGTTGAATTGAAATATTTTTAGAGACTACTTCTTGGCATATATTAATTATCTGTCTCGCAATATTATTATCTATTGATTTTAAGAAAATCGGTGCATTTACAAGATCATGGGGGAGGAACAAACATATAGAAACGAATCCACTTTCACATTTATGTGCATAGATGTGGAGAAACCCATTATTTCATGGTATTGATGATGCGTCTTAAAACCGCCATTTGCATGGCTCAAAAATCAACTTGCTCGAAAGCTCGTCTGAGGTAATCGTGGCAGAAAAACCCGGGTAAAAAATTCTCCTACTTAATTTATTCAATACTTATTATGTCAGCTATTTCCTTCACGTAGGCTTTACTCGTTATTAATACGGGAACCTTATCAAGTATCGTGATAAAATAGCCTATATCCTGGATCATTATCAAGCTTCATTTAAAACACTAGCCCATAAAAAAATTGAGGGTGTATGGACCAAAAGACCGCATCTGGAGTCAGTTTGGTCCGGACACCCTCAAATTTTTAAGAGTGTATGGACCAAACGAACCCTAGATTCGGATTCAGTACAGGGAAATACACGAGAACAGATGGGTCTAGACAAAAGTAGAGATCATAAATAAATACTGTATATATAAAATGTGTAAATGTAAGTAGTTCGTACTATATGTTACGTATACCACCATCGCCATTATCATATAATTTCATTTCTGGAGTTGCCTGGAAGAGATCGCTTTTTAGCGATAATACCGCCCTTTGTACATAACTAGATATAATTTTAGTCTTAAGTTCATGTTTGTATTGGTGTACAATAAAGATCTATCTATCTAAAAAAGTATTGACCACATTTTCTCTCTGTGCGCCGGTAAAATCATTAAGTATTTTTAGGTTGTATATGAACAGTCAATATATTTGAAAGAAAATATACTAATGTTACATACCGACAAAGAAATGCGCACCTGGTTTATTACCCTTACCGAATTTGGAATTATTTGGTTTAGTTTGTGTTTAAAGTTTGCAATTAGACAATAGCCTATTGTTATTGTTTTCGACTTTGTTGGCCGTTCGCAGGAATAATTAACCAGGTGTGCAAGTTACGTTTTCTTGGAAGAACCCAGCTCACGTAGTCGATTGTGTATTGTACAGTTTACAATAAAACAATACCCGAATGGAGGGGTGGGGCATTCAAGCGATGATTACGATACTAACAAGACGTGTGTAGTACATTCGAAGAGCGATATATTGACGGACTTTGCGCGTGTTATTGAATCGTGAAGTAGTACACACTTTGTGTGGTTGTATCCAGTTATATTTGTAGCTGTTTTATACGTGTTTGTACAGTTCTAATAAACTCTATAGTAATTCCAACGGCATTTTAATTCGAGTTCTGTGTATCTCGTAATACTAATTTAAATATTTTAATATTTCTAGTGTTAATTATGTCTAAACCTACGTTTATGAAAAGTATTGTTGCTTACTTGACTCCCATAGTATTTTTCTTTTTTAATTAAATGCAAAAACTCGAATCTTGCACAGATTAATTAAATTGATTTGGGTTTAACCATGGAATAAAATTATAGATGGTTTTTCGTGTTTTTATTATCATACGTATTATGATGATATTTAAATGTTTCTAAGCATGCCTTCAACCATTAGGCGACCAAAATAAATCTTAAATAGCAACTTATGTTATCAGTTTTCCCATTCCAATTATTCAAAGGTCAGAGTTTTAAACATTTGCTTATTCTGTCTTTTTTTTATTTTTTTTATTGCAGGAGGTCAGCAGACAGGCAGACGACCCACTTGATGGAGAGCGGTTACCATCGCCTATGGACATTTGCAACACCAAAGATGCTACAAATGCGCTGCTGCCCTCTTAAAGGAGACTGGAACCTGGTCCACTAATGCCGGAACACAACTCAAGGTTGTTATGGCGACATACTCTAGACCAGGAGTGGTAGCCATCCAGTCGGGCAAATGCCCTACCACCTGGCTGTGGGTTGTTTTGTCGCCTCTTATGACAGGCCGCCCGGCCGCAGGAAATTGTATTCTTTCTCCGTTCCTGCACGGAGAAAATATGCCGCGCGGAAACACTTTGGTCATATTTGCACCAATGTAGCGTATTGCGGCCAATACTCCAATTTGTGGATCAGTCTTTTGTGAACATTGCGTCCAATCACCGTCCAATACCCAATATCGACACGCAACGAGTCGGTTTTTCAACAAGTTCAAAGGCGAGCAAAAAGGGAGTGCGCGTGGTCTTGGACACACCACACATTCGTCTGTCATACGTCGCGTGTTGCGCCTACTATTAATCATCTACCACTGCCTTTTCTTTCGTCATTTTCTTTAACAATGAAAATAACAAACAAGTGTGAGTAAACCATATGCGTAAGCTGCTAGTGCACATGAAGTATCGACCAAAGTCGTTCGCTGTGCCTTGTCTATTTCCAGTATTTATCTGCCTTATTTATTTATCTTCTATCTAAAATTTCATTGACTCTTTCGGGCTGATCGGACGACAACGAACGACGAAAAGCATTTGAGAGTAGAGCCTCAGCTTTACTTAAAGTCGATAAAACATAAAATTATCGACTTTCTCTAGGTTACAGTTGCGTGAAAGATTTCCAAATATCTATATTATACCTGTAATAGCACATTATGACATTTAATATAATCAATCATTATGGTCTGTGAGTACAACAAAGAATTTTGTTTTCAATGTGTCTTTAAATTTCAATCTATCATTGTATGATGTCTAATAACATAAAATCTATACATATGAATAAAATTGGAGTTTCTGTTTGTAATATTGAAATAATCGCTTTTTGCTACATACATATGAATATATATATACGGTACATACACCAAAATAACATGTTTTACAATTTTAGTCTGTCTGTTTGTTACGGCTAATCTCAGAAATGGCTGGGCCAATTTTGACGGGTCTTTTATTGGCAGGTAGCTGATGTAATAAGGAGTAACTTAGGCTACTTTTATTTAGAAAAAACTTTGATTTTGTAATTATGACGATTTTCAATTACTACCCGGGATAGACCACGGGGCGCAGCTAGTATTTAATAAAATACTTTAAAAATCAAGCAAAAAAGGTAGTGATTTTCTGCAAGAGTTGAACTGTTACGTAATGTTCGCCATTTACATTCGTTATTAAGACTCCACCATATCCATTGTATAGTTACAGATAAGAACATTCAATGCTATGCAGATTACAGTACAGGTGACGCCAGATATATCAGCCGGGCTAATTTCCCTCGGTTGCTAGTGGAAGAAAGTGGGGTCAGACTTGTGTCTGAAGTAGAGAACTCCCTGGAGCGAATCTCTGAATGGGGAAGACAAAATCTTGTCCAATTTAACCCCACAAAGAGTCTGGACGTTCTCTGCAACAAAGACCACGTTTGTGCCCGCGCCACAGTTCCAAGGAACACCCCTTACCATCCCACAGGATCGGGATTCTAGGGTTGATATAACGAACGACGTGCAGTTTCGGGGTCATATGGAAGGCAAGGCTAAACTTGCCTCAAAAAAGCTTGGTGTGCTAAACCGGTCTGAGTAGTATTTCACCCAGCGACAAAGACTTGTGCTTTGCAAAGCACAAGTTTTCTTTACTCCTCCTCAACCATGACTAACAAGACCTGTCAGGGTTTTTATGTGTTCTTATTTTTTGAAATCTTTTTATTCTTTTTTATGCTTTTCTCTTTATTTACAACGTATAACTATTACATTTTTACTTGTATTCTATTACATATATATATATATATATATTCCTTCTTACATTTATCTATGTTTATAATATCTTTATTTCTATTAATTCCTGCTCTTTCCTACTTCGTTATCGGCTAAGTTTTTAGTAGGTACTATTGATTATATTACTATTTGTCTATATGTACTGTCTAGTTACATTACGGTTATCTCTATTTCAATTTTTTACTATTTTTTACACTTTTATGGCTTCTTATGTATTACATTTAATATTAGTGTTGTTAAATATATTCTATAATATCTATTCACAAAGCACAAGTTAGGCCGCATATGGAATACTGGTCACACTTATGGGCTGGAGCACCCACTTACCAGACTGACCTAACAGCGGACAGGCTGATTGCCCAACTGTCAAGGAAAGCAATTACCATCGCCTATGGGCATTAGCAACACTAGTGGTGCTGTCGGCCTCGAAGGCGAAACTGGAAGCTGGCCACTGATGCTGACCAATCGAAGTTGTTATGCCGGCATATTCTGGACCAGCTGTGGGTTGTTTTGTTGTCTCTTACGACAGGCCGTCCGGCCAGAGGCAACCACTTTCCATCAGGTGGGTCGTCTGCCTGTCTTGTCTTTTTTTTATTGCAGCAGACAAACAGACGGCCCACCTTATGGAAAGCGGTTACCGTCGCCTATGGGCATTAGTGTTACAAATGCGCTGCTACTCTCTTAAAGGAGCTGCCTGCTGTACTCCAGCAATAAAAAATAAGATCTAGCTTAGCAATTGTTTTTTTATGTATTTATTATTATCTAATTTATTTAGGGACTTTTAGTGATGATGTCACCATGTTAGCCCCATCTTACCCTAATCGTACAAATGCACAATTTTATATAAATGGTTTCACAATTTTATAACTTAAAAAAGCCGCAGCAGACTGTAGCCGCGACAAAATGCTCTGGAAAACACCCACGTCCATCAAATAGCAATTGATATAAATATCGTCATGGATAGGGTGAGCTCTTAATTTGTTTTTTTTTAGTCGTAGTTGAAACTTGTTTTTTTGATAATAAATAATTCGATAAACACGAACTAGTTTGAGTATGTTATGATAATGTTGCTTTACCTGTATTTCTCTTGTTTTGCATATTAGAGCAAATTAATTCTAGCTTTTTGGATATTTTGTGTCTATAAATAAAAGTGACTTAGGTTATGGAAGTATGATATTAAGAAATACATTTGCTCATTAAAATGCGCAGGTTTTTCGATAAGAAACTCTCCCACTTCAATTACCACGACCAGCGCTCGCATGGTGTGTCATTTTCATAGTAGAAAAGAATGGATCGCGATCCTTAGAAGCGGGAGAAGTGGTCTTCGGCAAACCTTCTACGCGGGCTAAAATAAAAGATCTGAAGAGTTCCTAAATCCTATGGGACTAGATTGCTTTCTATGTCATTCTAACCTCGATTTTTGATGTTTATTTAATAAAATACTTTGAGTGGAAATCTAATTTTATTTTTCAATTTGTGCAGAATATAATACTAATTGGCAGCCCAACAAAAATCCAACACATATGCAGGCCCACACTCGAACATGATACAATCTTTATCGTTCGTTTTCTTTTTAGAACTTCTTATTCAAGCGCGTTTTAGATTAAGTGTTTTATTTGTTTACTGGTAACTCTGATAATGTTACTAGTAAATATAATAAATATGTTGGAATCTCTGACAAAGGTTTTAATTTCTTTGACATTATTTCATGCTGGCCGCAAATAATATTTAAAATTTCGAACATATATGTTCTTTTTGTTTTCTAAAAATGTATTTTTTGTTTAATATTATACATTTTCTAAACAACGCACGTGTGGTTTGGAATATTAAATGTTAGCCGTCTAATAGTATAAAACAGTATAAAGAAATATTCATTCATTTTTAGGAATGCTTGATAAGATCGTATTATTTTGCCTAAAAGTGACTGAAACTGTTCTGGTGAGTAATAAAGAGTTATGTATAATTACTTATTACATATTCTAAATCGTATCTGTTATAATTGTGATTACATTTCCTCAAATATCTATTACTTATACTGGAAATTCGTAATCAGGTCTACCTACGTGATACTAGACATGCACAAAGATCGCTGTATGACTGAGAATGCACGTGTTTCGAATTTTGATACTTTACCTGTTATATGATTATAATGTAGTAGGAAACTCTTGTAAACCACAATTATATGGAGAATTATTTATGAATCAGTGTAGGTGTGTGCAAATACTGCACAGTAACGATGCGGCATCTTCTGCGGTAGTGTTACAGATATAGGCCGTTACACGCAGATATGGCGATAGGTTTAATGCGTTATTTGGAATGCGACATTGTTAATGCCGTTAAAAATTGAAAGATAACGTATGTAAATAAGACGCATTCGGCCAGTCTAACGGTTTTATTCATATTGAGTTACAGTAAGTTTGAACGCTTCTTTAAGGCTTTTAAAGAAGCGTTCAAGTTTACTCTAAAAGTCTATGAATAAGGACGTAAATCTTTAATACAAACGCAGATCAAGCCGCACCATAAGAAGAAACAGAAGCATCTAATAATGACATACATAAAAAATCGCAATACATCCTAACATTTTTGATAAAATAGATAATATTTTAATGTACACCATTACAGAAAACTTACAAACTAGTGATATTCTAATTGGGTACAGACAACCCTTGGCAAGAATGTTGCTGATAAGGAGTGGCGATGGTGGTATACATAATTATTGTACTATTATTTACATTGTAATAATAAATATATAAATATACTATATATACAAATACACACATAAGTTATACACACACACACGCACACACACACACACACACACACACACACACACACACACACACACACACACACACACATATATATATATATATATATATATATATATATATATTAAATATAAATATATATATATATATATATATATATATATATATATATATATATATATATATATATATATATCGGAGGGAAGCTATAATTGGATGGATTGTTGACTGGATGTATAACGCACAATATCATTTGTTTACATTTTAATTACTTCTAAAATTCTTAATTTAATTTAATTTGATTTGTTGAATGTTTCTATAACTTAAAGATCGTTCTAACCTAATAAAAGTTATGAATATTGTAATTTAATAAACGACCAATCAGAGCAGAGCATATGGCGGAGCGGGGTCAGACGCCCTCTATACTTGAGTAGTATCTACTTCGGTAGACGGAGGAGTTTATGTGGCACATTTGGTTGATGGCAATAGGTCGAGTTGGACCGTGGAGAATTTTAAAGAAAGTGTTAAGTTAGAAGTATGAGCGGTGCCCTGAACCCGCTACTCGGTCTAAACTATGTTAAAATGTCTTTAAAGCTGAATTAAAGGTGTATAAACCGTGGCTATCGTGTTTTATGCTCGCATTTTACCCTGATGACGCCCACTTAACCTGCAATAACTAAAGAAGATTTCGTGAGAACGAGGCGTTATCAGACATATATACACACACACACACATATATATATATATATACACATACATATATATATACACACATATATATATGTATATGTATATATATATATATATATATATATATATATATATATATATATATATATATATATATATATAATAATAATTTTATTCCACAAATTAGATATTGCTTCAAGTAGAATAATGTTCTAGGTATAGACCATTTTCACGTAGATGTAGCGGGTTTAATGCGTTATTTGAAATGTAACATTATTATTAATGAAGTTAAATATTAAGAGATAACGTATGTATATACACTAACTTAGCTATTCCTTAACAGTGTATTTTTAACGTTGTACACCAGACACTTTTGGCCACTGTCAATAACAATAACACTTTACCAGATGGAGCCAGAGCGAGAGAAATTTCTTTAGGGCTGTTCTGAAGGCTACGTAAACAAAATGACCAAACGCAGAAGTAGTTGATAGCGCGATTATAATGATAGGCAGATCAGCAACTAATTTGTATCATTTGCACTAAGCCATTTGATCTTGTAATGTATGTCAGCCAATTAAATTTCCAATCAAGTCAGTGTCAGTGGGTTAACGTATTGCGATTTGTATGTGACCTGTATTCTGATTTACTTACAATAACAAACTAATAATTTTAATCTTTAAGGTAAAACATGCTTTAATATAATCTGTATGCAACCTGCAGTCTTTTAACTTCTAACACACCAGAAAGCGTGAGACAGGCAAAGTCACTTGCAATTTAAAAAAAAATGGTACGTGAATATTATCTCACTTTAAAATAAATATTTAATATCTAATTACATATGTGTTTATTTCTTAGTGTATTTGTATATTAATATAACATATATTAGTATATATAATGTTAATATATTATGTATTAATACTATTATTAATAATGTATATATTATATATTAATAAGTGTTATAATATAAATTACATACTATTGAATACAATGTAAGAAAACTTAACTTATTTGTATTGTATTCTACCCCTAGTCCCTCAAGACTATAAGTAGAATACTGAGCCCAGATCACCGTCTTCTATGGGTAAGGTGCCCAGGAGGTTGGCTACGTTTCCTCGCTGGATCGCCATATTGATCCGTTGGCCGAGGTAGGCACCAGCCCTCTGATCACCTGAAGAGTCGATGAGTCGTTTTGATAAATTTTGGTAGAGGCTAATGGCCTCAGGACCCCACGGTCCAAGCGTCTCGTCTCTCCAAGTGTTATTGTTTATTCTCTTTTTTCAAATTCACTTTAAGTATATGTATTGTGTGATATTTATATGTGTATTAAATTAAGTCACCACCGTCATTCACTTGCGAAATTCCATTTCATAAAATCCAGAGCCCGGGTTGTCTGGAAGAGATCGCCCTAAAGCGATAAGGCCGCCCATTGCTCCTACTTTTACTCTTGAATGTGACTACTGTAAAAACATTATTTTATGTGAATGTGGTGAACTATAAAGTGTTTTCTATTCTATTTTATTCTAAAGCCGCCAATCTATGAGTATGTCGGCAATTTTTTGTCGGCGGGCTAGTTGGCGGCTGCACTCATTGCAAGTCGGAAGCATTTGCTGTTATTATATAGCGACTCGAGATATATAATAACAGCCCACTGCTGGGCTCGGGCCTCCCATGATAAGAGCTCCCATTATTTGGCTGAGCCATCGTAAAGATGAGAGCAGTACTCCATGCAGGTTTTTATTTTGCTATTAATTATTGCAATCTAGACCGAAATACCGATGAACCGCAGAAGGTCACTGGTAATAATTAGAAGAAGAAGGAGATGGAATTCCAGGATATTAGTTTAGTAACATACTGGTAGGCTAACACGACTTACTAATCTAGATAGCGGCATAAATCACTTGAATGCTGTGTACAACAATACCTCGAAATAAACAACAAATTGCGTTACGGAATTTTAAAAAGTAGTCCATAGTTTTTACAGTGTACTCGTAAAATGTGCCAATGACAACCTTGTATTTTTGTCCATAACATTCTAATAGTGACTTTCTATTATTTCAAATGATGCAAATGATCGTAATCGATCAAGATTGTATACAAAGTTACAGGCTCTTGAAATGGCTTCACACCTTCATAAATCTATCTTCTTATATTATATAAATAAAAATAATGTTGCTAAGTGCAAAACTCGAGAACAGCTCGCTCAATTTGGCTAATTTTATTTATCGTATACTTCTTACGGCACTCGAAAAGTTTTAATAAAAAATAATGCGTAGACAATAGTAAAAACAACACTTTTATATTCACATAAAAACTAACTGACAAATCTAGAAACCGATTGCAGCGCCATCTACCGGGACCGAATTTTAATCTAAACTTGCTCGAATCAGATTGAAAAAAAAACAAAATTTCATTAAAATCGGTCCCGCTGATTAGGAGGAGTGTAGCGGCGCCTGAATAAAACGTAGATCAGATGTCGTTAACAGTTATGTCTATATTACAAATTTCTGATACATTAAGTCACGGTCCGCTAGTTTATTATAAAACTTTTATATATTAAGGTCTTACGATAGTGTGTATTTCACTGAACTTTTTTTTTAACAATCCTACGGACTCGAGTTTTTGTTTTTGTGTTTTGTGAGTTTTTACAACTTAATTAAGAAGAAAGTTTTTAGATATATTTTTTTTATTGCAGGAGATCAGCAGATAGGCAGACGGCCCACTTGATGGGCAGCGGTTACCATCGCCTATGGACATTTGCAACACCAAAGGTGCTACGAACGCGCTGCTGCTCTCTTTGGGAGCCTGGAACCTGGTCACTAATGCCGGAACACAACACAAGGTTGTTATGGCGACATACTCTAGACCAGGAGTGGTAGCCATCCAGTCGGGCAAATGCCCTACCACCTGGCTGTGGGTTGTTTTGTCGCCTCTTACGACAGGCCGCCGGGCCGCAGGAAATTGTATTCTTTCTCCGTTCCTGCACGGATGAATTTATACACGCTTATTAGTTATTTTTGTTATTGTGTGTGACATTTATTCAATAATATTTGTTATATGCGGTGTAATGTACCTTACGAATAACTTATTATATATAATTTGTTCTAATTTTTGTACTAAGCTTATAATAATGTACAGTGGTTACATGCTGGTGTTGTGAGAAAGTGCATGTGCAGTGTGTGCCTTATGTCTATACCTATATATATTATCCGAACTAGTGCCATGTGTGTTGTTTTTTTCCTGAACTGAACTGAACTTTTAAGCCCCTGGACCGATATTGATGACATTTTTTGTGTATTTTCGAGTGAGTCTCTGGAGAGTTTAGATTTACAATTGGACCCGGCACGTGGCCATGCAAACGGGTTAAATTTATTTTTTTACTGTAAGACGTCTGCTGAGCTTGCTAGCACCAATATATTTCAGGAGAGCAAACTGACAAAATAAAATTCTTGTTTTTGATAGTCATTTTGCTGAAAACAGAGGAACTACGGAACGTGAGAATTAAAGAAAAAAGAAATACATATCATCATCAAGACACAATTTTGTTTTACACTCAAGTGTTTTTCTAAATGAGTGTGAGATGAAAATCTACTTGTAAGTACCTACGTTTATCGTATTACGTTTTAGTTCTTAGAATATGTTGTTTTTATATGAAGAGAATATACACGTCATGTTTGTAAAAAGCGTATTAAGTAAGATGTTGTTTGTAATCACGTGTATGTATATTTTGCTCGATAATATGCACAACTAAACATTAAAGTACTCTATTATGTTAGCGGACGCAACAAATGTTTATTTAATGTGTTTTTTAATATAACATTCGTTAATTAATTTGCTTAGGTGAACTATAAAAAGTGATTGATGATTTTCTATTTATTTCTCCACTTCCCACAAAAATAAATTAGAGATATCTAATTATAGTGGGAAAGCAGGAGTCCAAACTAGGGTAACCCTGTATGATGGTACTCTGGCTATAGCCTCTCTATTACTATAATAACCGCTACGGTTGAGCATTACAATAAAAGTGTGTGTGTGTGTGTGTGTGTGTGTGTGTGTGTGTGTGTGTGTGTGTGTGTGTGTGTGTGTGTGTGTGTGTGTGTGTGTGTGTGTGTGTGTGTGTGTGTGTGTGTGTGTGTGTGTGTGTGTGCGTGCGTGCGTGCGTGCGTGCGTGCGTGCGTGCGTGCGTGCGTGCGTGCGTGCGTGCGTGCGTGCGTGCGTGCGTGCGTGCGTGCGTGTGTGTATACGTATATAATTTACAATTATAATTACAAGTGTGTCTGGCTGTGGGATATCAGTGTTTGGAAAGTGTGGGTTTTTTCTTTTTTGGATAAGTCATAAATTTGACATCACTTATTTATCTTGTTGTAAAGACTTCTTGGAATCCAAAAATGTTCGTGTCATTTTGTTTTTGCAAAAAATTACACGGAACCATAAACAGATGTGTAATAAAAACAGTGAAAACAATCCTTAGTAGGAAAATAACTACTGATAATAAGAAGGAAGGAAAAGGGAGACAGTCGACAGTACATTGATAACACAGCATGTCATTGGACAAATTGGATTATAAATTCTCCCTTCCTGCACGGATTAAATCTCGGATTCACGGATATCTTATGTTTAAGTTTATTCAGACTCGACAAACCTACACATAGAATAAATCTGTTGAGGTCGCATTTTTGTACAATGAAAAAAATAATTATAAAAACCGAGTCAGAGGGATGTAAGTGAAATAGAACTAATTTAGATTTTTTTCAATTTTTATTGTTTCTCTGTTTGTCTGTCTGTTTGTACGGGCTAATCTCCGAAACGACTGGACCGATTTAAATGAAATTTTGTATGGTGGTAGCTTATATCCCTGGTCAACATATTATATTATAGGATACTTTGATCCCGCAAAATTAAAGAGTTCCTGTGGGATAGTTAAAAAACCGCACCACGCGGAGAAAGTCGCGGGCATCAGCTAGTTCTCGATACAATTCTAAAAGTGGTCAGTGGTTTTAAGGCCATGGTTTATATAATTTTGTTGTATAATGGGCACCATTATACAAATCAACGTCAGTCGCAGAATGAGTATTATATAGAGATGTCTTAAGTATGAACAGTTATTGTGAAATAGGTTGAACTTATACACGTTGTAATTAGTTTTAAACAACAATCTTTATATACAATTATACATACACATAGTTGTAGGAATGTTAAAAAAGGTTTGATGTGTAACGGAATGCCTGTTTATATTGAATGAGATTGGAATGAACGCAGGAATGAACCGTGAGTTGAAAGCGAAAGAAGGTGGTTAGTTGCGTGTGTTAAGACGAAGTTGTTTTTTAAGTTGTGTAGTTTAAAGAAGATTAAAGTGATCTGTTTTAATTTAAAGGAGCCAATTTCCAACAACCACGCACCAACCCCAGTCGACGCAATTTTCCTATTACTCCGCAGTTTTTTAGTTAAAATTTAATTAAAATTAGCGACGAGAAAAACCTCTTTATTAAGTACAAGCGTGTCGCTTCTCTATAAAATGTTCCGTCTACGATAGCAATGTACAATGTCATGACCGTAACAAAACGAGTTGCCAACAATGTCTATGTCAAGGTCGCAGTCAGTATAATTCAAGAGTAAACACAATAATATTACAATTTTTCACATGGATATAATAGCTGGCTTGTAGTTTCAGTAGGTATATTTTTATTTTAAAAACTTATTAAATAATTATAAGATTATTAGAGCCCAGAAGGAATTTTCCGGTGCGGTTTTTTCCAAACATAATCTGTAATCTACAAAAATCCAGAAGCACGCGATGCTACATATATTTAGTTGTGCGCTAGGCCTTAGATAATATTTTTATTTGTAAGCCCAAAAACTTACATTACACAAAACATGTTTAATTAATATGTAATATAGTATAGGACACCCTTCAGCCCAGGAGACCGATGATCTACGCAAGGTATACCCAGTAGGGGATATGAGGCCCAGACTTGGGTAGGTCTACATCTAGCAGTGGACTTCGATTCGTTGACGACAAATAATATTGAAATTTAAAGATCAGTCCTGGCATTATCAGTAATGAGTTTAAAAAATACAAGTAATTTAAATACTCTTATAAATTAAATCAAAAAGAAGACAATGGACACAAGCATTTTACCAACTCTAACATATGGCTGTCAGACATGGCTCTTACAGAAGAAATGCCAATAAAGTTCTGTCTGTCAAAGAGCAATGGAACGAAGCTCACTAACATAAACTAAAGATAGACAGAACAATCTAGATATAGAAGAAACTAATTTAAGATGCCATACTTCATGTAAGAAGCTTAAGTGGAAGTGGCTGACATGTGGTACGATACTCGACCAGAGATGGACAAAATAGCGACGGAATGGCGCGGCTCACGTATGGCAAACGTCGTGTGGGGCGCCGCTCAAGCGGTGGGACGACGACATCCGCGCGTCGCGGGCCAAGGTGGCTCGCAGTGGCCGCGGACAGACACCACTGGCGCGACTGGAGGAGGCCTTTACCGGACGGGGTCCAAAGTAGAACACTAAAAATAATATATGACGAATAAAAATAATAAATTAAATATATAATAATAATAATAAATGACGAAAAATAATATGACATTTTTAAATTATTGTATAGTGTAATGTTAAAATATTGTATAGTGTAACCTTTTATTTTATTTTATAAATTAAATCATCGAAATATCGGAGTATTGGTTAACAATTTATATACACAGATAAAAAAATACATATTTAAGCATACATTTCCCGTTCATAAGCAGCTACGCAGTTTAGTAAGTGGACATGCGATTCAATAATATTACACGTAATCAAATTACAAATCAAAAACAAGAAGAATGTCGTATCAATTAATTAAGTGTGTTTATATGTCATCAAACGAATTAAATATTAATTTATTCTGGTCATAAACGACCAAAGACTAATCATATACTAACATTAAAGCTGAAGAGGTTGTTTGTTTGCTTGAACGCGCTAATCTCAGGAACTACTGATCTGATTTGAAAACTTCTTTCAGTGTTAGCCCAATTATCGAGGAAGGCTATAGGTTATATATCATCACGCTTAGACCAATAGAAGCGGAGCGCCAATTAAGGATGTTTCAAAATCGGGGGAATTTTTGACTATTCCACGCGTACAAAGAAGCTAGATGGATACTCGCTTATCCGGACTTCAGATATGCTCGTTCGCGATTATCGGGATAGGCAATGATTTTATTATTAAAATTGTAATATTTTAGTAATTTAATAAAATATGTAAGGTGCTAGACTGGAACCTGGCCTCTAATGCCGGAACACAAATCAAAGTTGTTAAGGCGGCATACTCTAGATCAGGGGTGGTAGTCGTCCAGACGAGCAAATACCCTTACACGTGGGTGTGGGTTGTTTTGTCGCCTCTTACGACAGGCCGCTCGGCCGCAGGACAATGTATTCTAACTACGTTCCTGCACCGATGAATTGTATTTTAATATCAGATTGTGATTAATAAGTTTTTATTTTTATTTTGAATTAACTCGCGGACGAGGTAAATTATCTTTATAGACTTAATAAGTTTTCTTCAACTATCCGAAAGTAATACAAACACAATCAGTCCGGTTAATCGTGTCTCTACTTGTACACTGAAATATACGACATAACAACACCCATAAGGCTGTGTACACGAAAGCCAACGTAGGCCAACGAACGGATTTTGTTGGCTTTACGAGTGTGGTTTGTTGTATTGGTCGAGTGTTAATATTCCTTTGATGTTACCATGTAAGAAGGATACTAAGGAACAACAATCGTGGAAAAAAAAGGTTACTCGCAGTCGCAATACATTCTTCCAACACAGGTGAAACCACGAAACCGCTCTTGTTTTTATAGAAAATCTTAATTATGAATTTCAATCAACGTATTTGTTATTTAATATATTTTTAAATTTAAATCAGTTTTAATTAAAAGTCCTGAATAGCTCCGTTTCAATTAATATTACAATTACTGATTTAAGTTTAAAAATATATTTTAAATAATAATACGTGATAAAACCTCGTTTTAACATTTTTAAGCGCGGTAATTTATTTGATTTTTATTATTCCGTAATTTCGGCAAAAACAAAGATGTAAAATCTCAATGAGTATAAAGTTTTATTTAGCCTACCACCAACTTGATACATACATAACTTCACGCCAGGTCCCTTGCGGTGTAGGCACGAACAACAGAGCGCCATACAGGCTTATTCTTACACACCTTACTTGCTTCTTTGACATTCATAGCTCTTGTCATGCACGCTCGTCTGTTCTTAAGGTTCCTGACGTCACCTTTTGCTAATACACCAACTTGATCATTGTAATTATTTAGTTTCAATTTTGCTTACAGTTATTATTCACTCTATGAGAGCAGTATCTTATTTGCCACCGCTTTGAAACATGTTGTGGCTTGAAGCAGTGCAAAAAACTCTTCAGCAACATTATGTACACTAGTCGCGAAAAGCTATAAAATACTAATAATACGTTGATTGAATGTTTTAATAGAGATTTTCTATAAAACAAAAATGGACTTGTGGCGCCAACTGTAAATGCAGAGTGTGTTACGAGTAACTAGATGATTGTCATTGCAGCTTAATATATACGTCTTCAACGATGTTAACGCCAGATGGTGGAATACTGGCCAACTTGTGTTGGTATCCGTTGGCCATGTCTGTACGCAGCCTAAAAGCTACGGCAGACGAACCGCGTTCTGCTTCGTCATAAATTATATTATAACATACCAAATGTGTTAAATCGATAATCAATAATTTTCCGAGTACTAACAATGAATGTGCTTATGTAAATATTTGACTTAACCGCGACAATGCAAACAGAAATCTTGTTACCGACGATTGTGTTAATGGAACTTGTGAACAAATAAGTGAGGATGTAATTACAACCATAAATAGGATGATAAGTATATAATGTGAAACGGATGCGTAGAAGTTGTGCAACATTAAATTATAAAAAGAAGAGAAGACTTTATTCGAAGAAATAGAGACATTACGTTGCTTATATATTACATCATAATGTAAAATGTATTACCTACAAAATTATATAGTTTTGTGAATATGTAGGTACGCCGCATTTTCAGCAAACAAAGTTGTTCCTGTGTCAGAATTTATATCCAACACAAGGCAGATTTTCAGTGCAAACTTTTCTCTTATTCTTATACGCATTATCATTTTCTTGACTAATCCAAAGTTAAACCCAGCCACGTTCCGCTGTAGCTCAGTTGGTTCGTCATGTATATTATATCATCGTATCATGTCGAAATTTTACTAATAAATGACTTATAACTTATTTATACAAGACGCTCACATTTAATATTTTTATTTATTAAATATATATTTTATTTTAGATGTGTTTTTATAAAAGAATAATGTCTTCCATTTTATTTAATGTATTTTTTTGTAAGTAAAGAAATACATATGAATGAAGTAATAATGGCAATAATAACTCGCAGAGGGACTTTGTGGCGAAGCCTTAGGTGAGTAGTGACACCGGACTCCGAGGGCCAAGGCAGGCGGCCTCCGTATTTGCCTTATCCAGCCGGCACGGAGTGGAGATCGCTAGAGCTAAGACTCAAGCTAAGGGCTGGAAGTGATAAATAGCATCACGTCAGAAGAAGCTTCGGTGAAACTGCAGTCCACCACTCTACACTCCTTAGCCACTCACACCCATGTTGCCCATGTCTTCTGTGGCATTTTTGGGGCCCATGCAGGGAGTGGCAAGTCATCGTCTGCCTATTTTTCCATGTTCCCTGAACATTGCGACGGCCAGACGCCATAGTCCCCATAATCCCGTAACCAACAGTACCACTAGCAGTTCACACCAATAGGCCGGTACTTTTTGTTCTCATTTCCCACAATAGTCCTACACCGGGGCTTGTCCTTGGGTGCATAATTACATGGTGTAGACATGGATAATCGCCGGTTAGTGTCACGCTACATTTACATTAAATTGGTCAAAGGGCCCTACGGATTGGCCTTCCCATGGACCCACGCAAGCCCTCCAAAAGTTCGGGCCATTTTCATGGCCCGTGGTCTTTAGAGACATACAATAGCAATAATCACCCGCAGGGGGGCTTTGTGGTGGAACCTACTTTCTATGAAGAAAAATTGCTACATACATAGACAGACTGTAAAAAAGATAAGGCTTCCTTTTGTGCCAAAATGGCTACAAAACCCTAACAAATAACAGGGCATTTTTTTATGGAGTGACATTCTTTGTCTACAAACTCGAGAAACTACTTCTCGCTTGTCGAGTGAGATTGTGTCATGAATAATTAGTATTTACTTTGTTTGTTATAAGGAAAATCTTGAAACAACGACGAAGTAAATTGTAAGATCTGGGAATAACCATTGTAACCGCAGATTGGAATTTGGGCTTTTTCGTTTGCAAAATTATAAGCCGTGTTCATGCAAGCAAAATTACACAAAAGTTTTATTTTTTTAACTTAAATAATGAATCGGTAACGGTTTAGATGTTTGAGCCTATCTAGCTCTTTGGAAAGCAATAGATTCTTGACACGGAACTTTCCCTTATTTAAGAGGATGTCTGGGCTCGTCCTCAGAGTTATGTTCTAATCTATAGGTATTATTACTCACAACGAAAAAGTTATTATGATGTGTGTGTATTTATTTGTCTGCCGATTATTTATTTATTGTTAATTTAGAATCCTTAAAATTAAAAAGTAATCACTTTACGCCGTAAGCAGTACTCATAAAAACGTTCCAATTCATACAATAAATAATAGGATACAAAAATATAAGAAATAAGTTATAGTAAGTGAATTGTGCTACTTACGATATATTTTTAGATGAGTTGCAAGACATATTCTGAATTTCAAAAATGTACTAGCTAGCGACTTCGTCCGCGTAATTAAAGTTTTTTAACTATACCACGGGGACTATTATTTTTTCGGGGTTAAAAGTATCCTATACGTTGACCATGGATATAAGCTACTACAATACAAAATTTCATTTAAATCAGTCCAGTCGTGTCGGAGATTAGCTGGCACAAACAGACAAACAGAGAAACAAAATATTTGAAAAAATTCTAAGTTAGTTTCTATTTCACTTCTTACACACCCCTGACTCGGTTTTGAGCATATTTTTCATTGTACAGAATTTCGACCTCTACAGATTTATTACACGTATAGATTAGTATGATCCTAAGTAATGACATGACACTTTTAGTTAGTGACGTATGGACATAGTCGAACTATTGCGTTATAAAAAAATCATATGCCCGCACCCTGTAAACACATTCACTTCGAATCTCAATTTTTTTATTATGGTTTTTTTACATATTTTTTTACTACTGCGGAGTAATTTGTAATAAATTGTAACATCATCTAATACATCCTGGACTAGAATTAGAAGTATGAAGCTGAAAATTAAATCTAATAAAATTTATGATAACTACCACCAATTCTTATTAATTTCATTTCTAAACTATACATTCCCGAACCTAAGTAAGTATGACATGATATATCTGACATTAAAACAAGGAACATATAAAAATATACAGATGTGATCTCAGCAAAAAATATTCCCGGTTTAGTAGTAGGTAAATCGTAATTTTCTGAATATCTTCGAAATTATGTTTGGTAAAAACAAATTTTATCTCTGTCTTATCTATAAGCTTCACACTTAATACCTAATACCTACTACATTAAAATTCACGACGCGTTACGTAAAGGTGAATCCCTGAATGTTTTTAAGATTCCAATCTTAAGCAGTTAATAGAGTAAGATCGATGATAATGCAAAAGCGAGCAAAAAATTTAAACAATGACTTCATAGAGCATTTGTAATGCTAACTTATTCGTCATGGTATTATAATATATGATCTATATCTTCTATAATAAAGTAATTCTAAGTAGGTATTTGTATACTTTATAAACTATAGTATTATAAAATTCTAAACATGTAGAAAAAATAAATGAAATGAGTGCATTTATTCCTTGCAAGTAATTTAACAGTCATTTTTGTATAATCCGACTTGAAGTACCAATATATAGATGTTAGATCAGTGTCAGTCTAACAAACTGTATTTAAGTAAGTAAAGAGTATTGAATTAAAAGAAAATGTGTTGAGATATTGTTACGTCCTATATTTTCTGTGTTAGTTGGATATAACATAAAAAACAAAATAAAAACGTATATAGACGACGGAGAATACGATGCAATTTTTTTTTACTTTTTGCCTGTCTTAGGGACCCGAAATGTTGTCAACTGCGTGCAAGCTCTAGTGTGAACATTGTGTGCACCACCAGCAGCTAGATGTCCCACATAGGCCTTGGTGGCCTCCCCCGGGGCCTGAGGATATGTGCAATTGCATTCCCCCAGCATTGACAAAAAAAGGACCCGGAATGTAGGCTATCTCTGTGTCGAATTTCATTTCAGTCCGTTTAGTAGTTTTCACATGATGCTCTAGCAGACAGGTAGACAAAAGTGACAAAAATTCTAGAAGTTGTATTTTCGAAATCTGCTGGCCGAAATGTTTCCGTCTTAAATTCATCGTATAAATATGACACCCCACGGATTTATTATATTATCACTAGGATATGCCTACGATTTTGTCTACGCTCGACTTGAAATTCCAACGAGATTTGCCACAAAAGCATTTGAAAAAGGATTAAACTATCGTATTGGAGAAAACTGTGTCGGAATAAGCTAATTTTTACGTACCCGAACAACTAGTATCGCTCCCGGGAAAATTCCCACGGGATTTCCAGGATAAAAAGTAGCGTAGATTTGAAGTCTAAGAATTACTTGTCGGTTAGCGAAAACTACATCGAAATCGGCCAAGTACATTAGTACAGACAAGAAATCTAAAAAAAATGTATCGCGTTTTCAATCGTTTATATAGTCTATTCCAGTTGTTTTGTTTAAATAGCATCCATGTACAGACACGGCATGTTTAGAATTTTATAATATTATTGATTTCAACCAGTAGTAAGACAAATGAATTGGTAGTAAAGACGCCCATCAATACCTTTACCTAAGGTCTGGTAAACATAGCGACAAAGTTTTGAAACTATTAACTTTTTAATCATTTGTTCAACGATCGGTTGCGTCATAATTAATTAAAGTTAATTGTCTTTTATATAATGAGTAGTTAATTATTTCCAATCTAGTTCACCCGATGAACAGATTAGTTTGCGCTATATTATGTTTTGTAGCCATAAAGATTCTTTTTCTTTTTACATTTTTGCCTAAAATTATTATATTAAAATATAATATTATGAAAGCGTATCCATTTCCTTTATATAAGTACTTACCAGACAATTTTTTCCTATAATTCAATAAATGTAAATTTATTGAATTACAAGAGGCGATTAATAGCAACTGATCTATTTAAAGCATTGTAAATAAAACCAGGAAACTATAGTTTTATCTATTCCTTGCAATTAATTGAACAATCATTTTTGTATAGTCCGGCTCGAAGGACCAGTATATAATTAGATTAGGGTCAGTCTAACAAACTATATTTAAAAAAACAAAATAAAAACTTATATACGTATTTATATATTACTATTATATTTATATATGTATTAAATTTATAAATTAGTGTAAATATGTATATTTAAATTGTACAGTCCTATCTTTTGTCGGTTCTACCTACATCGAATGATTAGTTAAGAATTTCTTTTAAATTAGGTGGTCTGGAAGATATCGCTTTTAGCGATAAGGCCGCCTGTTGTATTGCCAAGAAGTATTGTAATAATTTTTTTTTTTTTATTTGTTTATTTTGTGAGCAATAAAGTGTTATCCATCTATCTATAAAAATAATATTTCCAATAAGGTTCGGATATTTTCTTTCTAATAAAACGATTTGGTTTGTTTTGGTGGATTTGGTTTTACGAAGTAATTGCTCTACTTACCACACAGTTCACCTAATCTCATTTTTGTTTTGAAACAACCGGTTCGCGTTTCATCCTTCATATACTACAATTAACGAGTTAACAATAAAGTTGCAAATTAAACAGGTGTTTTACGCTAGTATTTTAATTAAAACGTGAGTCACACTTGAGTAATTTACAATATAAATAAGATTACAATACCTAAGTACGTTGGTACTTAGGTTTTCTAGGTTCAACGTTCACTTTCCATTGAAAGGAAGAAGAAAGGATATACTCTTATCTTATATAAAAAATGATACAAGTCCATGATATTTGTGATACATCATGTGATGATCTTTAGCAAAGTTGTTGTGCATGAGCCAGAGAAGGTTTCTGAGTAGGTTCACAATTGGACCCGGTAGGTGGCGCTGCTGTCAGCATATTGATTGAAGCTTTTCCGGGCAGGACGACGTCTGCCGGTACAGCTAGTTTAGGATAAAAGCTAAGCTGTTATAAATATATTGCTGGAGACCACCAGACAGGTTTATGGCACTACCTGATCCTAAGTGATTGCCGTGACCTATGGACATTTGCAACACCAAATTCTACCAATGTGCTGATGACCGCGAAGGGACTGGAACCTGGCCACTGATGCCGAAACAAAATTCAGGGTTCTTATAGCGTCATACTCTAAACCAGGGGTGGTAGCCATCCAAATGGGCAAATGCCCTAACACTTGACTCTGGGTGGTTTTATCGCTATTTGTATGTCGCAGTCTTGTTTAGGATTTTCTAGGTCTAGATCATATGTCCCAAAGTGGTCCATATTGACCCCTAGGGGTTCATGTTAATAATAACAATCTGGGGGTTCGCGAGCTGCCAATAGGGGTCGACAATAGTGACTTCCTTTTAAGCAAGCCGTGACGTTTCGATAAAATAATAGTACGTTTGTATGTGATATTTTTTTACAATAAACATATCTATTAATATTTCTAAAAGGTAATTATTTATGGAATTTGATGAAGATATGGGGCTACGAATAGATTGAGAGAATTTCATTATATAAATATAACAAAAAATACACGACTGATTTAGAAGTTTTCCTTTTTGAAGATGATTTAAAAACAATTGGATGAATTTGTAAATATTCAATATTAAAAAGATAGTGGGTCCACCCAATACAGTAAAGATTGCCGAGGAGTCCACGAAACATAAAAGTTGGGGACCATTGGTCTAGATGGATGAAATTTACAAGAAGGTACATACAATTACTTACATGATCTCGACGATGCATCAGGATCACAAAAAAAGCAAAACTAAAACTGTCATACATAAAAATAATTGCCATTCTTTTCGTTATTTTATTTTTATTTTTTAGAAAGTGACTATTGACAGTGTTTATATATATTCCTAATGGACACAAACTAGTTCCATCTAGACTCATTTTATAATAATAGACATATCTATATAGAATGTACCCATAAAAATAATTAATTAGTATGATGGTTTCGTAAACAAATCCCAACAAAACAAAATATGTATGCACATTGACGTATTCGATATAGCGTTTTTAAAAAGTGTCTTCATGAAGAATATTATTACGAAATTAATATGTAACAACAGAAACAAAACGTATTATTAGTTATTATTTATAACGATTTATTAGTGAATTTATTTTATTCAATAGTTTTTAAATGCATTCGGTCACGGTTTACAGATCACGGCAATCGGCAAGGTCTAAAGTGTCTAATTGTTATATTTTACTACTATTCTGAAGAAATCCTTGTACTAAAATAAATATGATTTTTTAATCAAATCTCGTATTTTGGCCAGCTTACTGAAAATTAGTTGATTTGAATTCGAAAAACGAACAAGAGAAAGTTTAAAAATAACTTAAAAAATTTAATTAAATAATAAATACTAAAAATAAACTAACTTATAAATTTAGTATTTTCTTAAGTTTTCGCAACTTGTATACATAACTTTAACAATACTCGTTGGACAAATTTCAGCTTTGTCGTCCGTGACCACGGCCACTAAAAAGCGGCCGAAAAGTCGGATAAACCAAAATCAAATGAATTGCCGCGCTTAAAACCGTTAAATCGCAGTTTTATTATACATATAGATTAGACTAAGTATGTGACAATTTGCTACCATCTGTTTCAAAATCAGATTCCATAGGAGAGCGTAGGTTTAAATCCAACCGGCTGCAACAAGTCTTGTTTCATTTCTTAATATTAAAAATAAGATATTATAATTATAAATAGGGTGTACATAGGTACATAAAAAGAAATACCAATCAAATTGAGAACCTCCTCTTTTTGAAGTAGGTTAAAAACACCAATTATAATCTTACTGACCGGCGAACTTCGTATCACTTAACCAATTAGCTATAAATTAAGATGTAAGCTATTCTATCTTTCAAGTTGGATCAAACTGCACACGGTTATTATGCAAATTGATTAAAATCGGTTAAGTAGTTTAGGAGTCCATTGCGGACAAACAACATTTATACATATTAAGAAGATTATACTTTATTTTTAGGTATTTTACATTAACTCTTATTGAAAACAAATTTATTTTAGGATAAATGCTTATGTTCAGTTCAACCATTAGGAGGGGCGAGGAACTCGATGATCTGTCACTTGTCATGATTGATTGACATTAATGACAACGACGTTTGTATTTTACAGATTGAATAGAATACCACTGTAAGTACAGGGGGCATGCCAGAAGCTGCCTGCATTGCTGCGCTGTATTTCAATATTTATTCGTCAGGCGAAATATGCACCAGCCTTCTGATCACGGGTGGTATCAAAGAGTTACTTGATACCACCCGTTTCCACTCCAAACGGCACAAATATCTATCCTTCCGAAGGTTTTATATTTGTGCTTTTGAGAGCTTCAGCTTTTGAATCAGCGTTGCCAGACCCGAACTCAGTCATTGGAAGATGCGACGGCGCCATAGTGACCGTCCCAAGCAAGCGGCCGTCGCATCTTCTAAGGAATAAGTGACATGCCATCCGGCCACTTGCGATCGTCGCGTAGGTACTAAGCCATTCGGTTCTATTACTGCCGGTACGCCGACGCTGACAAGAGCCCGGCGGATGATGTCATTGAGGCTGGGATGGCGAGACCTTCGGCCAACACTATGGGAACTAATATTTAAATGGTTACGTGAAAAGTGCAATTTCCTTTACGTATAATTGGAAAAGTATGTACTGTGAAATAGGATTATTAACAAAGAAATAATATTTAGTTATGTAACTGTAGACGTTTTGAATGAATGGCCAAAGTTCAGCTATATATTGTAACCAAGAACGAAACTGAAAATTACATAATAAGAAGTAGGTACGTAAATAAACCAAGCCAAAAAATACGAGAGTATACAATTATTTCGTTTATGTTATAAGCAAAGACTAATATGTGTGTTCGTAAACTTGCGTGATCTCAGTGCAATAATAATACTACACTCTTAATAACCGATACATTAACATAACGAATACCTAAATTTGAAATAAAAAATAATAATTTAATTTAACTAATAAAATACATTATTTAATTATAAAACTTTATGAAAAAGTATATATAGATCTACTAAAATATGCCCGGAATTTCGTCCACGCTTGACTTGAAATTCCCGCGAGGTTGTCGGGACAGAGCGGTTAAAAATAATGTAAATTACCGTTTTAATGAAAATTGTGTCGGAATAAGCTAATTTGTATGCACCCGAACTACTACAAGCAGCTCTCGGAAAAATTCCCGCGACATTCCCGGGATAAAAAATAACACTATTACACAAAATTTGCTGTCGATTTAGTGAAAAAATCGCATTGGAAGTCCAATTTTATTTCAAATCATTCCAAAAAGAAATACCCGGGTAATAAACAGCGCAGATTTTAAGTCTAAGAATTAGCCGTCGATCAGCGAAAATCGTGTCGAAAATGGGTCCAGTAGTTTTTATTTTGCATTGACTAAGACTATGTCAGGTTTGACTAGTGAAACCTAAGAGCGCCAGGGCTTCAATGTTTGACTATAACATAAATACGTCTTTTAGGAGCGTTTTAATTCATATAGAACGCAAAAAATAATATCAGCCAGAGTCGCAAGGTATAGCTGAATTTTTTTATCTAATAAATTGCGATTTAAGACAATAATTAAACTTAAATAAAACTAAATAGACTGTTGAGTCTAGAACACACGCAAAAATATTTATTGGGTAAGAAAAAAACAAATTTCTCACACATCGATAATTGTAACCAAACTGAAACTTACCTTTCCATTGGACCACGAAATCTTTTCAGTCAAATCAAATCCTGTATTATCATAACACCCTTTTTCACTCCCCACTTTGTCTTTTGAAAAAACAATATCGTAATCACTCATTTTCAGTCTCAAATTTTCAGTAAAAATTACAGTGAATAAATAATTTTGATTTATATTTCTTATCACTGAACACGTGAAACCTTGGTCACTGCACTTAATATAATAATTGTAACGTCAAATAGATGCAACTATTTGTAAAGTAACGTATAAATAGATAGTTTGTTTATTTATGTATTTTGTCAAAACAGTTTTTCTCAAGAGCCGTTAACGCTACCGCAGGAATGCTCCGCATGGAATACTAGCCAAGAATGTACTGAACGCTCTGAGCTAAGAAGCGAAGTAAATACTTGGACTGTAGTTACTTTAGCCTAAATTGAATAAAGAGGTTTAGGCATCGTTATGTTGTTGAATAGAGTTAATCAACATTCATTAACACCGGCAGTCGACTAATATGGTTGTTATTTCACGTATGATAACTATATAGTTACCATATGATAGATACCAAAGATAGATATTTTTTTTATTTTACACCAAAGCATGGCCGCGCTTGTTAAATAATTAATTGACTTACCTGTTGCGTTTAGGGAAAGCATTACATGAATAAATATTAAAAATAAACTTAAATTCACTTTTCAAACTAAATATATATTAAATTGTTAAATGCTACGGACGTAGTTACCCATAGCACTAAATTATATAAACCCCAGAGGTTTTCATGTTATGTATAAGTAACTAGTTATAATCATCTTTGTTGTCTTGTTAAATAAATAAAAAAAAGATAATCAGAAATATAAATATGCAAGAGATAATACAACGGGCGGCCTTATTGCTACAAAGCTGTGCTCTTCCAGGGAACCCTTAGCAGCGATTGATAAATCTTTAATACTGATGGAGGTGCAGTCCATAAATATAGATAATGGAGAACAGACAGTGCAACCAGCACTTTTATCCAGGATTGGCGTGTTTGAAAAATCGTTATTTCAAAGTGCAGGTTTCATCACGATATTTTCCTTCAATGATAGTGTATATGTAAATATGCAATATGCATATTAGGTTAGATAATTAAGTGGTGCCTGTTTCCTGATTAGGATTTGAACTTGCGCCATTTGAAATGCGATTTTGAAAAGCATGTACGATAGCCACTAAGTACCATGGCGTTCCTCACCTTGCAACAATGAAACATTTCATTTCATAACAAGAAAAAAAAGTAAATCTTGATAAGCTGATGTTGATAACAATGTATTCTGCAGACATTGTTTTAATACACCATTTAAATAAAACAACAGTCGTAACAATCTGAACGACTAATAAAATTTCCCCATCGCTAGTTTTCCTCGTTCCTTATTTTGTTGTCTTTAACTTTGTAGATATATGTATTTATTTATCTATGTTAACAAATCTACAGTTTAAAAAAAAAACAAAAAACATTTTGGGTTAGAAAAGCTCCGTTAAGAACGGAGGAACTTATTTTAAAGGTAACCTGGAAGGGGCATAATGCTTTTTCTTTACGTGACGATTTCTACCAGTACCTCTAAGCCGCGTATAATACTTCATTCTAGAAATATCCGGTTATAAATAACCCAAGATGTTAAAAAAAATACAATTCTCATTTCCCTCAGGAGCGGAGCCTATGCTCCAATCTATCGGTGATTAGGGCTCCAGAGAGAAGAACCTACTCACAATTCGTGCCGTGTCCAGTACTGCTGCCGTCTGTATTTGGCCGACCAGCAGTTTAACAAGAGCAGCTCTAGGAAACGTTTCTATATAACTTTGTATATTATCATGATGCTAATGTATTACGGGATGCTTGCCATTTGTTTCAAGCAATATTTTTCCAGAGATAATGGCGTTTCCTCATTTTTATATGTCTCCAATAGAAAAAATATATTGCGAAGCTGGCAAACCGACAAACAGCCCACCCGATGGAAAGTGTTTACCGTCGTATATGTTTGTAAAAGTAGGGGCGAAGCCAGCGCGTTGCCAGCCTTTAGGATGGAATACGGGGAATGGATAGCTGGGATCCTGTGGACTCCCCCGCCACCCGTTAGTGAACAAGGTGCCCTTTCCCGAGGGCGCCCTAAGTGAGAGCCTTAGTTACTGTGGCATCCTGTAAAGACGCAAAGGAGAGGGACGCAGGTTAGGTTTAATGGGTAGTTTGACAGTCGATCATCCCTCGTCCCTCCGCTCATTTGGAGGCCAAGGTGAGGACACGACCGATCAGGAGTCCCACACATACCTCGGTGAGTCTTCCCCCTCAGCCCTGAGGATGGTGTCCCAAGAAAATACATTGCCCTGTGTCATCAAATAATAGAGGGGATTGATAGATATTGAAGATATTTTTCATTTCAAATATATAACAAAGTTTTTTTAATCATTTCAAACTTTCAAAGCGATCTTCCCCGTGCCACATTTTCAAAATTTTGCTTCAAATAAATTAACTTTCACCACTCGATATGATCAAAAGTCTGAAATATGTGTGTCACTGATAATAATAATTATTTCAAGGACTGTTAAATGGGCCCCTACACAATACTGCAGTGCAGCCTTGCAGTGGGCGATGCTTGCAGGATTCAAGTCATACTGTTCTGTGTTGCAGGACGCAATGCAAGCACAATATTCCAGGCGGACTGCTAAGCGGACTGCAATAGGCTCCTTGAGGCAAGATATAAAATATAATGTTGTTATTTGTCGCAAAGGAACCGACTCCATTAAGCCTTGTTAGATGTAGTGTATGTCAAACTCTAAACACCGGAGTTCTTGTAGCAGCTCGAAAAGGCATTATTTATTTCATTCATTCATTCATTAAACAGTTGAATTTTTCAACGGCAATGCGTTTGCCAATTTCTGTTTAAACTCGGACCGAATAAAGATCTTTAATATCGACACTGGCTAAATATAGAAATCGGTAAAAGCCATATTAAAAAAATTAAGAACCAATAGTTACAGCTATTTTGTAGTAGTTATCTAAAGCAGTATTTTTCAACGTGTGGGTCGCGACCCCCTAGGGGGTCTCGTTTCGAAACATGGGTCTATCATTTTGAGCCCGAGACAAAACAGCAATCTTCGCGATGGAAACGACCATCCTCACCGACTCCGAAGAAGTTTCGTGCCGTGGCATTGGCTGGTAAGGTTATGGCTTCAATATTTTGGGACTCAGAGGGATAATGTTGATTGATTACCTGGAGCATGGAACCACTATTATAGGCCAATATTATGCAGCTTTAACTCCCAAGTTGAGGAATGCCATCAAAGACAAAAGGGAAGGGAAACTTCGAAGGGGCATTCTGTTTCATCACGCCAACGCACCCGCGCACAGGTCGGCAGTTGCGATGGCTACCATTTAGCAAGCTGGCTTCGTATTGGTTGACCACCTATCTTATTCACTAGATCTGGCGCCTAGCGAATGAAACAGGTACGAAGACGATAACGAGGTGATGCCGTGGAGAGCTTTTTGCAGGACCAAGAAAAAACTTTTTTTTAAAGGGATTGAAGCCTTGGAACAGCGCTGCACTCGGTGTGTAGAGACTCGGAGACTATGTAAAAAAATAAATTATTAAGTTATCAAAGTCATTATATTCTGTCTCATTCTCACTACTTTTTGATCCCTCGTATGTTGGATTAAAAAATATTTGTCACAAATAAAATACATGTAAAAAAGGCAACGGGTAGGGCCTAGGGGGGTCGCGAAATATTTCTTCATAGTAAAGGGGTCACGTCATGAAAAAGGTTGAAAAACACTGTTCTAAAGCATGGATTTGTATCATTTCTTCATATGGATATAATATGGACCAAATTAAGTACATCTCAAAATGTATGTCACATTTGTACCAAGAATTTTTCCGCATAAATACACTAATAACCCTAATCGTTATTTAAATATTAATATTGTGTAACTCAAATCGAATCTTTTAATATGTGTTGTTAATTGGTTTCGTTATTATTATTAATGCAAATTACATGTTATTTGATTTTCTTCAACGTTAAATATTCGCAAAAACTTATTGAAAACAATGTTACTAGTATTGTCTGGTTGACAGATTGGCGAATTTTAATAATCTACTTATAAAAAATATATAATTATACTTACACATGTTTTAATGATCTATAAAATATACAAAATTTAATGATAATTCATTTATTTCAGTTCAGATTTGGTGAAAAATGTTTTAAATAGTAAGGCTGCGATTCCACTGACTGAGATGAGCTGAGTTGAGCAGACTAGAGCTGCATTGGGCCGTGCCAGTCAAATTCTCTTGGAGAGATCATTCATCATGTTGTCGGTAAAGATGAAGATTCGGAGGCAGACAAAGTAGAACTGATTGCCGCATGTTAATTGGGTACTAAAAGAACGCATAAATTCTGGATTCGAAACCATATAAAATATTATTCGGAACGCGTTGCACCGTTCCGCTACCCACCACTTCGTGCTCTACGCTCGACTCCGTTCTGTCTGACTCCTAGCTCCGCTCTGCCTCATTTACACTACTTCCACTGATCAGGAATGGAGATTTCGAGCACTTTGATTGGTCAATTCACAATCCGCTCCTCCACTACGCCCAGTAAAAATGTAGAGCATAAAATTTATGAGCTTAGCATTCTATGAAGGTTTGTTCGTTACAATATGTACCCTAACTGCTTTCTTGGTATAATAATAATGACAATTACTAGACAGGTAAAACCGTTCTAAATACACGATTTAGAACTATTTGTTACTTATTATCTTTTTATGCATTAGGAAATTGTATATGCACTGTGATGCGTGGGACTTGCAGAACCTGCTATAGGTATGCTTGCTATCACTATCTTATCAAAATCACCGAACACTCGTCTCAGTCGTTGGTTTGCCTGATTTCGGTATTCAAAACTCGTGAAATAAAAGTTTAAAATTTTGGTAGCTTGCAAATATTAATTTCGGCTAAAGTCGTTTCTGCTAATGGTAGTAAAAATCTTCTATTATTCCGCCGGAACAATATCGAGCAGATATTATGGATTTATTAAAATACATTTTTTTACATTATCGCTACGGAATCATACATTGATTATCTTAAACGTCAAGATATTGAAATTGCAGAGTTGCACCCCAGAAATGCTAATGCAGTCATCCAAATCGGTATAAGCACAATAATGTCAACACCCGAGCTGATATTCGAAATTCCCTATTGGCAAGCCCTTAAGCTTTTACGAATACAAACAGCTAAAGTGCATTGACTTTCACCATAAATGCAGTTCATGTTTGATCAACAAATCAGTATCGAGATATCCCCCCACTTAGAGTGCAATGCACCGAGAAATTCAACATCGCGATAGGTTATTGCACTCTGAAATGTCATTAAACAAAACGATTCCACGATCACGCTGTTATAGTAATATAGTATACAAACATAAATGCCGGCTCATTAACGAGAGATATCAATAGAAAAAATATCTTCTGGAACAGTATATAATTGTACCTTATCTATGTAATTAAAACGATTTACGTAATCTTGCTAGACTCGTGGTCAAAAAATAATTTGAAAAATCGATGATATAGTTACGAGTTGCAGGACTCGAATTAAAATACCGTTGTAATTATTGCACAGTTTATTAGAACCATACAAACACGTATAACACAGGTACAAATATAACACGCGAAGTCCGTCACTAAATAGATTACCAATGTTCACATGTCTTGTCTCGCTTGTGGTTATCGCTTGACTGACTCATCTCTCAATTAGGGCACTTATACTTCAAAAATGCAATATGTCTGCTCGGCCGCGTGGACTAAATGTTCTAGAATCACACCTGGCTAATGACTGTCATAAAAGATTACAATACACAATGGGCTGTTTTTCTAATGACAATTTTTAAACACAAAGTAAACAAAAGAAGTCCAAATTCCGAAAAGGTAATAAAATGTCTACAAGTATGCAGATGTCAATTTGTCTTTTGCCGGCTTTCAGGTCGTAACAATATATCGCAAAATTAGAATCGGGATTGGTGGATTGGAATTTCAAGTGTAAGAAGCGATTTCTAAAAGGAGACCAAGACAGGCGTAATTTAAATTTAAGACGGAGGTGTCAGAGTACCTATTTACCGCTTCCTACGTAAAAGAGAACCATAATCTGATTGGGGACAACCCACTGGTACAATTATACCACCTGTCGCTAGCGGCTACTTAGGTTCGGTCTACTAAATGTTAACAGCATAAAGAATATTCAAAGAAAATGATTCTTTTTTTTACTTAAATCGCCGTTTTACCCCCGATACTGTTCGAGCATCTGATATACTACGTACTAGCCTTATATCTGTGTATTTTATCTAAAATACATAATTATAGATTTGTCTTATACTTAATACTACTTATAATTACTTAAAATCTACTTTTCTATCAAAGTTGTACAAATAAATAAATCTGTAATAAAATAAACATAATCTCTGAAAAGAGCCAGTCCACGACGACTACGAATCTGTATCTTTCATTTCCACTACGCATTTGATGACGCAACATGGTGGCTGAGAGATCAATCGACGCAATAACAAAAACATTACGTCGATTTATTTCTCGACATTGTTAGAGAATGTCTTTGGGAATATCTTTAGCTTAAAGTAATCAGAAGTCTTGATGCGCTGAATGTCAAAATTTTAAAAGAGTCTACCATTGGCAAATGTTTACATAGACGTTTGTAGTTACCCAGGGCGTTGCCAGCGCGTTAATTGCTTAAAGGAATTTTACAAACCCATGACCAGAAAGAAAACTTAGGAGGGGGAACCTCCGTCTAATGTCGTTCTAGAAGACAGTGCATAATTTAGTAATGAAATTAGTAAGAATTGGTTTTAATCCTAATCCTTAATGTAATTATATTACAGTTTTGTTCAGAATAACTTCGTGGTTGAGTTTACCAAGATAAAAAAAGTTGAAATTCGAAGTAATTGTGATTACAGGACTCAGACATTTGAAAAAAAAATTAACGCAATAGTTCAACTATGTTTCTACGTCACTAACTAAAAGTGTTTTTATTGCAGGAGATCAGCAGACAGGCAGACGGCCTAAGTGATGGAAAGCCGTTACCATCGCCTATGGACATCTGCTCTCTTAAGGGAGACTGGACCTGGTCACTAATGCCGGTATTCAACTCATGGTTGTTAAGGTGACATACTTTAGTCCAGGGGTGGTAGCCATCCAGTCGGGCAAATGCCCTACCACATGGCTGTGGGTCGTTTTGTCGCCTCTTACAACAGGCAGCCCGGTCGCAGGAAATTGTATTCGTTCTCCCTCCCTGCACGGATATTAACGGGTAATTCAAAGAATAGGGTAAACATCACGTCGATGAGGAACAATGTGAAGCTGAGGTGTTGGTACCAGATCAGACGATTCCTCGCAACCGCCCTCGTTGTACATACGGTAGAATACCTCCATCAAACGTAGTAATCCAGAACAGTCGGTATATGATGTAATATTATAATACTATAGGAAGTTGCCAGGAAGCCGTGTATAGAGGAATGTAAAGGAATGTAAATTGCGTGCACTGCATGCATGACTAGAGATTTAGCCCAGGCTGCTAATAATCCACAAAGTAAAAACATGTCAATCATATTAAACCAATATCAGTTAACACAAAAATGGTGATATTTATAAGATCGTGACGCAAAATTCACGTCTCCGCATATTTAGTGTTTGACGTAAAAACACATACGACGCAACGTAATACTCCATATTCGATTTGATTTGGGAAAAATGTATAATGCGCCGTTTACGTACTTTGAAAACATTAAAAATGACCAAGTTCGTGTAGTTCCATGTCAAATGAATTGTTGTGTAAAGGTGATCAATTACCATGGTATTTAATAAAACTACGTTTTAACGGTTTTAAGCGCGGTATTTCATTTTGGTTATTCCGACGTTTCGGCCGCTTTTCAGTGGCCGTGGTCACGGACGAAAATTGTCCAACGAGTATTGTTAAAGTGACATTAAAAATACTCGTTGGTCAATTGTTTATTATGTATACAAGTCGCGAAAACTTGAGAAAATACCGTAGTACTTGTCATCATAATTATTAGGTATGGCTACATAACCGTAAATAAAATTTAATCGAAAATTCCACATGTATAAGGCATCTATATAGGCAATATGAGCTGTCATATTGTCTTAAAAACTAATCATTGTTTGAATATCTTGTTAAACCAATACTCGCTGAAGGCGTTTTTTAAACTCTAACAACTCAATATTTTTCAGAATTTTCTTAAAATGTATGATAACATCATTGAAATGTTAAAGACGACAACTACAGAAATACTTTTTACTTGATTTTTAAGCAAAACACTATAGGTACATCACCTAGATTACATCTATACACAGTAAAATTATATCAAATTATAAAACATAATTACCTACGACCTTTGGAAATATGACTAACGAAATCTCATCCAATTATGTAACATGTTATGTAAGAACGTTCAGGAGTTGTAACTATGGCTACTTCTAATTTTAAATAGGCCCAGGAGATTTTGGGGGAACTGAAAGGAGATGTGCTGTGCATTTTTATTTTCTAGAAATGTGTAAAATTACTCTAATATGCACAATATTTGTAAGTGTTTTGTGAGAAATGTGAACTGTATAGTCAAATGTGGCCTTTTGAGTTGTCATAGAAGAAGAAGAGAACTCCGAACGAAGAACTCCGTTGAATGGCACAGCAGATTACTTACAGTTCCGCTGTACTACGCATAGGTTTAAGGAAATGAATAAACTATATTGTAAACTAAGATCTGGCGTAAAGGCCTAGCTGCGAAGCCATAAACCTAAATAAATAAAATAAATAGGCCCATTGCATTCGCATAAACATAGGACTTTGTGAGAAAAAAATACTATGTTATCGGACATTTTATATGAGTTCAGTTCAGTTCATAAGAGAACCTCAAGAAAATGTGAGTACATTTTATACACATAATATAATAGTTTATTAATTCATTGTAATAAAAAGTAATAAGGCATCGCCCACGCATTATCTATCGGCACCAAAATGTAACGTGGCTATACAACTTGTTTTTTCTTATTCTAACAGCAATTCGTTCTCAATAATTATTCGCCGTTATAATGAAAAGCTTACACCATAATATTGAAATAATAACACCAATACATTACATACATACACAGACTGTTTTCTGTCTATATATAATTGGTTTTTTAGTATGCGAATGAAGTCTCATAAAAAGTATTTGATTAATTGGTAACACCTGCAGAAATGGCTTTTATCTGATGTACAACAAACTCCGAGTAGTAATATAAAAAATGTGAACTAAATTAAACATACTTTGCATAAAAGAGATACCTATTACACTATTGAAGAATATCACAATGACATAACTGCATTGGTGTTTTATTTTGTCAACGAAAAACATGTTGGGAATTTCTGGAGATATATTCATTGCACTATGAATATTTGTATTTATTGTCATTAAAGCCGCGTTTTCGCGTCCAAAAAAACTTTTTTATTCGCATTTGTAATATTTGTCTTATAAATAATAAACATGAGTACATGCTAACATACTTTCGAAAATGACATGTAATGGAATAAAATAAAAGAAAACTTAACATATTTGTATTGTATTCTACCCATGGTCCCTCAAGACTATAATTAGAATACTGAGCCTAGATCACCGTCTTCTATTGTTAAGGTACCCAGAAAGCTAGCTACGTTTCCTCCTCAAAAAAATTTGAATTCAAACTTTAAATTCGTACACTGAGAACTAAAAATACATATGCAAAATATATTGTTTACTAAAAAAACTAAAATGTATGAAATAACTTATTTCTAAAGCTATTATTATTAATATATATTATCTAAAGTCGGTGCTTAGTAATTTGCAAAATATAGTAATTTGTATTATGTTTTACTTTGCACCGACTTCAAGATGTTTTAGATAATATATATTAATACTAATAGCTTTAGAAATAAGTTATTTCATACATTTGAGTTTTTTGTTTTTGAAGTCGGTTTTTTTAAACGAAGTTTTTATGTTTTATTTGTTACTTTTTAGTGTCTAGCTATGTATGGGTGGACTTACGAGTGGTGCCGCGCTTCTTAAAAAATATAGGTCCCAAGAAACGAGAACAAAAAAATGTTCGTAAAATAAAACTACAGGCCAAACTATGTCAAATTTTTAGGGGACCACATGGCAACTATTGCGCGTCGAACAGAAAAAGAATCACGTAAATCGAATCATAAATCTCAGAGTAATCGGTGCACATATGGAACGAAAAGTATTTTTTTTCATAAAAAATGTTCATAAAATGAAAACTGCTGGGCCAAACTATGTAAAATTTTTAGAGGACCAATTGGAAGCTCTTCCGCATCTAACAAAAAAAGAATCACGTAAATCGGATCATAAATCACGTAGTAATCGGCGAACATATATAAAAAAAGTTCCCGACGAATTGAGAACCTCTTCCTTTTTCGACGTCGGTTAAAAATAAAATTGTAATTTATAATACTTATAATCGTTGAAAGGTCTGTCGTGACGACTGTACGTAGTTCCATTTTTACCAAAATTGCTACGGCACCCTAAATTGTATGACTCTCTTTTGTTCTTTCACACCTTGTATGTTATAGTAAACTTACATGATAATGGTCATCCACACAGACCTGTATAATCCCAAAATGAGAGGATAACGATCAATAAAGAGCATCCCGGCGGAGAGACACCGGATGCCCTCAATGATGGCCATTACGTCATTGTTAGACATCTAAATATAAATGGACGGACAGCGAACAATGTCTATAATATATAAGGTTTTTTTGTATTTTATTTCTATCGAAGAAATATTTAGACCTTTTTTGTGGTGTTCTTCTCTTTGGCGATTTAAGGTAATGAGGAGGTTGGAGCCTGGAGGAAAATAAAACTATTGAATTATGTTGATTTAGCAATCATAGTCACATAGATATTCATCTATAATATTATCTAACTATAACATAATAAAATCTAAGCATGCCGTGTCTGTAATTAGCAGCTATTAAAAAAAAACTGGAATAGACTATATAAACGACGGAGAACACGATGCATTTTTTTAGATTTCGTGTCTGTTTCTGGTTTTTCTGTTTGTTCGGGATTCACGTAAAAACTACTGGGCTGAATTCGATGGGATTCTCACTGACCTACAGCAAATTCTTAGACTTAAAATCTGCGCTATTACTTACTCTGGGTATCCCGCGGGAATTTTCTTGGGAACGATTTAAAATGGCCAGATAAAAAAACGAATTATGTGCTTTTTCACTGATTGATAGCAAATTTTATATAATAAAATATGAAATAATTTAAACACTATGCTCATAAAGATGAGTTGTAAATATTACGAAGTTTGAAATTCATAAATCAAATTGAAACCAGAGCATTTGTTACCTATTTGAGTTATATGTAATTAAGATATAAGAATAATGAAGCTGGACTATTGTACAATATCAGAATATATCATTTGTAGTGTGTAGCTTAAAATTTCACTGAAAGTTAAAAAAATCGATTTGGCCTCCGTTCAGCCTAACTAACTTGATGTCAATTTTACTAGTTACTATCCCAAGTATCGGTTTGCAGATTGATCTGGCTCTCTCATAAATTACATTTTGCCACTGGATCTAAAAGCAGTCTAGTAAAACACCTACGTCAAATGACAAGTAGAGAATATCCTCTTCGTAATCGTTGATAAAATCACAGATATCGTGAAAGATACAGACAGCCTTAATTATAAAACCTATGAATAGCCCTCTTAATATAATGTACTCTACTACGAGGTGAAGTAGAATAGATGAATTATGAGTCTAGGACTCTAGTAGCGCGTGCCATTAGTAGCTCACAACGTCCAAAATGCTCCGTTAGCCGTTCCACAAGGCGACCGCGGCCGTTGTGGTCGTTGCGAAAACGTCACTAACGACGTCATCATTTTCGATCACACTACACTCACAACGACCCATGTCAAGTCAACGATTGTAACGTCCGCAAACAAGTGGAGTAAGTACTGTAAATAAAGTTAGTGATCTTTCAAATGGCATTTAGTTGATTACCCGCAATATGTAATAATATCGGTTTGTTAGTGTCTATAATATTGTTATGAGTATAGTATTGTTCTATACTACGGTCGTGTTTCTGAGTTTTCGAGTGGACACAAATTATGTCATTTGTATGACGCAAACAAATCTGCCGGCCTAACCTCATCCCGATACACCCACGTCCGCTTTGGCTAGCTTCTTATAGGTATTTTTACTCGCTTAAGTATCATGTAAGAAAAATGGTAGGATTAGGAATTGCAAGAGTTTCCTAAAAAATGTAATTCTGAGCAACACTTAAACATATTATACCTAGAGTCCTTTGGACTGAATTAGGTACCGGGGCAAAATCAATGTGCGGACAGAGTCTGAATCTGAAATCTGTTTCTCAAGTCGTAATTTATAGTATGTACTCGTACAGTGTGTAACGCTCTCTAGGTCCCTGTGTTAGGCTGCCACGCACCCCTTGCATCCCTGAATAAAGACGGCCTTGTGTATGACTAGATATAGAGCCACTAGTCTTAACTACATGCGAATTTTGACGTTCTGTTTGTTTTACGACGAAAGCTAGCGGTCTTCATTCGTAGTTGAATGCGCCTATGTGCACATTACAATGGTAGAGTGCGTACTCGTAGGAACGCTTATGGTCTCACGCACGCTTTGACGCGTGTTTACCAATTTTTTTTGCCAGTAGAAATCCGATTGAGGACTAAGTCACAGCGACAGGCCCAGAAGCCTGGGGGGATTTCGCCAAATCAGACGTGGCACTAGCACGCCCAGTCAGAGCTGGTGCCACGCTATTGTCACTCCCTAGTTAGGGATACTCATTAAAATCCCTGGGTTCCATCCTGCGCCTTTTGCCAGGGCTACGGGAAAATGGGATTCCCAGCGGTGCCCTGGCAGGCGGGGGCCTCACGCCCAGACTTCATCTACAGCCGGGGGACTTCTTTTCGTCCCCCGGCGACGCGTTTACCAAAGTAAACTCCAATCGACTCCACGAATTGCAAGAAGTATATATTGATCTGTGCATGAACTATGTCTTGACGCGTAGGGGTACGAACTCCCAAATTTTTCTATCTCCCTAAAGTTGAAGTCAAAAAACCGTGAAATTGGTACAATCACATCACCTACTCGAAAAGTCCATAAAAAAGAAAGTTTTTTAATATTCTTTATTTAATAGACAAACAAGTACTATATTTTTTGCTAGCCATATTTTCTAATTAATGTACCGGATTTTAAGATTTTATAAGCTATATTTTCAAGAAACCATAAAACCGTTTTGTTCTAAACACAAATTCACATGCAAATATTAAAAGAGTTTTTATTGTTTGTGTTTATCTATGGTTTTCACACCCGCCATTGACCTTCTTGATGGATTATTCCGAACCAAAAATAAAGTTATTATCAATTTAACAGCTAAGTAAATACTTTAGGTAGATACATTTTTAAGTGTGGAAAACATGATTGATTTTATTTCAAACCAATTGTTTTAAACGCATGTGACATAATACAACTTTAGTTTTTCAATATAAAGAACGGAACCTTCTGGCAAAGGTATTTTATGCTTACAATAATACATAAAGAATAAAAAAATAGATAACAAGGTAAAGAGAGTGATTATTCCAGAAAATATAATAATATACAGCGAGTCAAAATTGACTACAATATTTATAACGTCATGTTAGGGGGGGGAGGTGGTCGACTATGTGCGACATTATGTGACAAGGGGTAGGAGGGTTCCTAAATTTCGTGACGTCAAATTTACTTATTTACGAAAAACTTCAAAATATTTCAACTCATCTGTATGAGTGTAGTGTATTATTGGGTAGTATGTAATTATTAAAAAGTTCAAAAAAAAACAACAAAAAAAAACTTCTTGTTGTAAAATTGCAAAATATGTTATGTCACACTAGGACGTAAGTCTCACGAATGTGCTTGCTGTGTCATGAATTCGTAATTTGTGGTTAGTTATTAGTTCTTGAGAATAAGAGCTCCACCGCTAATACCTCTACTACTATACCTACAAAACTTTTACTGTAACAGAGACCTGTTTAGAAATATATTTTTTTGTTTAACCCTTGTAATGTCGGTTTTTTCGCACAATGAGGTACACAATTAAAAATATTGTGTTTAAAAAAAAAGTAGATAAATTTCTTCAGTTTTATCTTCATTTTATGTAACCGGTGGCAATATTCGGGATTTTAACATGGCTCAAGAGTGGGCACGAACATGAGGGTAGGTAATAAGTTCAAGACACGGACAGTTGTGTCGCCGGCATTCTAGTTTTTGAAGCGGACCCAGGTCTCCAAAGAACATAACATAAACAAAACAAAGTAAGTACATATAACTATATATTATATACGTGAAGCAAAAACAGAAAAAAATTTATACCCCTTTTACGAAAACAGCACGGACGGATGAGTATGAAATTTCGCCCACATAATTTATAAAGAGTAGCAGAGTGCAGGATATTAATATATTATTTTAAAATAAATAAATATTTAAAAAAATACATTAAATAAAATTAAAAACAATACAGGTTTAGACACACAAAATCAACACGTCTCATGATATTGAATAAAAAAATCAGTACTTTTGTTTACACCTCATTTTCATTCAGATATTACCATTATTATTTTGTTAATCTATTAGAAATGTATATGTCACTCTTCTTATATTCGTTGTTATTTTACTTCGTCGAATATTTAAATTTTTTTTTTTTTTTTTATTTTTTTTTTTTTTTTTTTTACATTAGTTATTTATAAAAAAATTATGATACGACCTAAATTATGAATATTTCATTGAATGAACACGCTGTATACTCTTTTGCTTATTATTAAAGTCAAATTAACAGTTTAGCCTTGGCGAAATCTGTGATTATAGAAGTATATATTCTTTGACAACAGAACCTTAATAATGTTCAAACTTATAATTTAAATTAAGTATTATGATCGAATTTGACCACGGGCGGCCCTAGTATAATTAAATGTTCCAAGTAATTGCTAGTTTTAACGAAAATGTAGCATATTAGAAAAGAAGAATGTAGAATAAGGAAACCCTGAATTTGAAAAGAAAAGAAAAATGAAACAACCAAAAAAGTATAAAATATAAAGGAAATATAAATTGCCATAGAAGATAATAGAGCAGAGGAGTAAAGAGAAGTCCGAGACACGTGATTTCAACTTGGAAAGGCCTATTTCCAGCAATGGACTGAGATTGGCTATAGAAGTATAGATGATGAAATATTACTCAAAGAGCCATTCATGTAAAATAATCATTTCAAAATTTAAATATGGCAATGAAATCAGCTAAATAATTAGACTTGCATTGCATTATAAAACCGTCGTAATCATTGCAATGTTGTATATCAATTAAATCATTGTAAATTAAATTATTTTTTACACATAACCTTTGCTTGATAAAATTACGAAGAAAAACTAACTCACTTCTTACGAAATAGAGCTCAAAATTACGCACAACCTTATGACCTTTAGTAACAATTACATTACATTCAAAATGTAATAAAATATTACACTTACCTTTTTCTCAAGCAAGCCTATAGTTTCAGCAGGTTCGGCAGGTTTCTTTTCTTGCATTTTCGAAATGTATTTCACTCAGAATTTATTAAGTTGTTGGTTATTGGAGTTGTTGTTCTACCCTGTCGCGTGGCTACGTACTTATGTACGCTGTCATCCCGCGATATCTGACGCATGCGTACTGGAACCCTAAGTTTACTGTACGTAATTTTGATTAGGGTCCTTTTGAGTAGAATTTAGTTGTGGCCCCTGCCTTACTTTGATCTGCTTATTGCATTTTTAAATTTATATTCAATAGTTTATATGAGGGGGGGTAAGGGGTCTACGCTCAATATCTTGTGGACTCAATTGTCAACCTCACCTGCTCGCGGTATCCCCTGCCGTCAGCAAACGAGGCTCTGGCGACCGATAGATGGCGGTATAACCATCGCAAGAAAGCCGGCCTATAGAAATCCCCTGGTCGGAGACGGGCAGCAGCGTCTCCGATGCAAATAGGCCGGCACTGCGGTTACCAACCCGCATGCCAAGCGTGGTAATTATGGCATATATCCCCCATGAGAACGCACCATAGTGATAGGTATGAGTGGACTGTGAATGGCTGACGACGACGACGACGACGACGAGTTTATATGAGTATATAACAAATAATTTTGATGGAAGAATATCTCCAGTATTAATAACCCATTTAACTAAATGAATTAATTGTTATTGTAATTCGAAAATACACTACTGTCAAGTTAAAACAGGTACTGTCACGTTTTAACCGACTTCACAAAAGAAGGAGCTCTTAATTCGTCATGTATTTTTTATTATTATCTATGTATTTTTTTTTGCGTCCTATTTAGCAAAGGTTTGAAGTGGTCCCATATAAATTTTATTGCTAGAAAACTTTGGGATCCGAAGAGATAGCAGAAAACCTTTGAAATCAGGGTGAGATGTGAAATTTTTGCGGTATTTCAGCCATATTTTTTTTTGTTTCTGAATCTATTTTGGTTGTCCTTTTTGCGTTCGATTCGTTCTAGTTTTATAATGGTCCCATATACTGTATCCATTTCATTGGTATTACATCTTCAGTTCCGAAGATATAGATGTAATATTATGAATAATAGGTAATTGTAAACTACAGAACCATATAATAAAATACTTCGATAGTAAACTTAAGAGTACCTACTTTTACAATGCCTGTTTATAATGATAACGACATGTCAAACAGTATATTGGGGCTAAAGTTCGTAGATTCCACAGATAAGGTATGCAATAACAGCATTATTACAGACATAATTATGTCTTGTGTCTAGACTGCAGACTCTTTCTCAAAATTGTCGCGTCTGAAATCATATTCTACAGCCGTGGTAGTTTAAGGGCTCTCACAACTGTGTTTCATTCCATTGATGTGGGGTTGGTATCCTTGGTGCGGCACAAGCACGGTTTAAATAGTTTTTTTGCTAAAATAATAATTGGCACGTAATCTATGTATTAATACGTGAAGCAAAAACACAGCCAAAACTGTGCTCCTTTTTACGAAAATGCGTGGACCGAGGAGTGTGAAATTTCGCACACTTATAGTTTATATAGAGAAGGCGTGCAGAATGCTATTTAAAAAAAATATACACAGAAAATTCATTAAATCAATAAAACACATTACGCACGCATACTCTTATACTCTTATACTCTTTTGTTTATTGTTAAAGTCAAACTAACAGTCTAGCCTTGGCGAAGTCTGTGATTACAGAAATATTATAGTCTTTGACCACAGAACCTTAAAGGTTTCCCACCGTAAACCATTCCGCCTCCGCAAGTGCCGATAGAGAGGGTAACCCAAAGTATGCTAGCTTGACATTGTAAAAGATGTTCAATAATGGTCATGACATGTTTAATAATGGTCTCGCAACATATCTATATATATATAAAAGAAAGTCGTGTTAGTTAACTATTTATAACTCGAGAACGGCTGTATCGATTTGGCTGAAAATTGGTGGGAGGTAGCTTAGAACCAGAGACGGACATAGGGTACTTTTATCCCATTGGAACCGGTAGGTGGCGCTGAGATCGTGTTCTAGAATCCTCCTAATCACCTAGACCGATTTGGTGATTTTATTTTGTGTGTTTGAGTGGGTTCCCGGATGGTTTAGATTCGCCATGAGAACTGGTAGGTGGCGCTGACATCGGGTTCTAGAATTCTCCTAATCACCTGGATCCTGGACCGATTTTGATGATTTTGTTTTTGAGTGTTTGAGTAGGTCCCCGGATGGTTTAAATCCACAATTGGAACCGGTAGGTGGCGCTAGGATCGGGTCCGAGATTTTATTTTTTTCAGAGCAGGACAACATGGGCCGGGGCCGCTAGTATATTGTAAAGTCTTACAATGAGGGATGTGCAAGTTGGTCAAATACAGTGCTGAGTGGAGGCGAATAGCGAACACTCCGGACGCAACGGGGATTTTTGCAGGGTATGTTAAACTAAACATAACAGTTCTAATATGTCCTTAACACACTTGATTCAAATTGCTTACCAAATATTTGCACGACTTTAACGAGTAGGCTTGGCGCGAGCCTGGAAACGCATTATACTAATGCAATATCATAATGAAAATTGAAATGTCATCCTTGTGTCCATTAATTAGTTAATTTATTTCTTGTGGTACTTGACGTCGGTAGAAATCGGGTTGCATGTAAACGTCACAAGTTATTAAGAAATTTTTAGACTATTATACCCGCAAATTGCTATTGCGCTGGAACCTTGTCAAATTAACAGTCATGTTACGTCATCCGCAACTCGATATGTACGCGTACTCGGCGGCCAGTGATGCTAACAGTACTGAGTGTTCGGCTACGGTTACGTTACCAAAATGCGGCCAGGCGCATTAGCAATTTGCGGGGATAATAGTACCTGGAATATAATACAAAAAATATTCAAGTAACTTAATAAGTCGTGACATTCTTTTGAATTTTATATTGAATCGTCGAAACTGAATCGTCCACCCTTGATTTGAAATTCCCGCGGTTTTCCCGGGACAAAATACTGCAGCATTTGAAGAAGAATGTTAGCAAACGTTTTAGTGAAAACTGTGTTGGAATGAGCAAATTTTTATGCACCGGAACAACTTCGAACCGCTTCCGAGGAAAAAATCTATAAAATGTTATATTGGAATTCGAGTTTTTTAATCTGGTCATTTTATATCGTTCTCAGTAAAATTCCTGCCGGGTTCCCAGAGTAAATAACAGCGCCGATTTTAAGTCTAGAATTTCTTGTCGATCAACGCGAACCGCATTGAAGTGGGCTCAATAATTTTTACGTAAATTCCGAGCAAACAGGCAGGAAATCTAAAAATTTACGTGTTCTCCATTGTTTATATAGTTGTTTTTTCTTAAATAGAGTCATTGTACAGACATATAAAATTGTATAAAATTCTAAACATGCCGTATTTAGAATTTTATAATATTATTTTCAAAATAGAAACAACTCAGAAATAATATTTGTTGAACCTGTTTCTAACGTTTATTCTATGCAAACCAAACAAGATTTTAATGTTATTGCTAGATTTACATTCAGTTTAGGAATGACACCAAGCTATGTAGATAAAACAGAAAATGACAGCTTTAAGTGCAGGGTGCGCCGACAAGCGAAAGCTATGCATTTCCCGTAAAAGGCCAATTTCAACAACGGTTAGACTTTCTACTTAGTTATTTGCAGCTTATATAAAGTTACTTAGAATATATAATACGCGAAGCAAAAACTTTATACCCCTTTTTACGAAAATCACGCGGTCGGAGGAGTATGAATTTTCGCACACTTATAGTTTATATAGAGAAGCAAATTATGCATTTTTTTTAAATTATGAGTTAAAAATACATTAAATCAATAAAAAAAACATTACACACACTACCACGTATTTGACACACACGCACACGCATATATACTCTTTGTTTATTGTTCAAGTCAAATTAATAGTGTAGCCTTGGTGAAATCTGTGATTATAGAAGTATAGTTTTTAACATTAATTATTATGGTCGAATTTCGACCACGGGCGACCACTAGTACTTATTAAAAGGCACTTGTCCATTAGCGAATGTCGCTACCAATTTGTTTGAATTTATACGGTGATTAGGTATTATGGAAACTATACCATTTATCAGAATGTAATATACCACTGCGAGTTTTCGATATGATGTTAGTTTATCAGTTCTTTGAAATTAGAACAGTTGGTCTTGTGACTAGAGTCTGTGTAGGATTGTTTTAAGTTTTGAATTTTTAATGATTTTAAAATTAGCTTGGGAGAGGAAATTTTTAGTCCTATCGCATTTCTTGCATCATCCATTAGCAAATTTACATGCAGGCTGAGTAAGCTTCAACCTAGAATGGCAATTTGGGGTACTTTTTTATGTTATACACATTAATAATATTTATCGCATTGCATTAATACGTGAAGCAAAAACTGTCTACCCCTATTTACGAAAATTACGTGGACGGAGGAATATGAAATTTTGCACAGGATTGCAGAATACTATATTTTATTTAAATTATGCTTAAAAAGTATATTAAGGGCCGCTTGTATAACGATCGCCTTTAAATACAATTAGTTAATCATGTTAACTGCCTAAACAGGTTTTACACAAAACGTATTGACAGTTCTTAAAACATATTTAGCGACAAATTTTGCGTTGTTCAAGACGCTAATCGAAGGGTGTGACACACACACACGCCAATATGCTCGTTTTTTATTATTTAAGTCAAATTAACAGTATAAGCCTTGGCGAAATCTGTGATTATAGAAGTAGTCTTGACAACAGAACCTTAATAATGTTCAAGCTTATAATTTAAATTAATTATGGTCGAATTTCGACCACTGGGCGACCACTAGTATATCTAAATATTATTAGATTTACACAAACAATTCAACTACCACTTGGCTAGATTTTCTTCAATTTGTGTAATCTTAACACTCATACTAATTACAGGAAGAAATGGTGTAATTAAATAATTGTCATTTTTTAATATGGTTGATAGTGTATCGAATTATAGATAGGGGTTGAATTACTACCCAACTGGCGACAAAAGACGGCCTGTGTGGTTGAGCGAGTTAAGCCTTTGCCGTTTTACCTTGCTGCAACGCAGAGGCTCCGGGTTCGATTCCTGGTAAATTTCGGAAACGTATTTTCTCCGTTATTTACCATGGTCTGGGTGTCTGGGATCGGCCCCAGAGTGGTCCGTTGTATATTACCCATAACAAAAGCGTAACTTGATTAATTTGGGGATGTACAGTGTGTGTGTCTGTCTGCCGATTTATTATTATAAAATGTGTAAATCCGCCACTGCCACCATTGCCATATATTACCAGATTAGCCAATACTGAAAAATATTACGCGATAAGGCTTCTATTTTTCGCGTATATATATACATTTTTTATGTGTATATTAATTTTGAGAGCATAATACGTACCAGTTTTGGGTAAAATAAAGAAAACACTGCATATAATTGTTTATTTTAAATTTAAATTACATAACATTCGAATTACATTGGGGCTGAAGTTTACTTATATAATATCATATTATTAACAAACATATTTACAATTAATATGTATTTAAATTACTTGAGATGGCATTATTTAATTTATAATATCAGTCCACATCACAACATAACACTCTGTAAAGCCGAACACTCATTATACATTATAGCTTATTATTACATTTTATTTTATGAAATTACCAATTACGTACTGACTAAAAAATACAAGTATATGAAGTGAAAACATGAGTGACTGAAGTGATGTTAAAATTTTAAGGGCCGCTTGCATAGCGATTGCCTTTAAATAAAATTAGTTAATCATATTAAACTGCCTAAATACGGTTTACACAAAATGTATTGACAGTTCTTTAAACATATTTGGCGGCAAATTTTGCTTTGTGCAAGACGCTAAATGTATTTAAGGGTGTTAAATGCGTTTTGTTTTTCTTTAAACAAATTTAAACAACCTTATGCAATCGGCCCTAAGTATTTTAATACAGGCAATAGAAAACATATTCGACCTTAAAACAATGCTAGTTAAGCTTGGTTTTAGAAATAGCAAGTAATGAAGGAGTCATCAAAAAATTGTTGCCCATTTTATGACGGTCTTATTTCGAGTTATAATAAGTTTATAGGCTTCTTTAAGGTTCATAAAGAAGTCTACCAACTCACTCTAACTGAATATGAATAAGACCGTCAATGTATACCAATTGTGTCATGTCTCGATTTCATCCACTCATATCTTCTTAAATTTCTGTACTCACTCGCACGAATCAGTTTACTGAATGTGTGAATGTATCGGCGATATCTATAGTATAACATTCTAAACATGCCGTGTCTGTTCATTGAAGCTATTTACTATATAAACGATGGAGAACAATATACATACATATATTTTTTAGATTTCTAGTCTATTCGGGATTCACGTAAAAACTACAGGGCCGATTTCGATGCGGTTTTCACTGATCGACAGCAAATTCTTAGACTGAAATCTGTGCTACTTTTTATCCCGGGAATCCCGCGGGAATTTTTCTAAGGATGATTTAAAATGGCCTGATTGAAAAAAAGAATTCCAATGAGATGTTTTGCCTGATCGATAGCAAATATGTAATTCAATGTGTGATATTTCTTACTCCGGGAATCCCGCGGGAATTTACCCGGGAGCGGTTTGAAGTTGTTCGGATGCATAAAAATTAGTTTATTCAGACACAGTTTCCACTAAAACGATAGGTTACATACTTTTTTTAATGCTACGATACTTTGTGTCACGGAATCTCGTAGGAATTTCAATTGAATCGTGGACAAAGTCGCCGGCATATCCTAGTAATTATATAAGAGTGAAAGGGACAAGTAATAATTGATCATGGCACACAATTTTCAAAACGCATTTTACTCTTAAATACAATTTAGCTTCTTGCACAATGCAAAATTTGCCGCCTAAATATGTTTAATGACCTGTCAATACGTTTTGTTTAAAACGTATTTACGACATGCAACCGGCCCTTAGGGCCCCATGCATAACGATCGCCTTTAAATAAAATTAGTTAATCACATTAAACTGCCTAAATACGTTTAACACAAAACTTATTGCTAGTTCTTTAAACATATTTAGCGACAATTTTTGCGTTGTGCAAGACGCTAATCGTATTTAAGGATGTTAAATGCGTTTAGTGTTTCTTAAATAAATTTAAGAAACGTTAGGGGCCCTAAAATATTTTATTAAATACATACTGTCATCTTCAGCTTCGTGTCACTTTTATTAAACTCTCCGTTACACCAAAGTTATGAGATTGTTTATTCCTAGTATACTTCTTCTATACTATAGATAACGCTATTGAACCATTTTTCTAACATTATTTTTTCCACAGTATATTTTTGTACAGTATATACAAATGATTCAAATACCGGTCTAAAAAAAATCCAAAATATATATATGGCAAGAGATTTAAAAACAAATTAAAGCTGTCACATTTTATCTAACAATCGTCACTACATTTACTCAAACATGCGTATACTAAATAAACGACAATTTAAATATTTCATGCTATCTTAATTTTAGATGAAATTGAAATAAAACTTAAACACACTTAACCACTATATTAAAATCTAATTATTAATATAAGCTATTAAATTGATATGCCAGTGTCGATTTTTTCATACTACGTCGCGTCGACTTAGAACTTAAAATGCAATAAAGATTTCTGTACAAAAAAAAATATAAATGTAATATAAATGACTAAATGCTACATGCATTAGCCCGAATTCGAATCCACATCGTTGGCACGGTAGCCATTAAGCCACTACGCCTTTTACTTTCGAATTTGACATGTCGGGCATAGAAATAGGGTAAACTACACCATTGTTGGCGCCCTATTAATTCATTCTAGATATTAAGATATTTTGACAATTGGCCTAAACGTCGGAATAATAAAAAAACATTTAAATTACCGCGCATCAAACCGCTAAGAAGATATTTTTTGAAAATAAAAAATATTAATAATTAAAACTACGGTTGTAAGCGTTCATTTTAATTGAGTTTTATTTCGAAGTTTCGACTACTTTGCAGTAGACGTGATCACGGAAGACAAGGATGTCAAGATCAATGAGTGATGTATGAAATAACAATTTACATTTAATATTTTTACAATATTAAAAAAGACAATTAAATATTTGTCAAAAATAATATCTTAAATAAATATGTTGGGTGCCAATCATTAAGGACGCTGCCAACAATGGTTATAGTTAACCTTGTATTATTTAGCGTGTTCAAAAACAATTTTAAAAAAATGTATTCATTTTATACTCAAGTTAACGCTATTTAGCACAAACATCGACTGTGACGTATTATTTTATATCAATTTTTATACTATATATACTATTATATTATATATATTTTATTATACTATATATATTAGATAAACATTATATTATTATTAGTGAATTAGGACAGGAATGGAGCACATAATGGCCTATTGCGATGAAAGGCAAGGAAGGTAGAAAACAAAGGCTAATAACTATTAGCCTTTGTTTTCTGTCTTTCAGTTATTGTACTAGATTACTATTTGGCACAACTACGCTGAATAATAATCTAGTCTGTCACAAACTAGGCGTATAAATTCTAAAAATCCACTTTATTTTTCAAATAAATCACTCCAATTACTAATTTTATGAGTACGAAAATTTGGTTATGAACGGTTAAGTACGTTCGATATTTATAATAACTAATTTATATGTATATGACAAACCTTATAGATTATATGTGATTATGATTATAATTATATAATTAATGTAATATAATAATATATATTTACGATACACTTAAATATAGGTTTCGACAATGTTTCGATTCTTTCCTTAACTATTAGGCCGGTTTGACTACTCGTTGTTTTATATTTTAAGTTAAGATTATATAAAAATACACAAATAATGGAGATATATTTGAAATAAACATTTACAGTACAAACTTTCCAAATATTCAAACATTGCTATTGATCTTTTACTGAAAAAATGGATTACCATCAGCTATTTCGAAAATAAAACGTATTTTTAAAATAGCTATTTATGTAATATACCTGTATATTATACAACTAGAGTTTTCTCCGCCTCGTGAAAATTCTAGTCTATATATATATATATATATATATATATATATACATATACATATATATATATATATAATATACATATATATACATATATATAACAATATAACAATATAACAATATATATAAATATATATACACATATATATACACATATATATATATATATACATACACACATTTATAAAAAACTAAGTCGATGTAGTGCAGACAACTGCACAGCAAAATATTAAGAAAAATCGCAGCTAACTTGATTTTAATACGCCATAAATGACATGTGAGTAACCCCTATTTGTTATTTAATTACAGCGATGGTTATCTACATCGCGATCTATTTTGCTAATCCAAGTAAAATCGGTTATAAGATAACTCTGAGTCGAGTTTGATTCATATATGTTCATTAGTTTCCAAAAAAGATGCGACCGCAGTGCCATCTTTTTCGCTATTTTTGACTATCCCGATGTCCTTAATCGGGATAAAGATTATCCTAAATTACGCCCCGGGACAAGCAAGCTATATATCGAGTTCCATTTAAATCCGTTCAGTAGTTTTCACGTGATGCTCTAACAATCAGAAAGACAGACAGACAAAAATTATAAATAATCAATTTTCAGAAGAATCTAGTCTAAATTAGCCCCCCTGATTTTTCCCACATTTTTAAACACAATGTACAAATTCGAACCTTTTAACAGATTTATTATAGTATAGATATAGAATGCGCCAAATTTTATGTCAGCTCCTACATAGCAACAGCTGTCTGTATAATAAAGCTTTTCAAACACAACCAAGTATTGCACCTTCTGCAGCTATTATTAACTTCATTGCTTCTATAATTTAGAAGTGTACTACTACTAATTACATAATTATAGTGATTTGAAAAACTAAATATTTTATATATTTTAGGAAGTTTAATGTACCATTAAATAATAATTCATAATATATTCCATTATCGGTGCATTTTCAAATTACATAGAATACACCGTAGTGCATATATAATTGACAACAAATTTTATTAACTCTAATATTTATATATACACAAATATATACTAGCAATAAAAAAATGGTGTGTGTACTAGTGTGCACACGTAAGAAGTGAAACTTCTTTATGACCTTATTTTTCGAAAAATGATCTACTTTATGCAACTTTACAGAAATTAGTTAAATAAAGTTAAATTAGATAAAGTTTAAACAAAAGGCTTTTATTATCATAGCCATGAATACAATTATTCATTTTACCTTATTGCTACTAAGATTATTACAGCATTTCATTAATTGTAATTATTCTTCGTTCGAATCGAACGTGGTAGGGGCAAGAAAAATGTGGCGCGTAACGGAAAAATGTGACGCATAACCCAAAAATGTGACGGTATTTTTTTATTTCCAACGCCGATAAAGAAGTTTCATTTCAATAAATAACAGTGTAAAGATAAATAGAAAAAATAACTATTGCAACGAATATTTTTGAATTTAGTACGACCACAGTTTAAATATTATATAGTACGCTTTTTATATTTGTAAGTATATTATGTATATATTGGTATAAATTGTATTTTTCGTGTAAGCATGCAAGAGCAAGACGTACTTTCACGCCTATTACCTATAGGGGTAGAGAGAGACGATGGCTCGCAACTTGCTACTTGGCACACGGTATTAACTTCATCCACTTACATATATGCGCGTCTATTTGAAAACTATTTTACCTGTGTGTGTTCAAAATAAAATTTAAAAATGCAGTATTCTATGTATAGCGTAAGAAATAATAAAATAAGGAAAACTAAATTAATGAATCATAGCAATATTATTGAAATAATAATTACTACAAATATTCTAATCCCACACATATATATTAATTATTGTTATATTATCATAATTTTTATATTATTATATGTTATAATTACAAAAACAGGTACACCATTTAATTCACTAAGATACGTTTCAAACACTATGACTAAGCTATTTCGCTTTTATTCTAACTTCCCAAAATAGATGTTATCAGTCGAATTATTTGATTTATCATTTGATTAAGGGTCTATTTCTCAATCACCAGTTAAAAATTATTCATAGAATAAAATAAAATATGGTAAAATTAAAAATGACTCATTTTTTTATTTTTTAAGTATAGTTTTATTTATAGTATAATATAAATAATAATCTATACCTATTGTAGTGTAATACATAATACAACTGAATTGTTTCACTTCATAATTCAGCCAAGTTATAATTTATTCCACTGATAACTTTTGTCTCGTGATTGCAAAATCGGCCCTGAATAGGCTTTACTTTTATTATTAATAATTTTAATTCAATTTTATTAAGTTACATTGCTCTGTATCCTGTATTGTATCTGTCTTTCGCATAATTAGTGAATTGTAAATTTAAAGTATATTATTATAAATGAAACTATTATTAGCAATAAGTATAAAAGATCTTTCGCATATGTATTGTGGATTGCTAAATGTATTGTACTGTATAATTTATTTTAATATCCAATTTTTTTTCGAAATAAGAAGCTATTTCAATCAGCAAGATAAATGAAGTTTTGTATGTTTAGTCAAATACGGCAACAATAATTAACATGATCAATTATAATTATATTTATTATATATAAAGTTTATTAATAATATCAATTCTCACACTAACCGTTAATAAAACGTAGAATGCTTGATATGTTCTAATCAAATCCATACAAATTAAAGAAAAAATATATATGAAATTATTCCCACAATCACAAAATCACAGAAATATAAATATCGACATATTATTATTTATTTACACTCCATTAAATTATTTACAAATAACCTGAAGTTTTAAATTCGGAGCCTTGAATACAGTCTCAAAAAACTGGCTTTTCCTTAATAATTATTATCTTATTGAGAATTCTTAGTTTCATAATATATATATACATTACCAAAAACTTAATGCGCTCCAAGCGAAGTTAGTTTCGTGACTTTGCGCAAATCTAGTCGAGTGCTAAAACTTACTGACGCTCGTGTTGACGTTTATTATAACTGACAGTGCATTTGAAAGAGATAGCATGCAAGTTCCGATAGCGGCCGAGCAAGAGAGCAACACTTACCTCTCTCAGCTCTATACATCAACACGTCAACTATATAATTGTGTATTGCGCAACTGTACGAACTTCATGAACGCAGAGCAACTTTACGAACTTCAAGAGCGCATTTAATAAGTTTTGCTGTATAGATTCTACTTTTAATATTATATATAGATTTTAAATACATTTTATCGACTTTCGATTCGATTCGATGAATAGTTTAGTACATGAAATACCAAACTTTCAACATTATTATAACCAGTGTTAAAAATATGAATTATGTAATTTTGTCATTACAAGATTCAACGGTCGAACTCGAGGAAATAATGAGTCACTACATTTATAGACTAATAATTTTATAGCACAGTTAATTCTCAAGTAATAATCAAGTCATTATTTTCATATAGATCGAAGATTGATTAACAAGTATATATTTAAATGATTGAAGAGAAATAACATTTTATATATATACATTTTATAATTTTCTACCTTAAAAACCGTGCTGGTTGGGCGAGTGAATGAGTGACCAGAAGTTATATTTACTCACTCAGTGAAAATACATGAGTGAGCGAAATGTTTTACCGTCGCTGGTTTAAGAAACGCGCTTCTTCGGCAAAGTTCAAGGCTAAATAATTCATTAAATGACTTGGAGAGCGGCTTTTAACTTACTACGTTACACTTTGATGCAATAGATGACCAACTTTCGATATAAATAATCCATTCATATTTAGGTGTCTTGCAATTCAAAAAACGGAGCCTCAGTCAATATGAACATAGGATTTAAATAAGAAATCCTTCATAATAATATGCAATTTAAAATTGTTTTAATAATAGTAATAAAGTCCGGGCCATTTTTGTGGCCCATGGTCTGTAGACATACAAATAGTTGAACATATAGATTGTCCATTTATTGTTTTCTAAATGACACTTGTGTAATGGTTTATATATATCAAATATCATTGTTCCTGAACCCAGATCTTAAACCAGAGCAAACAAACAAAAATATTTTCTTCATAACTAAGTTATTTGAAGAATGTAAAACTTTACTATATACGTAAACTAAACTGTGTCACATAATTATTACACACAACAATCGACTTAGCATAGTTCACGCTAATAGTATCGATAAATTGATTAAATTTGAATTAATTAAATAATTTCGCTATTTGAATATTATCGTTCAGTTACCCAGTTTCAAGCTAGGGTATGTTTAAAAAAACATAATTTAAATCAAGGCGGCCAATATTTATGGCACATACTATACAGACATACAAACACTATTATAACCCCACTCTAAATGATAAAGCGTCAACAATACTCCAAAAGTTATCCGAAAAGTCATTCCATCTCGAATATCATAACCTTACTGTGACGTCATCGTCCAGGCTGGAATCCACTTGGCAGCAGGAGACCAGCTCCTCGAAAGACATGCCATCCATGGTCATGGACACTGAAGAGATGCTCCTGAATAAGGCCTCGGGGTCCAGATCTTCGGGTAACTTGGTAAGGAATTGAGCGGCCGATATGAAGTCCATGTCTTTCAACTCGTCTTGATAAAGATGGAGGATGCCTGAAATAAGTTGTAAGATAAATATATTTTTTTAAGTGAACTTCTAGGTATATCTAAGCATATCTACTTTACATAGTATAATCGCTTTATGTCTGTTTCTGTATATCCACTAACTCCTACTAAACCACGCAACGGATTTTTAAATGGCGTTCACCGTCAGTTAGATACATTTTCAAAGAAGGTTTACTTATATACTAGCTTTCGTCCGCGAATTCGCTTGCAACTTATAGAACCTAATTAAGTTTTTATATAAGTAAAATAGAGCTAGACTTTAGTTGGAAAATAGGTATAAAAACTCATTTTGGTTTTACTACTGTATCCCAAACGAACGATTACTTTTTCCATAAGAAAAATTTAATCAATATTCAACTCTTAATTATTCTCTTGGGAAACGTTGCTAAGTTACGTAATTGCTTGCGTTGCTAAGTTGCTACGTTACGTAAGGCTTCTAAGGTACTTTACCCATAGAAGACGGTGATCTAGGCTCAGTATTCTACTTATAGTCTTGGGGGACTATGGGTAGAATACAATACAAATATGTTAACTTCTCTTTTATTGTATTTGATTATTACTAGTCATATTGGGTTATAATTTTTATATAATAACTTGATTGGTAATGATAATAATAATAAAAAACTAAGCCACACTTATATATAGCTGACATGATGCAGGCTGATAACTCTATGACGTTCAAAAGATCTACTTCACTAGAATAAACCTAGGTAATTATTATCCATAAAATATTTTGAACTCACCCAGAGCGGTATTAAAGAGGAACGTGTCTCCGTCCCTTAGGAACACGTCCCACACTCTACACGCGGCGTCGAGTGGCATCGCCTTCGCGAACGCCGTGTACAGCCACTCGACCAAATACAGCTCCGGCGCCACTGCGTCCGCCAATGAAGGCAGGTTGTGGTGGAGAAGGGTCGTGTAGGCTTTCCAAAGTCGCTGGGGATTTGTATTAAAAATATTTTTGAAGTTTACTTCTTTTTTTTAAGAATCGCCTTCTCCTCTGTCATTTTCCAAGACAGAGATATTCTTTTTCTCGTCTCCTTTAACCTATCTTTGAAGCTATATAAGGGAAATGTGTGGGGAGTATTTTTTATTAATTCTTATGTTTTGTTATTTTTGTCTTTTGTTTTCCAATGAATCTTATAGGTCTATGTTATTATTATTATATCTATTTATTAAGTCTGTACTTCTTTAGACGCGTTAGGGAAAAATGATGAGAGCAAATTTTTACGATGCGCGCGCACAGTCACGAATAACTGACACCCTGGAGTTAGCTATAGTCAACATTTTAGTTTTTCTATTGTTAGTGTCGTTTTTTCTACAAACGTAGAATAAGGCAAAAGATTTTTATCTTGATACGCCAAAGAAGTATAACTTCTAACGCGTGTACATAAATAAGTACATACACACAATTTTTGTATATATTTCAAGACAGTATTTACAGTATTTAGACTTCGAAAGCACTGAGATACGAACAAATGAACGAAGCATTTATAAACTGCGACGTACTCTTACGCAAAACTATAATATGACATTCTGGAATATATATGTTATCCCGATTTCTTTAAGAAGCCAGAAGTCTAGTTCATTTATTATCATTGTGTATGTAGTTGTATCTAGATTAATTTACACTTGACATCTTTGTCACTTGTCATTGAAACATGATATCTTTTACGTGATCACGGCTACTGAGTGGCCGAAACATCGGAATAAAAATCAAATAAAATACTTAAAAACTATAAACATAGGTTTTTAGCTGGCGCAATAATAACAAGTTTTTTAAAGAGAAAAAAATCCCATCTTACACAAAGGTCTATAATGCAAACAAGATCACGTGCGGTCTAATATATATTCATATACACAGATCTGGACTAAAAGGAATATGTCCAAATACATCTCATTCTACACGCGACGTCGAGTGGTTTTTACTAAGGCAAAGGCGGTGTACGTCAGCTCGACCAAATACAACTCTGGGGACACCGCTAATAAGGGTGAAATTCACTGTTAATTATTTGAAAAAAAAAAAACTTTTTTTACATATTGCAGTGATAACGACCGGTGCGTATGCGAACCGACTCATAATCATTGAATGTAATCTCACCAATATTTTTTTAAAATAATACAAACCTGCATGGTAGCCCCGTCTCTCGTGAATGCCGCTCTCAACACCGGTCCGTCCAATAAATTTGCAAAGCACACAAACGCCTGTGGCGCCTCCATATTTAGTATTAGAACCGCTGCAATGAACGACATACCCTGGAAATGAAAATCGATTTAAAGTATTTAATTTTATTTTTACAAGCTGTTACACCGGCTCCACACGTTGGCCCCAACATTGGTCCCAATGCCACTCGCCTAACGTGTGGATCTGGAAAATAGTGTTGGCCCCAACGTTGGAGCGACCGTTGGTAGTTGGCCGATGAGTGTCGGTTTTATCAAAGGAATCTATGACAACGTTCGAGATCCGTCCACATATTGGCGATTTGCTCAGTCCTGTTGCAACATGTGACGAGTGCGTACGTCATCCACCATCTTCTTTGACGTGGCTTTTTCTTTTTTCTCAATAACAATTATAACGTATACGCACTCAGTACTGTAAAAGCGCTTAGACCAATTTTAATTTCGGTATCGGACATCTTCACATTGGCTCCGACGGAAAGGAACTAGTATTAAAACCAACGTGTGTACGCTTCACCAAATTAACCGACCAACATTGGTATCAGTGTTGGGGCCAACGAGTCGATCCGGTCTTATTTAAATTGCAATGGATGTACCTATGCATGTATGTAAGTGTGTAAGTTCGGGTGAAATCTTGCAATTTGACCAACTTCCTGGTTTCCGATTGGGCTGAAATTTTCCATAGCATATGTAAATACAAGTATTTGAGATCCTGGATATCATGTAGCAGCAGAGTGCTAGCCAAGATATGTAAAACGATCCCAAAGACGACGGGTCTATCTTTTTAGTACAGGAGTTCCTATGGCCACCTTCCGACTTCATCATCAGATCAGCTCCATGGTACCATATTATTGCATCGTCCCGCGATGTAAAATTTCAGCTCAATCGGAAACCGGGAAGTTGGTCAAATTTAACTTGCAAGATTCCACCCGAACTTGCATACATCCATTGCAAGTTAAATAAAAGTTTTTAATAAAATGATGTTAATTTAGAAATAACTTATTAATGAAGTTATACAAATATGATATAGAAAAAGAAAGAAAGAAAGAAAAACTCACCTGCACATAACCAATATCAGGCCTGTAGCATACATAGGCGGCCAATAATTCATGAAGCACATCAAAATACGGTCCACCGGGCTGAAATATGCACAAGTGTGGAAACGTCCTTGCAATGTCCAGTTGTATCAGCTCCATGGAGCACTCGTCGCCATAGTCCAGCAAGTTGGGGTTGGATTTGGAACAACACCTTTTGGGGCCAGTGTCTGATGCGTGAGATTTTAGGTTCTGCTCGCTAAAGTTTCTGGGGATACCTGTTTGTGAATAAAAAAAAGTCAGTGAGATAAATTGGGCGAATCAATAAGATTTCTTTGGCTCTAGTAGATAGATCAGATGGGTAGAGAAAAGGTATCTAAAATTAATGTACAAATGTCGAGAGAGAGACAAATAATTGGCGCTTTGTTGCCAGACTTGTGAAAGACTTTTGAAAAAAATTGGAATCCGTCTAGTTTTAAATCAATGATTAGACATATATTTTAGCGATTATTTCATTTTAACCACTGGTTAAATGTTGATGCACACCAGACTAAGTTATTTTTAAAGTTATGGTTTTTATTTTAACTACTAGTCCCGACAGACGTTTTCCAGCCCTGAAAAAAATTACAACTCGATTATTTAATTAATATTAAAACAAAGTTTATGCGGTTTTAAACGTACTATGTAATTTATATTTATGTAATTTATTTGATTTTTTTTATTTCGTCCTCTCGGCCATTTTTCAGTAACCGTGATCACGAAAGACAAAGACGTCAAGTGTCAATGATTACTGTAAAGGTTTTATTTAACCTACTGCCAACTTTTGCATTTTAATTATTTAGTTTTAATTTTGATTATTACTTACTCTATGGGAGCTTAATCTCATTTATTGTCCGATTATTTAAATTAAATATAGCCCATTTTACTCAGGGATATTGTAGCATATACTAATAGTGAAGGAACTTTTGAAATCGGTGCGGTAGTTTTTGAGTTTATATATTACAAACATACAAATATACAAAACTTTTCCTCTTTATAAAATTAGTATAGATATAGGTTTTAATATATAGGAACATTATAAATGTGACCGTAACTCTATGTATCTGCTACGCTTTCACGGACAAGCCACATTGCCCATTTTGCTGAAATTTGGTATATTAAAGTTATCGAAAAATTATATAGTGTTCTCGCGGGACGGATGGGAATTGACCCGTAGTTATGTGGGACAACCCTAATCATCGACAAATTACAAATATCATTTGAAAGTAATTTTTAATCAAAAAATATTTACATACCTAACCGTTGCTTCTCTTCTTCCTTTATTTTATCCTTATCCTTTAAGATGCCTTCAAAATTAACTTTGTCCTTCTCGATGTTCTGACAGCAGCATGAATCCTGATTCACTTTTAACCTCTTTCTTCTCAATTGCGCTTCGTGTAACTTCTGCTTCGCCTTCGCGACGTAGTCTTGGTACATTGCGTGAGTGATTTTCAATTTGTTCTCGATCGACAGTTGCCATACTTTGCCCCTTATTGCCGGTGGTAAACCGCTCCACCAAAGCTCCAAGGTGCGTTTCGCGTTTTTCCTGCAATTCAGAAACATGTTTTGATTAAGATTTTTTTAACACTCTACATTACATTTGAATAGAATGTACCAAAAAATGTATCTATATATTTAATACATGAAGCAAAAACTTGGAAAATTAAAAAAAAATCGTAAATAGGAGATTTACGAAAATTGCGTGGACGGAGGAGTATGGGAATTTCGCACTTATAGTTTATTTAGAGAAGAAGCGGCGAATGCTATATTTTTTAATTATGCATAAAAATACATTAAAAATACAATGTGCATGAAACACGATTGTTGAAACTGTGTCAACGGATTGTTGTTTTTATTGAATGCTGCTATGGCACTTCATCTAGTTTTCTGAAAGCATGATCAGTAAGGCAAGAAACGTCCAGTAATATCTGATTAAACATAAACAAGACTAATAACACACGCCCCAAATTATTATTAAAGCGATAATCACTATGAGGTTTATTTTATAACAAAAGATTGGGGTAAAAATTTGGGTGTTGGGTTCGATAGCGTTCAATTGACTGCGGACTTGTTTTGATTTTAGTTTAAAGAACACGGCGACGTGTGTATTCCTTAATATTTATTGACTAACTGATGTTACTATACCTCGTATAATCGAATAATGCTATTTGCACTGAACAGGGGGCTAAAATCAAATAACAGAAAGTATTTTATTAAGTGTCTTAAGTACACGAATATACCAAATTTTATTAAAAACTCAAAGTAAAGACGTAGCGAAGAGACTATTAAGCATTGATATATTACCAAAATATTTTAACTCAACGTTTTGAACATTATACAGAGGCTAAGCAGTAAAAACTCATTTGAATTAGCTGTATTTAGAATTCATCACGACTTAGCCAGCAAACTTTTAAATTCAAACCATCCATGAAGTTTTCTATAGGGACCAGATGGTAAAACTTGCCAAGACAACTCATTGTCTAAGGCACGCGACGATTTGCTCATATCAATGCACATTGTTGCATACCTTATGTTTGTAACAGAACATTGTATGGAAATAATATTGTTCAACCCGCTAATAAATAGGACTGCCGTAGAGTTTCTTTGTGGTATTTTTGACTAGTCTAGAAAAGATTTCTACGAAAGGAGATAATAGTAGAGGTTTTATGAAGAAAATTCAGATTCTACGGCATATTTTTGTATATTTTTAATATATATAAGAATCTATTGCATTTTTGATCTTCTTTGCATAGCCCTTTAGAATAAAGATTAGCACTTGCACTTCATTTATTCAGAGAACATAAAAACAAGCTATTCATACTTTATGAACTATGCAATATCTGCGAAGTGACGCTCGCGGACCGCGTTCGTAATACCGAAGTAAGAAAGAGAGTTGGTCTGAAAGAGAGTGTCGGGGTAAAGGTAAGGAAAGGAATGCTCCGGTGGTTCGGGCATGTGGAAAGAATGTATGATGAAAGAATGACTAAACAGATATACAATGCAAAAGTGGATGGATGCAGAAGTCGCGGAAGGCCACGACACACCTTCCATGATCAAATTGATCGTGTATTAGCAGAAGGTGATGTCAGGAGCCTTAAGAATAGACGAGCGTGCATGACAAGAGCTATGAATGTCGAAGAAGCAAGTGAGGTGTGTAAGAATAAGCCTGTATGGCACTCTGTTGTTCGTGCCTACCCCGCAAGGGACCTGGCGTGAAGTTATGTACGTATGTATGTATGTATGAACTATGATCATTTCTGAAACTCCCGTTTGGTACAATCAGGAAATTTGTCGTTAACAGATATGAGTTAAATGGACATTGAACTAATCGAAATTATATGGCAAAGGATTTATAGGCATAGGAAATAATGCCACATGCATATTTGTGGCATTATTATATTTGCATGCTCCCATCTTTTGAACTCAAGTACAACTTTGGGTTGTTACAGATTGTTCTGTCAGCGGATAATTAATTATTTCGTTTTAAATATTGATTCATAGTAAGTACTGCGTTACTGCCATTATACTAAGATAATCGTCAATTATTCATATAATATTACAAAAGCACTTACATATTCTGCCAATCAGGCAATATATTTTGCGTCCACTCTTTCGCGTGTCTTGCAAGGCGTTCTTCCAGACGCAGCGACTCTTGCATCCTCGCATGTCTTGCAGCCGCCTCTCGCTCAACACGCCGCCTTGCTGCCTCGACCATCCGTGCATGTTCTGCTTTGTGCCTGAGCGCTTCTTCTGTGCATTTCGCGGGAAGATTTGATGGTCTGAAATTTAGAGAAGAATACCACATCAACAACTTCTTCCTATTATAAGCTATTATTGTTTCTGTATCATCTTTTGCATGATCTGAAAGTATCTTAAATGTCATTCCTTTGGTCTATGGATGTTTGGCTCCAAAAGAGCTTAGTAAATAAATCGTATAAGCAAAGAAGTTAGTTACTTTTAGACTAAGCTATCTAGACCCCACATATAAAAATAATTTCCTTCGATAATTAATTATAAAGTTGTGTTTAGAAAATAATGTTACTTCACAGTTTAATGAGTAGCTAATTTAATAAGTAGTAGCCTACCGCTACTGAATATACTAACTAGTACAGAATGAATTTTTCAAGAGGGCCTTCAGGGCCGATTTCTGTAATTCGAAGAATTCTCGAATTACATAAAGTTAGTTACAATCTGTAAACTAAAACGATTTTCCAATATGAGTGGAGTTGTTAACGGAAACTCATATTCATTTTATACGATATTTTAAAAGTAATATCTTAGAAGTTCAGAGACTTTATACAATACATTCTCAACAATGTTAATGGTCGAACAATACATATTAATCACTATTGCTGCAGATTTCTACAACAATAAATAACGCAACATCTATACTTCTATACTGGTGTGTAAACGTAATAACTATTAGTTTTTATATAATTGTACACTTGCTTTTTAGCTTCTTCTCGGTCACGTATTTTCGATAACGTAGATATATGAAAGATATAGAAAATGTTTTATACAGGATAACAGGATAGGTCCTTAGCTCATCATTGGCCGCAACCAACTTTTTTTTAAACTCATGCTATGTTATTAATTTTTGGCTACAAAATCACCAATCAATTGTTCAGTATGATAGTCAAATTGGAATTGAAGAGATTATTTAGAGGCTATAACATTTTAAAATAGACCAGTGTCAGCAGATTCACCCATATACCAAAAGTATGTTAGAGATTAATCTAAAAAAATATTTTTGATAACGAGTATCAATGATAGCTTTTCTTTATGCTGGTAGTGCAACTTCTTCATTGGACACTCATCCAATGTTGCGCGATAAAAGCGTGTATTTATGTATACTTTATTACTCGCTTCAATTTTATATTATTCAGAAGGATTGTGTAGTTAAACAATAAAATCAATTTTTTGTTCATTTAATTCAAAAACTAGCAACAGAAAATAAACAAGCCGCCGGCAACAATGTATCGACTAGATTTAGTAAATTTTATTCCCCGTCCCATTATTTTGATTAGATTGCCTCAAAGAGAAGCAACAATGCGTGCCAGGAGTGGCTCGTTCAAACACTATTCCCCTCGGATAAATTTCACCCTCAAGCAACCAATACCTATATATTCACACAGCCCACATTCAATAAATTAAAATAAATAGCTTTTGCGGTTCAACTCGGGGGGAACATAAATTCTGTTAGCCGAGTATTTACTACTGAAAATCTGGGACTAAACTTATTGTTGCTATAACGTAAGTGGAATGACATCATAAGCCAATTTGGTTTTAACGACCCACCTAATGACGTTTGTAAGACCAGAGACGAAGCCAACGTGTTATTAACTTTTAAGATAGGATAGGCAAGTGTTTAATATGAGCGGACAACCTTGCTCTGTTCCCATTAAAGGACGACGAGTCGGCGCTGGCGGGCAAATCTGCACTTTAGGTCGTGAGCGGATGGCCCGGGTGAAGCCTGGGGAGGGTTCCTTCAGCCGCAGCTATGCCGTCGAGATGGGGGCACGACGTATTCCGACGCGTTCATCTCTTCTGCCTTGGAGCGCGTTACAAACCACTCCACGCAATGAGAGCATGAAGATGTCGGGGGCAATAGTAGTTCCTCGGTAGTTGATGAGGCCGATGGGCCACTGCCTACTAGGGCTAACGGAGGGGCTAGGCCATATAACCGTGGCCATTAAGAACGCAGGACGGAATACCGTAAAAAAAAGAACAGGCGACTGTTTAATAAGAGCTATTAACAAATATGATTGTTTAGTATTCTTCTAGAAATATAATTATATCTAGTTACGTAGACGCTGTCACACAAAGTGAATTCCGGAAATACATAAGAATATTTATACGCTAACTCCATAATAAATATGTTTAAGAATATAACATGTTTGATACAGAGAATCAATAAATGCAATCTCTCTTTTATTGTCTGCAATGAAAAGTTTAAATTTCAAGTGTACCATAAGAGTAAGTAAGTAAGTAAGAGTAAGTGTAACATTCCCCTAAAATGGAGAAGCCCGAGCTCAACATTAAAAAGTTTTTTAAGTTATGACTCTAGATACCACGGGCCATAAAAATGGCCTGAACTTTTGAAGGAGTGCGTGAGGCCATGGGAAGGCCAACAAGTAGAGGCCCCTTGACAAATTTAGTGTGAATGTGGCGTGACACTGACCGGCGATTATCGCTGTCTACACCATATATTAATGCACCCAAGGACAAGCCCCGGCCAGTGTAGGACTATTGTGGGAAATAAGAACAAAAAGTATCGGGCTATTGGGGTGAACTGCTAGTGGTACTAGGGGTCTGGGAATATGGGGACTATGGCGTTTGCCCGTCGCAATGTTCGGGGAAAATGGAAAAATGGGCAGACGGTAACTGACCACTTCCTGCATGGATGTGAGTAGCTAAAGGGTGTAGAGCGGTGGGCTGCAGGTTCACCGAAGCTACTTCTGACGTCATGCCATTTATCACTTCTATCCCTGGATTAAGTTTTAGCTCTAACGATCTCCACTCCGTGCCGGCTGGATAAGGCAAATACGGAGGGCCTTGACTTGGCCCTCGTCGCTACTCACCTAAGGCTTCGCCACAAAGCCGTTCTGCGCGTCATGATCATTATTATCGTATTATTGACTAACTAACACTACAGAACCATACCCGTCATATTCTCGACTTGAACTTGGCCGTCTAAACACCCCAGAAATATACGAGAAAGCTGAATGTTTAATTCATTGACTGACAGACCGTTGTAAAATGCATTCGAAAAAATGTCTGTAACAATTCATTATAATTATTTATAATGCAGTTATGCATTGGTGTAATGTATTTTTAAGTGTCTACTGATTTTTGCAGCTTTGTGCATGTATATATTCCACGACTAATGGCTGTGACAGCTCTATGATTTCAATATAATAATGGTTTAATAAAAAACACAGTTTATGTCAAACATTAGATTCACATAGAGAAATGAAGGATATCTCTTCATATTTTAACCATTCCTAACAAGTCTTAACTTAAGACTGGATTTTAGTGTATACTGTAAATTCACATTCTAAAATAATGTCTACTTAGCAATGACTGTAAATAATATCAAGATAACGTTTTTTTGTACGTATTTTTGACCAGAATTAACTTAAATCTGTGTGCCGGATTTTCATGAAACTTTTTCTGACTTCTAAAGTACCACCAAGTACTTTTTACTTTTTAAATATAATTTACAAGGGCTTATCTACTGATTGAATGGGACCCTCCCCCTCAACTTCCTATTCTCAAAACCATATTTATTCGTAACTCTGCCACATGTCAGAATTAGTAAATATTTCTAATTCTTATTGCTTATTTAATGCTTTTAATTCATGTTTTGATCTTCCATAGTGGACTTCAAAATGAGAGTAATAGAATATTTAAAACGATTGAGAATACATTTGCTTATTTCTTTTTCTCATAAACTCATGCTTATCTTCTTAATAATCTCTATGTAATTTCTACAGCGCATAGAACAAAGACAGTCTAGTAGTACAAATGCTGCAAAATTTTAATTAGGCTTATAGCCAACATTAAAGAAAGCCCTATTCATTCTCTTTCACTATAGAAAAGAATTATGTCATTTCCTTTAGCGGTTTCCGCTGCCGCTAGAAATGTCAATCTACTTTTACCCAGCATTTTAATTAAAGGATTTTCCACTGCACTATCGACCGCGACGCAATTATGCACAGAACGCAGAGTAAGTCGTCTTTCATTAAAATTTATTACCACTATTAGAGAGATAAGCTTTTGTATAAAGCAAACATGATCTCATATCCCACTATCTGAATATCTTTAAATTAAATATTTACTTACTTAAATGTAAAAATGATTAGAGCAGACTTTGTGATTGAATAAATTTTTACGACCTTAACAATGTGACATCGAAATTTATTCAAGATTATTTGAAAACATTATCTGTGACAACTATAATTCCTAGCTGCAAAAAATTAGAATATGAAATAAAACTCACAATGATAACAACAATAGAACCGCAGAATGGATCCAAATCTTAGTTATTCACTTTCAAGCAGTCTTATCATTATGTCAAATTGTAACCGATAGTATATAATATAAGGCGTTTATATAATCGTTCATACTGTTTAGAAAAATATTTAAAAGCCACTTTCTACAGGACTACTCATTTCTTGGCCAAAAATAATATTATTTAAATTTTGAAAGTTTTACTCAACCTAAAATAAATCTTATCTGTTTTCACTGCACTATGTATTATTATAAAGAAAGCCACTACTAACAAAAACGTGTAACTGTTAAAATCGCTTTACGCGTGTTAATAAGCCCGTGGTCTTAATAAACAACTTGTATTGCTCCGATTTTCGTCTCAAGACTACCCTCACATTTATAAATAATAAACTAAATTCAATTGAAAACGAATAAAACATTCAATATTACAATAATATCTGGACAGATGGGCTAATAGGGCTAAATGTAATTAGTTACTTATCCGTAATAATAAATTCTTTTGAGAAGTAAATTTCTTAAACCTTAGACAAGTAGATATAGAAACCCTGCATAAATGGAGACGAGCTAGACGGTTAATCTGTTAAAACCCGTTACAGAAAAGCGAGTTGGATGGAGGGGGGGGCGGGGGCCCTGCGGCGGTCGTGAACGTACAAATTGCAGACCGGGCTGCAATTACATAGCTATTTCCGCTACTGCTCACTTAAGGTTTTCAAAAGGCTGCTTTGCGTTTTACTACTTTGAATTGCGGCTTTCTGAATGGTGAACTTTTAGGTTTCCAGTTGAATCGCGGTTGATTTACTAAAGACCAATTTCTAAAAATATTACTATATTTTGGATATTATTATTGAAATATGTAGTATAGTTAACCTAATGTATTTATTTATATTTTTGTAGTTTTCGCTGTCGTAACTGTTTGCTATAGTTCAAAGTCGTAATGGTTATTGCACGCGCACATCAAACTCAAAGGTCGCGGGTTCGACCTAATGTGAATATTGTTAGTGCGTGCTAACGACGGTGAAGGAAAAACGTCGTGATGCAACCTGCTAATCGAGATAACCGATGTGTCAAACCTGTCAAGCCGCCTTGGACAAGCGTGGCGGGTATGCTACCATTGCCCTATTGTGGGAGGCTCGAGCCCCAGCAAGTGGTACATTTTAGGCTGTTATAATTAGTTTTCCCTGGACTGTTTTACAGTTTGTTCATTTCATTCAATTTAAATACAATTCTTAGGGCAACGGTGAAAGAATATTAGTTCCTACAACTGGGCGATCTGTCGTAAGAGGTGACAAAACAACCCACAGTCAAGTGGTAGGCCGTTTTCCTTTCTGTATGGCTGCTACCAGATATGACATACAGTGACCTAGATACGCCACCAAAATTACTTTGAATTGTGTTTCGATATAAGCACCTAGGATCCATTCCCCTGTGCGACTGCCTGAACATTGGTAACATCTTTGGTGTTGTAAATGTCCATAGGGGACGGTTGGTAGGTATTTGTAGGTACGTAACCACGGGCTGTTCAACACTATGCTTTTGAAATCCAACGCTCAACTAGGTAACGGTTCTCTGGAACATCAATACCGCGTACAGCGGTGGTCAGAAGGGAACATCCCGCCGCAGTTATCCCTTGTGACATGAGGTTTTTTAAGAAGGGCGTTATAAGATTTCTTAGAGGTCGGCAACGCGTTGCCGGTACCCCTGGTGTTGCAAACATCCGTAGGCGACGGTAACCAGTTTCCATCAGTTGGGCCATCATCTTGTACTCCAGAAATAAAAAAGAGCAATAACCAGTTATGTCAAATACGAATGTATTAATTGTTTTTGTATGTTACTTTATAAATAAATATATTATTCGTCATTTATAAGCACTGATAAATATTTATTTTAAGTTACATCATGTTGGGAAGCCCCAGAGCAGTCAAATTATCCTGTACGTGTACATATTTATACATAAGTGATTAAACTATTATACGCAGTTTGTTTTCATAACAACGTCAGTACGCAAACAGAATCTTAAAGAGATAACACAAACAAAAATAGTTTTGTTTGTTACCAACCGAAAGTAAACAAGTTATGAATAAATTTACTTCAAAGAAAACTACTAATATTCTTCCTCAACTATAGAATTTTACTTTGTTCTTGCTTACAAGACAAATGATCTTTTAATTAAATTGTTTTAGATGGTTAATTTAAAACATCACTTTAAAATCTAACTTTAGATGTTTCATAAGTCGACTTTCGAATTGTTCAGCCATTTTTTGTCAGTGTTTGTGTTGTTTTTTTACTTTTCATACGTCATTCCTTTTGTATGGTTTTATCTTTATTATGCTAAACTACAAAGACTTATATAATAATACATTTTTTTTATTTAGGCTAGATAGAATATTCTCGATTGTACAAAAACTTTTTTGTAATATAGTATATATATAAGATAATGATTACATTACATTAATTAATATATTCGAGGGCGGTTTTATTGCCCATGGCGAGTTCTTCCAGACAACCTTAGGATGGAGTATAAGTCGGGCAACAAAAGTCGTCAGTTGTTAAACCACCACTCGTAAAATAATTTATATTATAAATGTGTAAATAGTAAATAAATACAAACAAATATAAATATAACAAAAATATATGTTTACAAAACGACCAAGACATTTAACCACGACTAAATAGTGTAAAGTGATCATGACGATGAATGAAAGAGAACTTGAGGTGCGTACTTATGACATCAAAATTCAGTCAGACACTCTCACAAGTGGAATTCCGCAGCGGATCACATTTTTAACATTACGGAAAATTCTATGTTATTGCCCTAGAGCATATTATAAATAGTGATGAGTAGTAAACGTGTGAACCGTTACATTTGTCCCGTACAAAATACATTTGTATTGTTACGGCCCAAAATTTGAAAATGTGCTACTTCAAATTTTTTGTCCCACTACTACGCCTCAAATGTGAGAGGAACGACGGAACGAAGACAACAGTACAATAACGCCTCTATGCATATTCACCTGACAAAGAGGGGCAACATGACATGTACGACTGCTAGTAAAATGAGGAGTTGGAGACCGATCATATCCGATTCTTAACGAACATTTCCGAACTACAAGTTTCTTACTGGATATAGAGCACATAGTATAATGGTATGGTACGGGACAAGTGATGGAATGACGCTCACCGGCTCTCCGGCCTCATCGCTTCAAATGTACTGCCGCGATACAAACCATACAAATCTCCTCGCCTAATTTGACATGGTACATTGTACTGGTTCAGTACAAAGTGTCATGTTACTTTTACAAACTCATTTTCACAACATGTCCTACCCAACTCTATAAACAAAAGAGCTATTGTTATTACAATATGATACATAATAAACAAATATGATACATAATAAAACTACGTTTTAACGGTTTTAAGCGCGGTAATGACTGATAATTTCTTTTATTTTTTCCTTCCACCCATTTTAATATTATATAAAAAAAAAGTTTGAACTAGGCATGTTTGCTGAAGAGTTTCTTGCGCCGCTTCTTCTCTTCAGCCACAACATGTTGTGCAGCGGTGGTAAAATTAGATTAGGCTCCCATAGAGTAAATAATATCCATAAACAAAATTAAAACTAAATAATTAAAATGAACAAGTTGGGGGTAGGCTGAATAAAAACTTTGACAATACACGTTAGACAAATGTCATCTTTGTCTTCCGTGACCACGGCCACTGCCAAAGCGGCCGAAACGTTAGATAAACCAATATAAAATAAATTACCTCGCTTAAAACGGTTAAAACGTAGTTTTATTATGTTTACAAGTCGCGAAAACTTAAGAAAATAAAATATGATATATGTGATACGCTAATATCGTTTGCGAAAACGAAGTTTCCTCACGTCAATAATATTATAGTATTTTACAATCAACCGAGTGGAATGATGCATAACTGATTTAATGACCGATTTTTTCCTGGACGTGTCTATCAGTTTAACAATTAATTTACCAATTGATGCGGGTATAATAGTCTCCCATAAGGCATTGTTTATTAAACTTTCTTCTTCTATGATCTATGCTAATAACAAAACTAAAGTGTGATTTTATAGTGAATGCAAAAAATTAGGTGTAATTTGCCTTAAACTATCTAATCATAATTATATATATTTTAGGTATGATAAAAATATTAAATATTAAGCCGAACAATAAAAAAAGAAATATATATGATTACATATTGGATATTAATAAAAAAGTACCAAATAAAGCTAATTTAAAAAAATATAATTAAAAAGTAAATTATGAATAGTACAAAGAATAAAATGTATTAAAAGTATATAAAATATTATAATTGACCGTTTATATAATTTTTCTGTTAGTCTATCAGAAACTTTTGTCTCGAATAAACTCTAAAGCGATCCAACAAATTTCGATAAATATTTAAAGATTAAAAAGAATTTTAGAAAATGTTGTGGGTATTCTTTAACAATAAAAATATTAATTTTATCGCTCGGTATAGGTAAATTTATCTTATATGAACCTTTGACGAAAAGTAGCGATCGAAAATAGTAAAGCAGTACATCGTACTAACCCTTCATCGGGAATTTCCCGTTTAATTATTTCACGCGAACCTAGCTTCTACAAAGCAATTAGTTCTTTAAATAGAACTAGGAGTTAATTTGAGGTTGTATATTTTTTTAAGGTTCTGTTCCTGAACCATTTTGAAAAACGGAATGCTTTTGTAATCGCTATATCTGTCCGTGTATATCAAAGTCATTTTCTCCTGGAACTGCCATAGCTAGCTGTGGCTGCGGCGTCGTCCGCGTGAAATTAGTTTTCAAAACCACCCGATATTAAAACATTCTTCATTGGTGCTCCGCTCCTATTAGTCCTAGCGTGATGATACATAATATAACCTTACTCGATAAATGGGCTATCTAACACTGAAATAATTTTTCAATTCAGATCAGTAGTTTCTGAGTAAATTAGCGCGTTGAATCAAACTTAACTCTTCAGCTTTATATATTAGTATAAGATTTCGCGGTACAAGTAATGTAGCGAAATAGCAAAAAACTAAGGATGGCCGCCATATATGTGAATAACTTTTTGCTTAAACTTTTGACGCAATACATAATATACAGGTGTACAATAATAAGCCAAGAAAATCACATTAAATCAGCACACGTGCTAAGTCCATTTGCAAAGAACCGCCTCATGTGGCACGTTGCAAATAACATGTAAACGCTAAGCGTGGGTTACCAGAAGAAAAAAAATATCCTCGTGTCACTGAATTTAAATTATAATTAGTGTACATTATTATTTAATCATCCACTTGACTTTGCTCACACAAACTTCACTATCGTTTCACAACTTAATTTTTATAAGGGGATTTCATGAAAATATGATTCATATTGAAGGGTTTAAGTTACACACATCCAATATACATATTACTATAAGTGTTTGTTAGACAGACAGATAATACTTTATTGTACACCATTACAGAAAACTTACGAACTAGTATTATTCTAATTGTGTACAAAAGGCAGTCTTATCACTAAAAAGCGATCTCTTCCAGACAACCCGTGGCAAGAATATTGCTGATTAGAAGTGACGATGGTGGTATAAATAATTATTGTACGATTATTTACATTTAAATAATAAATATAAATAAAATAAATATATAGCTGTACTATATATACAAATAAACACATAAGTTATATACATATACAAGATATGGGATAATATGCAACTATTTAAACATAATAAATATAGAACTATATGCAATATAGTATCTACTAACTATATAAAATTACATGTCCTGATATTGCGGATAGAATTTCCTGACCATGTTCTTAAATGTTATTATTATTTATCTTCGTGATAATAATTCGCCTAAATTATAAAAAGAAATATAAACGTGTTGATAAGTCAAGCCTGGTACTGAAAAATGTCAAGTCTTTTAATAAAAATCGACATTTTATTTTGTCCTTTCCAGTTATAGTCTAAGATCCCGCTGCAGGATTGGTGCGTTCATCGACTTTTTGTTTAAAACCAAATTTTTATGTTTATTTATAATTAAGAGAATATATATTTACTAGGGTGCCTATCAAAATTTGGCCGCCATTATTTTTAATTAAATTATTTTTAATTGATTTTTGTTAAAAAATTTCGTTTATTAATTTTTTAAATAAAATAACGTCTACATCACGGTAATTAATATGAAGTTTCTAAAAAATCACGGTTGCCGTTGCGCACCTGGCCGCACCTCTTTGCAGCCAGGTGTAAACAGGTATGATTTCGATAAATTTATACGTTTATAACGTATATTTATTAATTATATGTCAAATTGAAGCTAATTTTTTTCTATTAATTATCATATATGGTTGCTTAATTAAATCTGGCCGCAAATAAGGGTCACTGGCTATTAAAGATAATAAATATTTAAGGTAGAGTGAAAGAGAGTTAGCGCGTAACATCATTTGTCAGACGAGGACAGCGATTGCCGGCTGTGCGACGCTTTTAAGCCATTGCGCATGCGTCGAATGTTAGTGTTCTCAACCACCGGGGAGTAATAGAGACGACTTATAATAAATACTCCAAAAATATGTATTTTTTTTCAAAATGACAAATTTAAATTTGCAACAAAAAATTAATATTGATTTATATATCGACGGTCTAATTATCAATTTGTCTAACTCCTTATTTTTTAGAGGGTAATTTTTTTAACATTTTGATGTAGCAATAATCCAATTACAAATTATTTAAATGATTCAAACTTAAATATTATATCTCTATTAGATATTAATGATATTAAATGGGTCTTTAAAATGATAATAAATTTTGAACTAATTGTTTTTTTCGTACAAATAGAAGATTCTCAAAATGGAGTTAGACAATTTGCTAATTAGAACGTCGATATTTAATATTGATTAAAAATTTAAAAAATAAAACCAAGGTGACTTAAGTAAAAGAAAATTTTATTGCTAAAGTACTGTTTGAAAATTTTATTAGATTTTATCCAAGTATTTAATCGTCTGTTAGATATTAATTAAACATTTTAGCAAATTAAAAATTTAAAAAATTTATCTTACAATTCTTATATTTCCGTAACTCTTATTTAAAAATCTGAATCATCGGAGCTTTCAGTTGTATTATCATCGGAGCTATCACTTTCATCACTACAAATATGAGATTCGTCGTCATTATCGGAAGCTTTGTTCGTGGATTTACATAGCACACTATTAACTTGCGTTGGAGTTGAGTCTCCCAGGAACCATGTTGGTTTTAAAAAACCATCTAGTAACAGCCAGTCATTATTTTCTGGGCTGAATTTGATACAGTCTGGTTCAGTGGCATTTAACCACATCGAATTAATAAAGATTGTCCGCAACAATTTTTGTTTCAAAGATTTCCAGCACGGTAGAATGTGCAACATTCGACGCATGCGCAATGGCTTAAAAGCGTCGCACAGCCGGCAATCGCTGTCCTCGTCTGACAAATGATGTTACGCGCTAACTCTCTTTCACTCTACCTTAAATATTTATTATCTTTAATAGCCAGTGACCCTTATTTGCGGCCAGATTTAATTAAGCAACCATATATGATAATTAATAGAAAAAAATTAGCTTCAATTTGACATATAATTAATAAATATACGTTATAAACGTATAAATTTATCGAAATCATACCTGTTTACACCTGGCTGCAAAGAGGTGCGGCCAGGTGCGCAACGGCAACCGTGATTTTTTAGAATCTTCATATTAATTACCGTGATGTAGACGTTATTTTATTTAAAAAATAAATAAACGAAATTTTTTAACAAAAATCAATTAAAAATAATTTAATTAAAAATAATGGCGGCCAAATTTCGATAGGCACCCTAGTAAATATATATTCTCTTAATTATAAATAAACATAAAAATTTGGTTTTAAACAAAAAGTCGATGAACGCACCAATCCTGCAGCGGGATCTCGTACTATTATACATCTGGCCACCCCAGGTAAGACAGGCGACTTACGGCCGTTTTCAATAACCTATCTAAGATCACAGATAGATCGCTATCCCCGACCATCAGTTACAGTAAATCTATCGCTTCTTTGCGTTTCACAATCAAGGATAAGTGCTATCTATCCATAGTTAACGATAGATAGCTGCTTCCCTCTCGCTTATCCAAGCCTCTTGAAACGTTCCGTTCTACGATAACCATTTAACGACGTTACGCCTAAAACTAAACTTATTTTTTGTTCTTATTTATTATTTCTTGTATTATTTAAATAATAAATTACTTTTTTAGAACGACAAATCAAAACATAAATAGGACATATTTTTTTCATTTGATTTACCTTGTCTTTTAATAAAAATAAAAATGAAACGGAACGTGTATAGTATGGTTTAACAAAACAACCGGCAGTTGTCAATTGACTAATGTGTTTTTGTTTTGTTTAGTCTTGTTATCCCTCCAAAAGTTCCAAAAAAACGCATTTCTAGACTTTCTTGTATCTCTAATAAATAAATTAAATGAACAGGCTTGGCAAACCTTGCCAATGACTTAAACTCTTTCGTCACCTGTTACCCGCGAACTCCAGTGCAACTTCGTTTGAAATGGGAAACTAAAGGATCCGGATCAGCTCGCAAAAGCTGTGCAGACATGAGGAGCAGCTTTTAAGGTTTGTGATTTTAATGTATTGTTCATTCAAGTTGAATTGAGTTGTTTCGAGACAGGTACTTATTTTAAATAACTATGCTCTTTGTTACAGACTCAAGGTGGTAATGACTACTTTCCACAGGATGAAGTATTAGATAAAGTAGCCTCACTCTTGGGCAGTACATGCCAAGGTTTTTCGATGGAGTTTGGTGGAGATGCCACAACTGAAACAAATTTGCTATAGTGATGGGTGATGTTACAACTATTGGTGGGGAAACAAGTGATGATGATATATATGTCGGTGGTGGTGACGAGGAATTGTCAAAAGAAATTCAAATTTTTAAGACACCTCGCCCTAAACAGAATAATTGGTTTTTAAGCAGGGCTAGTGATAGTGGTAGTTTTGGTAAGTGGTTGTTATATTTCTATTATTACGAGTGTTTAGTGATAAGGGCATTGACTATGAATAGTTGTTTGTTGGTACTGGTTTTTACTTTCATTGTATAGTTATTTTATAGAATTTATTCATTTAGGGAATGTAATGTAATAGAAACACTACTTAATGTACTGTCAGTCAATCCCATCTACTTGAGACAGTAGAAATTATTTTAGTTATTATTTTACTATGCCGGGTATTCAATTCAAATTGATGAATTAACCCTACATGTAATAATTTTGGCATTAGTTATAAGTTAAAACTTTCTCTTTGTAAATATTCACAAATCTGATTATCAACTTCTATATTACATCCAAATTATCATTAAGTCAAGAGTATTTACAGCAATTTTATTAACTTGTTAACTCTTTTTTTACAGCCAAACGAATAAACAAGATGGTGGAGGAGAAATGTAAAACTCACATAAAGAGGGGAAATGTTTTGGCCGAGTACCTTATAGCGAAAAAGAAAATAAATTGATTTACAAAATGAGGAAAAGGACATTTTATTAACTAAATATAAGTTACAATTAGAATTATCCAATCTATCTTTTAATTATAAATGGTCTAACTGACCATTAGGTCAGTTAGACCATTTATAATTAAAAGAATATTTTAAATCAACAAGCAAATCATTTGTATGTTGTATATTATGTAGCAATAAGTAATAAGTGATGTTTTTTTTTTAATTAAGTGAATTAAAACATAATTTTGTATGAAATTGTTTCATTTAAAACTGATTTTAATGTTAAATATAGTCAAGCTAAATAAAACTAAATAATATGACAATCTTATCTTTATTTTGGAAAAAGCAATAACTTTATAATTATCTTTGAAAGTAATTATTTATTAGTAGCCTTTCAGATGCAAATTCTGAATAAAAGTTATTATTACAAGTATATTATTTTGCTGTGCTATAATGGGCATTGTTATCTCTGGTTCTATTTCTTCCAAATTCATGCTTCTAGCACTATTATGCAGAACAGCAGTGGCAACAATAATGCCTTGCATATTTTCCAGTTTTAATCTGCTTTTCAATACCAGTTCAGGGAATCATCTTTTCCAGGTACCAATGCATCTGCAATTATAATATTTCAGTTATATGATGTGACATTAGATATAATTGTTTAAACTTATAATATCAATATCTATTTATAAACATCCATTAATTTACTTTAATTATTACTTCCATAAGAATATTACCTATAACCTTATAAGGGCCACACTTTGTATGGTGAATTCAGAACAGTAATACTCTATTAGATTATATATAAAACAAAATATGAAGAAATACACAGCCATTATATTACTATAAAAGTTTTGTTACACCAAAACACAAAGCTTATGTATCTATAGTATTTCTTGTTTTAATATATGATTCATTATATAGTTGCTCAGCAGGAGGAGTATTTGGATTGAATAATGGTGTAAAAAGATAATGCTTATATGGATAGCCACAATCACTAAGCAACCAGCGATTTCCAAGCTCACCTTGTTCACAATGATCTGTTAAAAATTGTATTTTTATACAATCTATTGCCACATTTAAATAAAAATAAATGTATCACATAATATTGCTCAATAAACAACTAAATTTAAAATACCTTTTTGGTTAAATATAGTTGCATCATGTGTGGATCCTGGCCACCGAGGAATAATATTTTGAAACACCAATAACCAACTTGGACATTGATAGAGATTGCTCCTTGTCTATTTCTAAATTCCTCTCCTATGCTGGAATCTGCAAAAAACATATTATTGAGACCTAGGTACATATAGATACTAGGTGCGGAAAAATATAAATAGGACACAATAGATTATATGTAAATCTAAGTGTAAATACTTTACCAAACAATATTATAAGTCTTTCTTTGTGAGTCTGGGTGTGACTTTGTAATATAACAAAATATGGGTATAATTTTGCTATAGCTTTAGATACAAATATAGACAGACAATACAACTAGCAGATGCTATATTGACACTCCAATAAAATCTGCAATGGACACTCACTAGCAACACAGTCAGCACATAGTAAGAAGCAACTGATGAAGGGGAGCTATAACATGATTCTTGGAAAAGTTAAAACTTAATTGAAATCTGATATCAGAAATGTTGAGGTACCTACTTAAGCTAATAAGAACATTAAAATTATTCTCACCTTTTAGATTTTACACTCAAATAGGGTCGTATTAAATTTTTAAATTCATTTACAGCACTTTTGTTCAGTCTAAATTTGTATGTAAATTCGTAATCATTTAATTTAGTCACATAATTCACACGTGGTTTATACTTCTTCTGTAACCTTGTGATATCGGTCTCACTGTCACTGTCTTCATCACAATCAATTATCATTTAAAACAATTCCATATCACTATTCTCGCCGCTAAAGTATTCCGTTATTAAATAGAAATTACTATTTGTTTTCAAAAAGTCAAGTTACCTACTGGCCGATTTTGACAGATAGGCGAATGGCGTTACTAGAGATAGCTTCGCCTATCGGAGAGTAACTTGAAACGTATATTGAAACGCACGTAAGCGTGAAACATATGGCCGTTCTATCTCTAGTAAGCTATCCGTCCTCCGTTCGGTAGATAGCTGTTTTCGATAGGAAATGCTATCCGTGGATAGGTTATTGAAAAGTAAGTAAGGACAAAAGGATAGATTTGTTTATCTTTAGTAACTTAAATGACGGATAGATAGCTTATTGAAAACGGCCGTTATTGGTATGGTGCGACGACCCAAGTTCATAATAAATCCCATTACCGATGTAGGGCTTGGCTGTACATTTGATAGTGTTGGGTCGATGCTTTGATTAACAGCGTTATAAGAGACAGAATGCGTTTTTAGATCGATTTCTCAACAGTGTTTACAGTAGTTATACACACTTTATTGCGGTGAAAAAAATATATGTCAATCTTGATCATATTTCTGAAGTAAACTTTGTACTCGGAACGCATTTGCGATAAATTTTCTCGATAGAAAATAATTGCAAAGTAACCTCTAAACGAGTTATTCAATCTTCGTTATTGTTATTACTGTTAATCGTACATCGCTAAAATAAATAACAGTAACATATCATATTATAACAAATACAATTATAGAGTTTTATTCGGTTACTTAACTTAATTTGGAAGTAATTAATTATTTTATTAAAAATGACTGCAAAAATCCCGCCTGCCGGTCCCAATGTATGGAATTTATCATTCCGCAGGACGGCTTCGTGCTTAACGGTCATGTCGCTTTTTGTAGCTCCGCTGCTAAAAAGTAATTTTAAATAAATGAAGGAGTAATAATAACCAGAATTTTGACGCGGTCGCGCTGTACTTATTTGGCATATACGGTAGAATTCTGTTCTAAATCACAGGATGTGTGGGTTCGAACCCTATTAGTTTCACTTCATCTAGAAGATTTTTTTATTTTTATATGAAAGTTGATAAAATGCTCTGTTTCTCTTCCTAAATATTTATAAAATGCAAGAAAATACTTTTCTAAATTTTTATATTTCATTTCATCTCTACTTTTATACTATTGACAATAAAATGTATTTAAATCAATCTTACAGGTAAAATAAAAATTCGAAAGCGCCATCTATGTTTCTCAATAGAAAATTACGTTGACACGTGGATAGTTAGAAATAATATGAAGATTCAAATTCAAGTTGAGTGCTCGCTCCATTTTCCTTTTCTAACTATTTTTTTTATTTAGCCCTATTATGTTTTTAACACGCTTTTATTAGCTTCACCTGTATGTATGTTTGTAACCGACCCCTTTGAGCTCGATTTTGTCCTACTTTGAACGATCAGATTTAATTCAAACTTTGCACACCTGTCAAAGGTCGATGACAATGCAATAATATGGTGCCATGGAGCTGATCTGATGATGGAGTCGGAAGGTGGCCATAGGAGCTCCTGTACTAAACAAGATAAACCCTTCGTGTTTGGGCTCATATGTTTATATCGCGTAACAATGCAATAATATGGTACTATGAAGCTGATCTTATCATGGAGTCGGAAGGTGGCTATAGGAACTCATGTACTAAACAAGATAGACCCGTCGTGTGTGAGCTCGTTTTACTTATCTTGGCTAGCCCTCTGCTGCTACATGATATGCAGGATCTCAAAAGATTGTTTTAAAAACATTAAAAAAACAACTAAAAAATGAAAAATAAATAATAGTTAAAAAAAAAGCGCTTTGAATACACCCCTCGCTTTTTTTTAAGACTCCATTCATCAGAAACCAAATGTATTAAATTTTATTATCTGTTTTTTAGTTGGATTTTTTATGAAAGCGTGTTTTTTTTAGTTTTTTTGAAACTATTATTATTTACTTTACAGTTCTTATCTATACAGATAAATAAAAGTGAAGTGCCTGTTTGAAATCCCAAAATAAAATCTAAAATAATCGGACTAGGCGATTCCGAAAATGCTATTTATAGAATTTTTGCCTGTCCGTCTGTGTGTCTGGATGTTCCGGCTAATCTCTGACACAGTTGGATCGATTATGACGTAATTTTCATTGGCAGATAGCTGATGTTATAAGAAGTAACTTAGGCTACGTTTTTAGGGTTCCACGAAAAAAAATCCACAAGTATATTTGTCTCACTGTTTGTTATCCTTTTATGGAAAGACTATTGAACCGATTTGGCTGAAACTGGGTACATATGTTAATACCGAGGGTGGCCAAGAACTACTTTTTATCCCGAAAAATGAGATAGTTTCCGAGATGAAAATATATTTGGCCGAACGGGTCTAAATGATCAAACGGCTGAATAGCCCAAATGGTCGAATTGATCGAAATGACTGAAATGGCTGAAATGGCTGGAATGGCCCAAATCACCGAAATGGCTGAAATGCCCCAAATTTCTGAAATGATTGAAATGGTCGAAATGGCTGAAATAACCCAAATGGCCAATAGGTCGAAACGACCGAAATGGCTCAAATGGTCGAAATGGCTGAAACGACAAAAAAAATGATATGGCTGAAATGGCTGATATGGCCAAAATGACTAAAATGAGTGTAATGGCCGCAATGACCGAAATGGCTGAAATGACTGAAATGGTTGATATGGCCCAGATGGCCGAAATAACCGAAATGGCTGAAATGACTGAAATGGCCGAACGGGTCTAAATGATCAAACGGCTGAATGGCCCAAATGGTTGACTTGACCGAAATGGCTGAAATGACTGAAATAGCCGAAATGGTCGGAATAGCTGAAATGGTCGAAATTGCTGAAATGGTCGAAATGGCTGAAATGACCGAAATGGCTGAAATACCCCAAATCACCGAAATGCCTGAAACGACTGAAATCGCTGAAATGGCCGAAATGGCTGAAATGAATGCAATGGCTGATATGGCCCAAATGGCCGTAATGACTGAAATGGGTGAAATGGGTAAAATAACTGAAATGGCCCAAATGTCCGAAATGGCTGAAATGGCCCAAATGGCCGAAATAGCTGAATTGAGTGAATTCGCCCAAATGACTGTAATGGCCAAAAACACTAAAATGGTTGAATTGACTAAAATGACTGATATGGCCCAAATGGCTGAAATGGCCCACATGGCCGAAATGACCGAAATGGCCAAAAACACTAAAATGGTTGAAATGACTGAAATGACTGAAATGGCTGAAATGACTGAAAAGGCCCTAATGGCCGAAATGGTCGAAATGACTGAAATGGCTGAAATGACTGAAATGGCCCAAATGACTGAAATAGCCGAAATGTCCAAAAACACTAAAATGGTTGAAATGACTGAAATGGCTGAAATGGCCGAAATGGCTGAAGTGGCTGAAATGGCCCTAATGGCCGAAATGACTGAAATGGCTGAAATTACTGAAATAGCCCAAATGGCCGAAATGGCTGAAATGGCCGAAATGGTAGAAATGGTTGAAATGACTGATATAGCCCAAATGGCCCTAATGGCCGAAATGGTCGAAATGACTGAAATGGCTGAAATGGCCCAAATGGTCCTAATGGCCGAAATGACTGAAATGGCTGAAATGGCTGAAATGACTGAAATGGGCGAAATGGTTGAAATGACTGATATAGCCCAAACGGCCCTCCTAATGGCCGAAATGGTCGAAATGGTTGAAATGACTGATATAGCCAAAATGGCTCTAATGGCCGAAATGGTCGAAAGGTTGAAATGACTGATATAGCCCTAATGGCCGAAATGGCCGAAATGACTGAAATGGCCGAAATGACTGAAATGGCTGAAATGGCTGAAATGGCCCAAATGACTGAAATGGCCGAAATGGCTGAAATGGCCGAAATGGTCGAAATGGTTAAAATGACTGATATAGCCCAAATGGCCCTAATGGCTGAAATGGTCGAAATGGTTGAAATGACTGATATAGCCCAAATGGCCGAAATGGTCGAAATGGTTGAAATGTCTGATATAGCCCAAATGGCCCTAATGGCCGAAATGACTGAAATGGCTGAAATGACTGAAATGGCCCAAATGACTGAAATGGCCGAAATGGGCGAAATGGCCAAAAACACTAAAATGGTTGAAATTACTGAAATGGCTGAAATGGCAAAAATGACTGAAATGGCTGAAATGGTCGAAATGACTGAAATGGCTGAAATTACTGAAATAGCCCAAATGGCCGATATGGCTGAAATGGCGGAAATGTTCGAAATGGTTGAAATGACTGATATAGCCCAAATGGCCCTAATGGCCGAAATGACTGAAATGGCTGAAATGGCCCAAATGGTCCTAATGGCCGAAACGACTGTAATGGCTGAAATGGCCGAAATGGCTGAAATGACTGAAATAGCCCAAATGACTGAAATGGCCCAAATGGCCCAAATGGCTTAAATGGCCCAAATGTCCGAAATGGCCCAAATGGCTGAAATGACTAAAATGGTTGAAATGGCCAAAATGGTCGAAATGGCTGAAATGGCTTTAATGGTCCAAATGGCTGAAATGGCTAAAATGATTGAAATGGCCTAAATTTCAGCAAATCGTTCCAGTAGTTGTTCCGTGAAAACGGAACAAACAGACAGACAGTTCCTTTCGCATTTATAATATTAATAGGGAAGAGCTAATATGAATTCATTGTTAAAATTAAAATATTTTATACTGCATCAAATTTAGTTAGAGAAAGTGAAAAAAATAACAAATTTCTTGGGGATCGAGTCCTATACCTCCTCACCACCAGAGTATTAGAATACCATTAGACTAAATATGTTTAATATTAAATGTCGAATTTTCAATAGGTATTATCCATGTGATCTCTCACTTTAGGATTTAGGAAATTTAGGATGTTTTGTCTCGCTTCCTCTTGTTCTCAGCCGCATGAATAGTGTGATATCGTGCCGTGGACGTTAGCTACGTACCTACTTATCAGAGAGTACTTTATATACTGCTTATGTTATGTAGCGCATGTTCGGTGATATACAATATTTTACCACACGCACGCACGGCTTAAACAGGCGCTGTTCCATCGAAGTAAACATTGGTTGCGCGGGGGTAAACTATGTGAAACACCGATTTGAATTAGGAATATACAGGCTGAACTCATTGTTGTTCCATAATACAATTAAATAATTTTAATAAAATTTACCTATCTAAAAAGTTTTTGGAAAAAAAACGTAAAGCCTGAGGGGAGGGTTCGAACCCTGTACCTCCTAGTTACTGTTGAGCATGGTTAGCCGTTGGGCTAAAGACGCTTAGGAAGATACGTCAAAATTTCAATACGAATTACGCATACAAACGGTCTATCTCACTTTAGGACAGTTTGTCTCGCTCTCGTGGGCCTTAGAATCAAATAAATTGAATCAAGTCGTCATGATCGCCGTGCGCGTCGGTATGATCAATTGCAATATTTCGCCACGGTCGAAGTTTTATTTGGCGCTGTTCCATCGAAGTAAATATCGGACGTGCGGGGTTGATTTTATGAAATGCCGATTTGAATTAGGCGTACATAGCCTCTTAAAGGCGAAAGATCAAAGACCTTCGCTTCAAAGAGGTCAGCAAATTGAACGCACACTTACATAAACTAAAAATTACTTTTCAATTGACGTTGATTAGAAATCGTGGAACGTACAGGACCACACTTGCGTCTCGATTCAACAGCATGCAATGTTTATAATTATTGTTACAAAGTTACAATTACCATGTGCAGATGATGTAGGAAACCACCGTAAAAAAACCAATAACCTACTACCGTCGATTTGAATCGGGTTTTTGTATGTATAGTCTGTTCCTATAAAAGCGAAGCCCGAGTCCAAGAGTGGGCCGTCTATGGGCTAATACTTTTATTGGATATCACAAACGAATCAGGTCGAGTTCAGTTCCTTTGGGTGGAGTTGGTTGGAGTTTCGACTTAAAACTCTTTTCTCCGGTTTCAGCTCCGATGGCCCCGACTTTCCGGTGAAGCAGACATGTATGTAGTTGCTGGAAGGTTCCTAATACTACATTACATACATACTATTGATTCTTGTCGACCTATCTGTGGCTTCCAGTGGCCTTTGTGTAAACTGAATCCTATTGTAGTCATAAGTGGAACATGTAGATCCGCATAAGCCAGAAAAACTGATTGATTGGAAAGAAAGAGACACGGCCTGTATTGTTGAGGAGAATTCCATTTGCGGACTTTTACCGTATGGGAATCACGGTGAGGGCGTTGCGGAGTCTCGCTGGTGTGGTCTTACCCTTGTGGAGGAAGTATATTACTGCCGGAATACCCGCTAAAACCCTCTAATTTTCCTTCCATTCGCCTATAGCCCTGCCAGACGCCAGGACCCATAGCACCCCGCGGCGACAGAAAGAGACACGGCTACCTTAACCACAGAAAACCTGGTTACCACATTCTTGCCATTGAATCCTAAGCATTTGACACTTCCCAAACAGACGTTAGAAATAAGGCCTAATTTTAATACCACCACACAACATTTTTCACGAAACAATTTCAGCGGTTCTAAATGATAATTGCCCAACCACTCTGCTAGACCGTGACGCCGCAGAAACGTGGAAATGAAAACCACGTTATTGGGACACAAAAAGTCGGTCAGATAACACCTGTACACGACATGACCTCGTAAACTGTCATAAGGGCATCGCACATTACGAGTACATTAGCACCATTAATTAACGCTAACTAATTAAATCGACGATAATGTTAGTGCTTGTAAAAAACAGACTATATTATCGGTTGTTATTTTTGGTCGACAGAATCCTTGCGTAAAATAAACAAAAGCTTGAAATATTTAATGTCAAAAAATGTCTTTATAACTCTGCGGTAAGGGTATTAATGGAAGTAATGAAAGTTCTGAACATTCCGCGAATTTCTCTTACGCCATTACCAACGACCTTTTTATCTTTTGTTCTTGATAATTATATTTGCCAAAGTCCTATAGCAGGCCAGCCGAGAGGAATTTGTTATAAAGATAAATTGAAATCTGATATTTTGTGGACGAATTATGCCGTCAGTGTCCATGTTTCGGCCTCGTAGGTCACGACAGGGAGGACGCACTGCTTGAAGACTTTCGTCTTCAAGCATTTCGGGGTGGTCAACGAGAAGACTTGACGGAGCTTATCGAATGCTGCTGAACGGACTATGGAGCGAGCTATGTTGGGTGTTTCTCTTATGGATAAAATTAGAAATGAGGATATGGGCTCGCAAAATTAGCAAGTTGAAGTGGCAGTGGGCCGGTCACGTCTGCCGCAGGACCGATGGCCGCGTCTCGGTAAACGTAGTGTCGGACGCCCTCCAGCCCGATTGAACGACGATCTATGTAAGGTCGCCGGTAGGTGCTAGATGAGGAAGTCAGAGGACAGGGTTGAGTAGCGCCAACTTGGGGAGGCCTACGTCCAGCAGTGTACTAACGAATGGCTAACGACGACTAAGATTTTGTGATAATCAAAAGGAAAGTAAACATTACTAAACAAATATTTTATGTAGGTATGTAAAGAAACAAATCTCACATGGTATAAGTAATAAGCTATTTAAAATATTGCAATGAATACGAAATATTATTTGTATTTCGCTTATCGTCGCCTGTGATACACTTTTGATGATTTATATCCTAATTGCTTCCTATGTCTGCTTCATTTCGATGTATAAGCTCGAGTTGAATTGCTCTATATTCAATATATCAGGAAAGTCATTATCCAAGTCAGTTAATTATAAATATTCCTACAAGCCCGCACATAGAAGGTCAAACAGCGTATTATAGTTAATGAGGAACTCACCTATCATGCTGTATAAGAGCAATAGAACTGGCCACTAGATCTTCAAATTGCTTCTCACTTGCCGAACTACCTTGCCGTTTATGATGGTGCGGGGTGTTTGTTGCTGAAGATACAGGGCTCAGAGAATTCTGATTCTCGACTGTAAGTGTCTTAGGTGCGATGTTTCCGTTGGACTTGGCTCCAAATAGTCGCCATGTAACAGTGGGCGTTGAAGATTCCTGACTTTTTGTTGAACTACTGCTCTTCCACGGAAAAACTCCTCTGTAACAAGGAAATTTTTTAATTAGGACAGTGCATCTCATCTTTATGGCGTACCGGGAAGCAAGAGATTATTCTTCCTAAAATATATGACTTAGTAGTAGTATTTAATATTTGCCTCTTTCGTACGCAACTTAGTAACATTGTCGTCGCATCCATAACTAGCAAAGAGCGAGTGCAACTGCAATAAAAATGTACTGGGTTTGAAAGAGATATCTACATATTCCTAAAGAACTCTTCATTTTTTTTTGCACTGTAGTAAAGCTATAGAAAGCAACCCTTAATTAAACACAAACACATATACAATCTTATAGTAACATCTCTTTTAGGAAATAGAATGATTTTTTAAACACTTGTTTCTTAATATTACCGATAAAAAATAATCAAATTGAGTAGATTAAAAGAACAATAAATAATAAGGGATAGATAATGCCTATGGTATGAGTAACATTAAATGACTCTGCGCTCCCACGGGAAAAATAAATTACTTGGAACGTTCATAGGGAGTCCTACAAGTACATGTTCTAAGACTTGTGTGATTTCATTGTTAAATAAAATTACGGAATAATTTGTTTGTAAAATGAATAACACGCACGCACGCAACCAAGTGCTTCAAATTATAGTGTAGGAATTCTATGAACTGAATAAAACGAAAACAATTTTATGATTCTTTTAATCCCACCGTACTGAGAAGCCAAATCTAGATGAAAACACCGTCAGGTTCCGATAAGAGGGGTCCAAGGAATTATGGCTTCGCCTCGATCAAAATATGCCGACGACCGCGCCAAGTAGATAAGAATAAATAGAAAAGCAGACCGCAAACAATTAATCGAACGCTCCGATTGCAGCCAAGATTTAACAATTGGAAGACGACGATGCGATCTAACATTTTTTTTTTTTTTTTTTTTTTTTTTTTTTTTTTTTTTTTTTTTTTTTTTTGAGGCGGGGAAAAATGACTAACCGATTTACGCACTCTCTGGGCCGTCACTAGGAAACGGCACGAATCCACGGGGGGCGATAACGCTAGCAATTGTATGCTCTACTTGCGCTTCGTCCGCTATGGATTACACAGAGGAGTGTGGAGACTCCGAGCGATGCCGCACGGGCGAGCAACCTCAATACCCACTAAAAAACCCCTCCTCCCTTCGCGGCCCTGCGCTTTGATGTGAAGGAAAGACTGAGATGTAGAACATAGTTACTCAGCAGTCGATCCAGCGCATAAAGTGCTGAAGTGTGCCCCGGGAGAACACACTCCACTACGGAACGGGGGTAGTTGTAAAATCCCTTGCTGACCTAGTAGCTAAGGGCCCCCATCGTTCCGGATCCTAACTCAGGGAGGGAAGTAATGCGCGTACCTGCCTCTCCGGGTGCCGGCTGAAGGCCGGCGACCTCGAGAAGAGACCGTAGCACGCGCCCTAGGACTTCGCTCCCTATCCCTCTCTGCGGCCTCTTTCAGAGACATAACTGCCTCACAAAAAGAAACCGCAGTATCCCAGCGGTCGTCGCTCTGCAACATGGCCGTTACCAAATCGCCGAGCGATGCGACGGCTCCTAACTTTGTCTCGAGCTCGAAACGCTGCGGCGCCCAGGCAGCGCACTCGACAAGCGTATGAAACGCCGTATCGGGCGCGCCACACTGTCGGCAATCCGGAGAAGGCAAGCAGCCCACAATGCGAAACAGATACTGGTCGAAGCAACCGTGTCCGGTCAGTATCTGCGTCGTCCTGAAGGTGAGGGTGCCGCTAGTGCGGTTAACCCATTCCTCCAGTTGTGGCCTGATTGCGTCCACCGTAAAGCCGCCGGCCGCAGGGTGTTCGAGGTCACGAGACCAGTCGACGAGGCAGGAAGCGGTTTCCCGCTTCCTGACCGTCTCTATCTCGACTTGACAGAAGGTCAGTCCTCCAGCTAGGGCATCCTGCTGGGTACGACGAACCCTGGACAGGACGTCTGCCTGGAGAGGCCAGGGCAGCTCGCCTGCCAAGAGTGTCGCCGCCGTCCAAGACACTGTACGATACCCACGTATGGTTCTCACGGCCAGAACCCGCTGCGCCCGGTGCAGCAGGGTTCGATTGTGGCGGTGAAGCGACTCGAACCAGACGGGGGCACCGTAAAGGGCCATACTCCTCAGACGATGCGATCTAACATATCTCAATACAGCGCGAGCCTGTAAGTGGCACATTGAGAACATAGACAATATCGACGGGTGCAAAGTAAATAAAGTTATCTACAAAATGATGATTTTTAGTTTATTGTACAATCGTTTTAATAAAACAGTTCTTTACAATAGGACATTATTTGTTTTGCATATATCTCATTATTTCAATAAATTTTCGTACGTAAAAAAGCCAGCTACGTTCTTTCAAATACTACGAAGTTAATACGACCACCTTTTCGCTCTCCTGTAAAGTAGCTATTTTGCAGATATCTCTTTTTACTTTGCACCCGTCGATATAGACAATGCAATGTACACAGGTATGTATGTAAATAATATATTGTATCAAATACCTATTAAACATGCGACGTATTATAAACCCGAAGACTTAGTTACCAAAGTAAACAGTTAGTCGTGGAAGACCTACATTTACTGTTTGTTTTAAATCTTTATTTCGATTAATATACAAGTAGAGCTAAATCGAGCAGGACTTAAGGTTAATTACTGTTATAGATAATTAGAGACAATCGATATCACACCCTTACTAACATATATCTATAGAGATGTCAATAACAAACTGAGAGAATTGGTACTTTTAGAAAATAATGGCAATGTTCAAAATGCCCTTTTAGTTAATACTACTCATACTATTTTAATTAACCTCGCTCAGTATATTCATAAAATAACTCGAATACACGCTAAGACTCCCGCATAGCAAAAATTTATTCAATAAATTTAATCTTGTGACTACGAAGTTCTGTTAAAAATAGCAAATTACTCTCCCACGGCTTGTAATAAAGATTTTAAAACCGGGTTATTAATTGTTACACTTATATAAATACTGTATAATCATGAATTCAAATTGAAGTTTTTATTGAAACTTAGTTTCCGGTAATAGAGAAAATGCTGAGAACTAAAGAAGGTACTCTCGTAAATTATCTTTAATAACTTCAATATTTGATATGATATAAAGCAGTGGCTTTCAATCTTTTTAAATACGCAACCTCTTTACAGGTTAATTTTGCCCCCCCCCCCCCCCCCTCTGGGTCATAGACATATAAAAGTTAGTAATTTATAAGACAACGTTTACGTTTTGTTCTATTTTGTTACTCATATTAATTATCGGGGCCTTATACTTTGCAAAAAGCTACTGTGCTTAGAAAGTAGCTAAGTACGAGGTAGACATTTAAATTGCCTTTTCCGCTTTGTCGGTGACCCCCCGAGCAAGGCTCTGCGACCCCTAGGGGGGTCGCGACCTACAGGTTGAAAAACACTGATATAAAGTATTTTTTATTTCATATTTTAAATAAATATTTAAATGCCCACCTATTTCTTACTCTTATGTTATATAGATTCAGATAAATGTAAGTAGACTTAGTACTGTATTTCGTGTACTGTTTCTGATGAATTATAATAACTTATTTGCAAGAATAATTTTTGTCATGCCATTGTCTTGATTGAATACATATTACGTAAATGAAGCTAATGTAGTATTATTTGTATTTTATTCCATTGTTATGAAAGTCATACATATAAATTAGAAGTCAACTTCCTATTTAAGTCTAGTGGGAATTAACACATATGACATCTTAGCAACGGAAAATTGATGAATATCTGAACATGATTTGTATGGAAAATCTTAATTTTAGTATTCTTTACTGTTATTTCATATATATAGATTATAGACAGCCTTAGCAACATATGTGGTTTAAAGTATACATAACATTACCTCACGTTCAATTTTCTCATGGTGATAAATGAAATCCACAATTAATTTTCGTTATATTAAAAATTAAACACCGCTATCATGAGCAAAACACTCCAACTCACTTGTGACGAAATAATAAAAACCGAAATCATAATAACCCATGAAAATAAATTCTATTCTACTTTTCGAAACTTATGTGATTTGTTCTAACACCATTACGGTATTATTATAATACTTCTACGGTGGTCTTCATAACCAGACTAGACTTCATCGAGTCAGCCGGAATGACATTGTGATAACACGGACCAGTCTCGCGTGTGGGATGTTTGATAAATTGCTGCCAATTGTCTGTTTTAAATGTGTCTTATATACATATTATATATTTTTCATCTGTTTCATTTCGCATGTGGTACTTAAATTATATATATTAAATTCGGTTACTATGGGATGCTAAATTAATAATAATTGAGGTTATAAGAACCAGAATGGTGATGATCATGATGATGACAAATACTGCAATGGGTTATAGATCTATAAGCCATAAGAATATTTTGAGAAAATTCATAGCGTGGTTGTGCTTCATGTAAAAATTAAACTTAGGTTTTAGATTACAATTCTATTTTAGCTAAAATATTAGTAAGGCCCGTTTGATTCTTGTGGTATGAATCAAAAGACAGTACATGTTTGTGTAGTCAAATGTTCGTTCTGCAGTATTTATTGTTGGTATCTACTTGTAATACTCTAACAAAATACTCGTTTATAGATTACCTGCATTTACGTACATATACATATATTTACGTGGCAAAGCTTTTTACTGAAGATATAATGAACAAAGGCTATACACAAAAGGCCACTTCGTTGCGTATATTATATATATATATATATACACCACAAATTACTTAATTAGTTGGGATAAAAATTATCCATTTTTTTATACCCGTTACTAAAAGTACATAAATATTACTAAATATCCCATAAATTGTTCATTTCCAAACACACACATAATCTATTACATACTTTTACAGATACTGTCTTATATGACGTATATTGTTGATGTAAGTTATCTTTGGTTAAATAATTGTATGTGACTTATATAATACATAATAACGATTTACACGTGTAGTCGCCTTGGGAATAAGATCATTAATAATTTAATTCACAATCACAACAAATAGCAGTTCCTGTAAACGAAACCTGTTTAGACCTGTTTTACGTTTAGAATGTAATAAAAATAACAGAGGTATTTAATAACTTAAATCGGGCAACCCATTTTCGAATTCATAAAATTCTACCATCACGTTCAATATGCCGTAAGACAATCGGACACTTGTGATATAAGTTATTAATAAAACATTGAAACCGCAATTCTATTGAAATTAGAATGATTTCAGTCACAGTTTTGAGCATAACATCCTTGTTCCAATCACATTTAAATTTAGACATAGGCAAAACGTATAACAGTTTCAAATGCGAGCGATAATTTCAATTGGCGTAATTTCAACTAAAGTGTTGCCTAAATCATTATTCAAAGGATACAGAACCTGTGAACTATAAAAACTTGATTGCTATTATTAATTAATCAGTATTCGAGAATCGTGCAGAAAAACAAATTATGAACGACCTTCTTATTATTTGCGTTGTAAATGCTAACGATTTGTATGCTACCAGTGATGTGAGAACAAATGAAACAAATTGAGCATGAAGCAAAAACTTTACTGAACTCGATAAATAATAAAGATGTTTCTGCTGCCGTTAGGAGTTGAAATATAAGACCGTAGAGTCCATCAGTAAAAAGATTCTTCAAATAGATTAGTAAGAAACTCTCAAGCTCGAAAAAGATCCTCTTGTTTTTCTTGTCGAAATATTAAAAAAACAGCTTTACAGTGAGGAAGAAAAAGAATAGAATACAATTTATTTATTTATATTAATTCATTAACAAAAACATTTGTGTCTGAAATATACATACATAGTATAATTACAATTATAAATATATACTTTATTGCATACATGATCAAATTGATCATGTATTAGCAGAAGGTGATGTCAGGAGCCTAAAGAACAGACGAGCGTGCATGACAAGAGCTATGAATGTCAAAGAAGCAAGTGAGGTGTGTAAGAATAAACCTGTATGTCGCTCTGCTGCTCGTGCCTACCCCGCAAGGGACCTGGCGTGAAGTTATGTATGTATGTATGTACTTTATTGCATAACATTAAGAGAAATTTAAGTACAGAAAACAATATGGGGTCTTATCACTAAATGCAATTTCTTCCAGACAACCTTAGGATGGATTAGAGAAAAAATGTGTAACATGTGGGTTTTGCAATATAAATAAAGTAGGTAGAGAGCAATAGAGGTACTTTACTAGGAATACAGAAAATATTGAAGAACAGTTTCAAAATCTAGTTAATGGTTGCAAAAATGCATAGAGGTGTAAGCTGTCCACGTTGCCCGAATAACATTGTTTTGAAAGTGGAAGTTACCTAATATGGCCAGGACTACTCAGGACAATCAGTCCACACAGAGCGTGTTTACGGTTTAAAAACCTACACACATTATTTCGAGCGTCTTGAACTTCAAAATATATTACACCAAAATCCCAATGTCGGTTGTCGCAATTCAAATTTCATACTGTGCTTGAATTCAATTAAGATTGTGAAACTTGTTGCTATTCTACAAAATGAATCGAGATTTACTTCAAAGTTGGAAAGTTTTTAGCAACTATTGTCGACATCTGCAGTTAGTACTATAGGAAATGTACCCGTCGAAAGCCCGACCTGATTCCAAGCTTTCACAAACTTGGGACGACATATTTGTTTTTGTTTACAAAATTTCCTGTTCGACTCGAGTGACTTTAAACTGCCGTAATTTCTGCTTATTGTCATAGCAGAACAAAAGGTTGCGTAAAACAAAGTACAGTGCATGTTTCCATCAATTGTTTTAGATGCTAATCTGCGAGTGCTTGGTAAAAACGACGCGGGAGCTGCGATCGCGGTGCCGGGCGGCGCATGGTACAACTTGGTACGCGACATGCGCGTGCGTCTCTCAATGCGCCGATGGTGGGGATTATCAACACGACCTGCTGACTTGTAAAGCCTTGCACACATCCTTTTCTCAGAGCTTACAATCGCTTCGATTACTCAAATGAATGCAATTTTTATACGAATGTTTTTTAAATATGCGAAATACAACTGCGACAATGACATAGACATACAGTTGTTGTTAACTTCATTTCTAAATCTTAGAAAATTGCCTACTTCAGTTGCTCAAGTCTATTTTGGCTATTGTAGTGAAGGCGACAGTAAAATGTAAGAGATAATATTTTTATTTAGGACAGATACATTGTTTAACAATATATACTTATATATATAAAGCTGAAGAGTTTGTTTGATTAAACGCGCTTATCTCAGGAACTACTGGTATGATTTGAAAAATTCTTTCAGTTTTAGATAGCCCATTTATCGAGGAAGGCTATATATCATTACGTTAAGACCAATAGGAGCGGAGCACCAATGAAGAATGTTTCAAAAGCGGGGGGTTTTGAAAACAAACTCCACGGAGACGACGTCGCGGGCACAGCTAGTACTAAATAAATAAATAGTCAGCAGACAAACACACATACTGCATATATCCAAATTAAGCATGATATGCTTGTGTTATGGGTAATATACAACTCTAGGGCCGATCCCAGAAACACAGATTACACAGACTGTACTGAGCAAAAATAAAATAAAGGACACAATATAAATTCTAAATCTGGTTCCAGACTCAGTGTTATGCTGACCACTATAACCAGCGCTTTTCATGAGCCTGGGAGAAGCAGGTAGAGTCATGGAAGAACAGAGAGGACAATATCGACCAATATATATACCAATGTTCCTTTAATTTTATTCAACCTTAATAAAAACATGGGTATTTATATTTTGACTTCAATTTAGATGCTTTAAAATTAAAGAAATGTAAATGACATAAATCTTTAAATATCAACTTAAATGTCACTTCCTCATTGGCGTTTTCTTATCGTCATTAACAAAATAAATGATAGCAACACACCATTTATTTTTTACTAGCAATTTTGGTATGAAGACTGTAAAGGGCCACTTTAAACCTTTACGGCCTTACTTATAATAATCTCGTTAAGAAACGATTAGGCATATTTTAAGTAAGAGAATCAGAATGCGACCCTAATCAATGAATATCTTTTTCTGCACTTATAAACATGTATTACTAACAATACTATACTTGTTGAATACCTAACAGGAGCACAGGTAAACGAAATTTGAATGATTAACGTAGGTTGTATCAAAAATATTCGACTAAAGAGGAGTTTATGGGTAAGATTTTCACTAATCAGTTGTTGAGCAGTTTCTTTAAATTTAACAAACGATTATAAGTAAGGCCCTTAAAGTGATCAATAAATACATTTATTACAGCTTAGGTTCCGACAAAAACAAATTCCACCTGCATATGTGTAAAAACACATTTTATTACCTGTCGGCATTTGACCCAATTGTAATTCTTTTATGATCGTCTTCTTTTGTTTACTTATTTATTGGCATACGTTTCTAGGCAACAGTCTATTGTTCTGTTGTAATCGTTTACGGCCGCTTGCGGTCGAGCCAGGTGTTGCGGATTATGTCGACTACGATACGGGCAAATTTGCATTTGTGAGGTATAAAACGACGGCTTGATGGAGAGAGAGGGCAGTTCAGCGACAACTACGATCAAGGCGTGAAGTGTGTACAATCGAGAATCTAATAGTGACGGACTTGCGCGTTTTAATTAATGACGACCTTCTGCATTATGTTTGGATTTGTTGTGTTCGGTTATATTTGTACCTGTGTTATACGTGTTTGTATACTTCTAATAAACTCTTTAGTAATTCTAACGGCATTTTATGTCGAGTCCCGCTAAACTCGTAACACATTTTTATATACGAGAAGTAGATAAAAAATTAGCCCTGTTACATTCCCAGCATATTGTGCGTGACTAAAGCCTACTAATTGACTGCTAACTTCGGACAGATGTAGGCCAACTGGTCTCAAGTCTGCGTCAATGCATAAATACATTGTCATTCAATTGTATCCTTTTCGTTATGTTTAACAGCATTTACTTGTTTGCTATACAAATCGACGCCTTTATTAAATGTAACCTTGATGGCTTATCAACGAAAATCATGTCTATATTATTTCCTCATACAATGATATATCCAAATTGTCATCACCCGGAAACAGTAAAACGGATATACAAAAGCAGTATTTTATTTATTTTGGGCTATGTAGTTTTTAAAACAACAACTCAAGGTTTCCTAATGTGTTATGTGAATAGAAGGGAGCCTCTTTAGGGCTGAAAGGAATCGTATGCGGTGATAGCGTTACCTACTTTCCTAGATTGTATAATATTTGAAACATTAATGATTCTTAAATATGGGGCGATGACAGTGTTAACAGTTTATATATTGTAACATGACTTGGAGCTCTCTGCTGTTTCTACGTGAATGGACTTTAAAGCCATATTAGATGATTTCTGTTTTTAAATTCGGAAAAGTCACCCAATATAAGTCATCTATACTAGGTATAATATTATAAAGAGGTAAAAGTTTGTGATGTTGTAGGGGTAGTCTCTAGATCTACTAAACCGATTTTAAAAAATCTTTTACTGTTGGAAAGCTACGTTAACAGGGAGTGTCATAAGTTATATAAGCTATATACCACGGAAGCAGGACAGAGCGCGGGTGAAACCGCGCCGGGCTGCTAGTAAAATATAAACTTAAATCATTCAATATCGTTGAATTCGCGTTGCATCCTTTCACATCCATGCCTTTCCAGCAAAATGTTCAGTTCACCCTCCTCCACCTATTTTAAGTAGTCAATTTTAACATTGGTTGAATTTTCTTAAAATGTAAGACCCACAACTGATTCTACAATTGTAGTTAATATTCTGAATTTAATCCATTAAAAAAAATATTTGGAAGTAAATATCTCCTTCAACATAACACAAATCCATGCACGTTGTTTTGCACGCTACAAAGAATGCTTATACAACCAACTATGCTAGGAAACATTCTTACTCATTTATAAGATCTCAATCTTAATGTTACTGCTCCACACATCAAGATTAACGTTTTTCAAAAAACCTAGTTCTTTGTTGCTAAAATCGTTTAATCAAGATTAATGTTGAGAAAGTTCAATGACACTAAATGGAATGTTTTCCACGTTTCCAGCTTACACATCACATGCATAAAATAGAGTATTAATATAATGGACATTTATAATCACATTTTGCTGTGGTATAATTAGTGTACTTATCGTTGGTCAATTGCGATGAATAAGAACCAACGTGTTTGTAATTGAAAATGAGAATAATTATGACACATGAAAAACGATTCAAAGTGGAAGTAACGATAGATAGATAACACTGTATGTACACCATTACAGAAAACTTACAAACTAGTAATAACCTAATTGGGTACAAAGGGCGGTCTTATCGCTAAAAAGCGATCTCTTCCAGACTACCCGTGGCAAGAATATTCTAATAAGGAGTGGCGATGGTGGTATATATAATTATTGTACGATTATTTACATACATTTTAATAATAAATATATTACTATACTATATATACACATAAGTTATATACATATAGGTACAAGATATGGTGATAATACGCAACTGTTTAAACATAATAAACATAGAATAGAATAGAATATACTTTATTGCATAACATTCAGATACAATTTAAGAATTTTAACTACAGAAGACAATAGGCGGTCTTATCACTAAAAGCAATTATAACTATATGCAATATAATATCTACTAATTTTATAAAATTACGTATCATTATATTGCAGATAGAATTTCCTGACCAAGATCTTAAATGTTAGGGATTTTGCTTGTCTGACAGCAACAGGCAATGAATGAATAGATATATCATAAACTTATTGCGATCCAAAATTAACGATTACAAATATGTATTACATTAGTTTGTTAAGACAAGGTGACCGATTGCTTAAATCTGTTCTAGGTAATCTAACTTATGACAAGAGCTTACTCTTAGGACAAGTTTAATCCCCCCAAAATTCTTCTTAAGAAGCACACAACATAAAAATGAATGTTTGTCTGTATTTCCTTTATAGAATCGTAAACTATACATTTGATCATGTGATGATCTTTAGCAAAGTTGTTGTGCATGAGCCAGAGGTTTCTGAGTTGGTTCTCAATTGGACTCGGTAGGTGGCGCTGCTGTCGGCATAGCTATTGAAGCTTTTCCGGGCAGGACGACGTCTCCGGGACCGCTAGTTTTAAATAATAGCAAACTCATTTCTCTTTCGTTACACTTAGCAAAAAAATATGCAGCCGCGTAAGAAAAGTTGGTAAAGAGTATCTTTTCCAAGATCGAAATCAAAAATACAATAAAATATTTATTAGAAAAATGAAAGCAAAGCAATGATAAAGATAAATACAATTCTAATTGTGTCTTTAATCTTTCGAATATGTGACGATTGCATTTTTATCAACTTTAGCTGCTAAAGAAGATATGAGGTGATAATTTACATGCAAAGCAACGAAACGATCAGGTGGGCCATCTGCCTGATTGCTGGCTTTAAGCAATAAAAAAATAATTTTCGAATCGGTTTTTTTTTCAATTTTTTTCAATAACAGAGAATTGAATATAGAACGGTAAAGTTAATAAAAGTAGTAGGTTAATAAAATACCTTACGTCTTTCATGGAAAACGACAATACTATCGGCATAAAATTATCGTTTTGTTGAAATCAATTATCATTAATGGCAAGGCTTCTAGTTTGAGCGAAGGTTTAGATCCATTTTATAACATAGTGTGTATTCGAACTACGTTTTATTGATGCTTACATTATTTCTTAGCTAAAATTATTGAATAAGTATTGCAGGTTTCTTTTTAATGATAAATATACTCTTTGTTAACGAATTACCATGGAACTATCACACGACGACGACTGACAACTACGACACAAGTTTTCGAAGAAGCTATCAGTAATTCCGAAGAAATGATTACTCTGATCACAGAACGGATCGATTTGCCTAATTAATTGAACTATACATTCCCCAGATAATCTACCAAAAATATCAGCGTTACTCAGTGGTATGGAATTTGCGCAACTCCCCACAAGGTATCATCACGTACGCTACAACATTAATAACGCACTCAATGCCTACCAAAATCGGGACGTCGAAAATAAATAGTATTCAAACCACGCCCGCCCATCCATTGTTATGTTTGTAACATTCCATCGCAGTTCGTGACCTTCTGTACATCACGGATTGTTCAGATCATTCGCCGCGGTGTTGGCGGTGATTATGGCTTCATAACCTGTTGGTATCGTTCTCGTAGTGTTATTTCTTTGACAGCGACTGTTATATTAATACCTATGTTCAACAAATTCAATGTATGGGTGGGTATATAAGCTTTCATCATCTAGTATACAAACAAGAGCTATATTATCAATTGTATTTCTTTTGAAAGAATATTAACATCAAAACTGTTGATTTATGTCCTAACTGGTGTTCAGCAACCAATATTTTAATAGAACGATATCACTATATTAACTAAGTACACAAAGTTTACTGTTGCTCGCATGTATATTGTTAGAACACACTAACTGTCACAGATTGCCAAAATCCTGACAACGCTGTCATTACGCCTGTGCTTATTATCTGATGTAGTGTGGGATTTTGGAACTTCAACGTTTGTAGTTATAAGTTCCGTGTATTTTTAGTTAATTTGCATTGAATGTTGTGAACATTAGGTGACTTCCTAGTTATACAATCATAATAATTTTGAAAGATATAGTCGCATTAAACAAATGACTTTGGTGACACAGAAATGACAACCACTTTAAAGTAAGTATTCTACAATTTCATTCGTGATTTTATTTAAATTTGATTTTTTAAATGAAAATTTATTGGTAGATATTGAAAACTACATAGAATCCATAACGCCAAATACAAGTTAATTGGGAAATATCTTGCGGTTCTTAAGATGCGTATAAATAGATCGATTTGACTAATATTCCATAGTTAACGGACACTTGTTCCGAAATATGATCAAGCTGAAACAACTTGTAACGCTTCAGTTAGTGGCTCCATATAAATTTCAACGGCTGAACGACCTTCACAGTCTATTCTGAATATTAAACCTCTATCAAATAACGATCACGCGTGATTTAGTCATTTTGCGAATGACATCCTTTATACTTGATATTTTATGCGTATATATTTGCAGTATTCTCACGTTTTGAGTGTTTGAAATTTGCCTGCAAGTAATAACTCTGTAGTATAAAACTTGGAAACGCAACTTTTAATTAGACACAAACAGCTGTTTGAGTAGCTATTATGAATAACATAATACTGATTACTAATTTCATAAAATTTCATATACTTTAAGGAAATAATTTTTGGAATAGGAACATTGAACCATGAATTCTATAAATGATATCTAAACCCTTGAAATAGTATTTTCAACAATGAAACAAACGTCTGCAGCTCGATACTTTATGGGTTATTATGGTAGCTAACTTACTTATGGACTTCAATTAATTCAGGAATGCTGACTTTTATACCGTGATACGAGAATATACGAGTATAATACTTAAAAGAAATTCTTAACGTCGGAACACTGCATAAATAAAGACGATAAGTTTCAAAGATCAAGACAAGTCAATGACATCTCAACCAACACAAGGGCTTCTTTAAATTCACTCACACCCGTTATAATAGAATTACCTGTACAGAATATATTATTTAAATAAAATTTATCTTTGGTTAGAATAAATGCAATAATGTTATTTACTTGACATTATTACTTAATTAATTCCTACAGATCAAAAAACAAATTCTCGTAAATTTTAGACCAGAATGACCAATCTTAAGTCCGTATAAATTTCTCTTTCGAGTTTACTTTACCTTTAACGCGAAGTTTTAGAATAAGCCCTGCGGCCAATTCTTATGCCAAAACATACTATACAAAACCCAATTTCGTATATCATCCACGGACAAATAAACCATTAAAAGCCCGAACGACCACCCAAAGCCCGAAGTCCTTGAGAGGCCACGTTATACGAGAAGATACCAAAGGCTTCAAAAACCCAGCTTCGGCATGTAATTGCTTACTGAGCGAGTGGCGGAGCAAAAAGTTTTACTCGGGACTCCAACCTACTACCTACATACGACATCACCTGTAATGGCAACAGAGGACGAAGATCAACAATAAGGACAAACAAAACAATATATTTTATAACAACACAGGTCCACCAAAAAAGTTGTGTTTTTCTCGGTGAACGTGAACTGAAGTGAAAATTGGGGATCAATGAGCAAATAGTCGAAAAACACCCTAAGAACCGATAAAGATCACGATCTTTTTATCGGTCGGTCGATCGGTTTTGGGTTTTTCTTGATTATTTGCTCATTGACCCTAACTCTAACGAAAAAATACGCCAGAAATCCATAATCTGACGCCCAGTACATACATTTTTTTTGTGAACCTGTGTAATCATTCATTTATTCAAAAGATTCCAACATAACTTTCAAAGGCTAAAATCGTGATTCACAAGATGAGGGATTTCGATAAACAAAGTGAACCGTGAAGGCGGATATTGTTTCTAACGTAATTCGCCACGTTATCGTCGCTAATCGATAACTGAGATGGCGAAAACGCTTATCATTAATTCGAGTTTTATAATCTCCAATTGTTTCGAAAAACTTGGTAAGAAGATATCGGCCAAATCCATGCCAACACCTCCAATACTATACAATTCAAAGTATTTTGTATAAACCAATTATTATGTTTGAAAAGGTTTTAAAGTCCATTCGAGACCCTAGTTTAAAAGTTAGAGGAGGCAAATATGAACTTATATTTCTCCCTCTCTGGACTTTAAGTATCCGGGTAACAAAAATTCCCAATGGAGCAGTTCGGGTTGCATAACAAATTTGAGAAATGTAAATTGCAGAAATGCCAATTAGCAAGGAAATATAAGTTGATTTATGCTTCATATTTAAATTTTAGGATATATATAAAGCTAAAGTAAGCCTTAGCATTATTAAGGTGCAATAAGCCCTTGAACTAAAAATAACTATATCAGACAATAATTTTAGATCAATGGCTAAGCTGATAAGATAAAAGCAAGAATATATGATGGATGTAGTAGTATGCCAGTGTCACACATTTGACTTAGACACTTGCATGTTTTATTAATTTTGTGTTTATAATAAGTGTAGCTATTATCAGAATTACTCGTACAGGTATCAAATTTTAATTTATAGTTTATTAAACACAGCAAAATGATAAATGAATTTAGACAAAATGAATAAATGTCAGTATAATAGAGAGAGACTGCTTTTAAGGCGGGGTTTGATATCCAAGTACACTCGGGGCAAGTGTATTCGGGGAGCTACTTGTCGCTACTTTACACTATACTACTTCTATTGTGGTAATTGGCATACCGATGGTACTTTACAACGACGCGGCATCTGATTCGAGTATACTAGGACGATACTCAACTATGTCGTCAACTGATCTGACATTGTAGTCTTGAAAATCAACAGATTGATAACAGTAACCTCGGATCACTGCAACTCGTTATGCGTATAAATTTGTGTGAATTTTAATCTATACGAGTTCTCTCGGTTTGAATATATTCTGATCGTGTCCATGCGGCTATACGTAACAAGAGGTTCCAATTTCCTTCAAACAGCCTGGTTAGGTGTACACAGGTGTTTTCCAACTATTTCCGATACAAGCCATAAATGTACGGTACATTAACGCAACAGCCATGACAAATGTTTCGCAAGTATTTACCCAACCTCCGGTTCGTATCTCAGACGACACGGCGACGTCTCGTGTCCATAACAGCTCTATACCCGTGTGAATCAACAAGACCTGACGCAAGCAAACGTGAGTTTTTTTAGTGGGTATTGAGGTTGCTCGCCCGTGCGGCATCACTCGGAGTCTCCACACTCCTCTGTGTAATCCATCGCGGACGGAACGCAAATAAAGCATACAATTGCTAGCGTTACCGCCCCCTGTGGATTCGTGCCGTTTCCTAGTGACGGCCCAGAGAGTGCGTAAATAGGTTAGTCATTTTCCCTCGCCTCAAAAAAAAAGCAAACGTGAGTTGCTATCAAAACCAACTGTTAATACCGTCAAGTAGGCTTCTAATCCTAACATACTTGGAACTTGATCCCTTAATTCAACCGCAAAGGTTATATTTGCAAATCTCGTTACTAATTGACTATTTAATTGGATCTACTGAAACGTTAGGCTTATATTGTCTTTAGTAATGTTATTAACATTCTTTAATATGTATTAAAGTATTTTTTATACCTGTTACATATTACATGTAGTTACTTTTCCCTCGATGATCTTATATTTTCAGAACACTTAATTCTATTCATTTTAATTACGTCATCTAAGACTATACTAAGAGGAAAAATACCATTTTTTGTCCCGAAATCAGCATCTTACGTAAGAAGTTTCATAAAGAATTATTACTCGTTTCTTATTAAAATTTTAATGACATAGCAATCACCAGAAGTAGGTAATGTTAAATGCCAAGGTTAGGAAAATTAGAGAAACATTCAGTATATGAACTTACATCATTTCACCTTTGTTGTATTTTGCAAGTCTGAGATGAAATACTTAAATAAATGCTTTAACAAATTTCACTATCAAATATATTGTGGTCAGTATCTTCTTCTTCTTTGCTTATTAAGTATGATCACAGACATAACAAGAAAAATCCCATATCTGTCCCACTGTTGGGCTTGGGTCTTCCAATATATTAGAGGAATGGACAGTATACCAGTCAAACTTGTCCAAAGCGGTTTAGTAGGATTGAAACATGGTTATCTTGATGTGCACCTTTAAATTCGGTGTTTTAGTTCACGGTTAGCACCTGAAAATTGTGTCAGTGTGCAGATTAGGTATCTGCCCGAAATACCTTTCTCGAGAAGTGCATGCTTCCTAATTAGGATTCGAACTCGCGTCATTTGAGTTATGGACGCGAGTGCGTTAACCACTAAGCTACCACGGTTTTTGATCAAAGATAAATATTTAGTCATTAATAAATAAGGTTTAATTACTGATGATTACCAAATTGGCATAAACAAGAATGATATAACACATACCTACTCAAGAAACAACACCATTAATCTGGGCATTAACCTAGAAATTTGGCAAGTCATACACGGTCTAAACGGCCTCGTATTCTGTTTTGTAAGCTGGGATGATCGGCCCAGACCTATTTACGTATTTGGCGAGGTCCAATATCATGCCGCGTGCCCGGGCTGGCTATAGATAGTGCATATGTATTTTTCTTCTTTAGTACAAATCATTCAATTTTAGTGCAGTTGGTATGCCGTGTTGTATTGGTGGAAACACCGCCAGTCAAAACCAAGCGTTTCGCTTCATCTTTTCGGGTGCGCACTGCCAGAGTGGAATAATTTGCCGGAGTCTGTTTTTCCTGACAAACACAATCTTGAAGTCTTCAAGTCACGAGTGAATAAGTATCTTCTAGGTAATCGTGCTCCATCCTAGAGCTAGACAGTGGTTAAAAGCAAACCTATATTTCTGTATTAAAAAAAATTGACTCTAAAACTTTCTACATTGATATTGTATTCGCGGTTTTAACTCTGTATAAAGACCTCTTTGAATGAGATGGGATTCATAATGATCTAGTTGGAATGATGAGAAGCATCTCTGGCTTCTAAGGAGTTATATTAGAAGACCGACACTATCCTACCGATATTTTCGATCGGTATAAAATTCACAATGGTTACACATCGAAAAATATTAAAATCTTGTAATAATGTCTACATATTTTCTCAACATGAGTAACCAGTAAACAGCAAATGTTGCAGTATAATATATCAATCATATTTGGCTTAGTGAACGGAGAAAAAATATTTCTAACAAGCGGTAAACTTGTTACATTGTGACCTGTTATTATGCTTAAATTTTATAGTATTTCTATAAAGTTGTTTATTAGATCCTTCAATAATTTCGCAGTAAATACAAAGAAATTCCCAACGGATAGCATGTTATGTAATTTGATCATGTTTATTGCTTGAGAGACTGTTCGATCTCGATGACAACTAAGTTTAACACTGACTATGACTATTTTATAAACAGTCAGCACTCAGTATATAGCTTATGGAGTTGCTATAATAAAATTGAACAGATACTATAGTTATGATTATGAATCGTGTTCATTTCCTATTAATATACTCGTAGAAGCCGTGCGAGTCTAGCAAAAATGGAACGCAAATAATAAATATTTGCTCGCATCAAAGGGGAACACACATGATCCCAGCACTCAGCCTTTGTAGGAAATAGGTTAAGAGGGTATACGCGAAGTCTATTCAAACAGATGCCTGAAGCAATCTATTTTACTGGCCTTCGCATACACGCATAATACTGGAAAGCTTTTTTATCAAAAACACTTTTGTAACATTAAAGCAACCCAATTCATATGAAAGATATTTTATATGTCGGGTACATTTTTTAACTTAAAGTAAAATAAGAATAGGTTGTTTACTTACCAAGATTGTTATCATATAAATAATGGAAGCATTTTTAATTCAGACAATTCTTACTCGTATTACAAGTGGTTAAAAATGCTTATTGGTTAGATAAAACACAATGCGAAATACAGAAACAACTTAGTAAAAACTAGTAAGATAACACTACAATAAACAATATCGACTATAAATCATTTTTAACGAAATATGATATTGTTTGCGCCAAACCTCTGACTCTCCAGATTAGCTACAGAAAGTTGAATAATACCTGATATTGTATGAAAAATTTAGTATTGTGCAACCATATGTCACTAACTAATCAAGAGTATATCGAACATTGTAATAATAAACAACTAAGTAAATACGTACTCACGTAGCGTTAGAACACATTTTATCTCCATTCTTTCAACTGAATAGCTATTGTACGTGTTATTTATTAAAACAGAGAAAATAAATATTGAGCACTTAGAGATACTACTGAGCTGTGAAACGTGGACATGACTGAAAACATATGTTTGAGTTTCGACATTTAAATTTATTTACTTTATGACTTCAGCACTAAGTAAATCATTTAATACAAAGTATTTGCACATCAAATTGTTACAAATTGATAGTCTGCGAATATAACCAGTTTTCTTTAGCTAGAAATTTGATATAGACAAAATATGTAAAATATCTACCAGTAATCAGAAAGGAGATGATAGTTATAGACACCGACTAATCCCAAATGTGAAATTATAAATAGATGAAAGTTAAATTTTTATCATTCATCGTCCAATACAACCCAGATTTACATTTTATTCCAATATTAAAGGAATATACCTATTTGAAATTTTTCAAAGTTCTTGCGTATATCATAAAACGTATAAAGAACGCGCGAATAAGTGAAACATTCCCCAATGATAAACAAAATAATTGCTTATTTATTTATACAAGGAAAGTTGTTCCAAATAAGATAAACATTTAGCTACAACATAACAGATGATCATCAAAAACATTGAGTTTACTGGGTAGTACAACTACACTAATTGTTGTTGCTTGGCAAATCTCTAAGTTATTGCCAATGGGGATTGTTCACAAAAAATTACCCTCTGATTTTATATTTTTATTACGTAAAATAGGGTGTTTTAAGATACTATTTGAAATTTTTGTATTTTAAGCGATAGTTTTTTTATAATTCGATTTTAAAATTATTTCTCCGATGACGTCATAAGGGATAAGTTTACTTTGATTTCTTTGCCTAGAAAACAAAAATAATAAAACTTACTAATCATAATAATCTGTGCTACTACTGTTTAAATGTCGCTGTCATTACTCATTTCGTATCGTGATCATTTTAGTCTTTTTCGTCGCTAGGCTTATAATTTGTCGTGTTCAACCATTATTATTTTCTATAATGATCGTTAATTTTTTAAAGTGGTCTTTAGGGAAAATCCATGTTACAGAACTTAAATCAAATAATGTACAGCTAGAATTTTTTTACACCTGTATCAGGCAAACAGGCAGATGGCCCACCTGATTGGATTTAGTAAGGTCAAATAAAGGTCAAACGCATTTCTTACAAAATACAAAATCGTACGTTTTTTGGAATTTTAACTAGACAGAAATGATTAGGGACACTATTCTCGAAATGGTTTTTCGAATAGCTAGATTGAAAAAAGTGAACAATCTCAATTTAGTGTGAATAATCTCCTAGAACAATTAGCAATAACGTACTAATTTTTGGTTAGGTCTGTTTGACAGAAGCTTATCACGCTGCAGAAGATTAGATACTTTCCATGTGGTTCTTCTGGTATTTATATTAGATAGAAGAATCTTCCGTATCCCATTTGAACTTAATTTCAATAAATTAAAACATAACCATGGATCTTGCCAGTACACTCTCTTATTCTTCCTGTCCATTATTAATCTGAACTATTGCTGAAAAGAGTTGGAGAATCGAGATGCTGGTAGTTGTAAGATATAGCATAAAATTCCACTTTATGTTGATACTTGTCATGTTCGTCATATGAACGATCCTACGAAAACAACCCATTTAGACCCTCAAATCTCCTTAATTAACTCCACTTTGATGATTGCAACAAAAACTAATTGAGTGGTTCATTCATGATAAGTGTGCATGGAAAGTATAACATAAATGCAGATAACTGTATGACTAATTGTATTAACTGCTACAACATTTTAACTAAATACGACTGCCAAGTGAGCATGTTTTATACTCTTTTTACAATGAATTCAATATAGATATGAATCAAAACAATAACAAAAAACACTCATTGTAACGGAATCTTATCAGCAACAAACAACAATAGATTTTAAGGTCAAGAGATTAATCTATAGTGGAGTCACTTCTTATTGACTATTATCTACCTGTACAATCGGCACAACTGAATTAAAATATATGTAGGACAGCAACAACAACCGAACCGGTTCATTTTATTATGGAGCTATTTTCCGAGAAGCTAATACCTTAGTGTTCGGAGGAAAAAATCTACTCGAGGAAAACAATCATGGTTGCGAAACGACTAATGAAGAACGAGAAAAGAATTATGAAGAAGCACTATTTGTAATTGGAGATGTACAACAAGTTTCAATATCCGATTTAAAAAACGTGATAAAATTCATCGAGCCTGTTGCCAGGTTTGATAACAGCTCCATAATAATGTTGCAAATTGCGGGACGCTGTCTACTTTCTAGCACATAGGTCTTTAACCTATTTGCAGTACATCAGTCATAAAGTACTGAGTCTGCAAGGTTGCAGGTGGGACTGGATAAAAATCGGAGGACTAGGTGGTCTAGGTGACGCCAAATTAGGGACACTTGCATCGAGCAGTGGACAACCGTTCACTATGATGACAATAAAAAAGCAATCATTTTCATCCACATTAACGTCATCGTCAATCAATCGCAGACTACTGCTGGATGTAGGCCTCCCCAAGTCGGAGGGTAGCCGATGCTACATATTCTTAGACACGGTCTCCACTTCAAGTCTCGTCTGTTCCATCGGCCATCGGTCCTGCAATAGACGTGACCGGCCAACTGCTACTTCAACTTGCTAATTTGCAGCTATAAGTATTCAACAATTATTTAAACTGCGTTTTGCGTGCACGAAACAACCACTTGACTAATATTTCTTTTATTTTTTTTCCTCATTTTTTTATATTTTTAGAACTAGGCATGTTGCTGAAGAGTTCTTGCGCCGCTTCTTCTCTTCAGCCAACATGTTGTGAGCGGTGGTAATTAGATTAGGCTCCCATAGAGTAATAATATCCATAAACAAAATTAAAACTAAATAATTAAAATGAACAAGTTGGCGGTAGCTGAATAAAACTTGACAATACACGTTTGACAATGTCATCTTGTCTCCGTGACACGCAACTGAAAAGGCGAAACGTCATAACTAAATAAATAATTACCGTTAAACGTAGTTTTTATTTAATCATAATATAGTTATTTTTTTTTTTTAATAATTTATTATTATTATATATTCAGTACATTTTAAATGGAATCTTCTGCAAAAAAAGCTTTTCTTATAATTGTTAAATCCCTAATCGGTTAGACAAAAAACTTTCAACAAAGTCTTTACGCAATACAAAGGCTTAAATCTTTATTTTGGCCGAGTTCTTTCTCAGTTAGTGAAAAAAGACTGCGAACTGATAGAGACAATTGAAATTCACCAGGTGGCCGATGGCACGCACTTTGTAAACAGATGTCGTAATGGAATAAAAGTTGTGAAAGAACCAACGTTGCTAACGTAAGAAGGGTGGTAGAATTTTGGCAAGCAATGAACTCTGCAATGGTTGTGTGTATGTAGTTTTCGCTCGCAACATAACACTGATCATTACAGATGTTGAAAATTTTATAGACTATAATTTACTAGAATTTTATTGTTCTGGGAAAAAACCATTGTCTTGATGTTGTGTTGACCTTCAGATTTGCTTTAGTCACAAAATCAATATAGCTGAGAGTCGAGCAAAATTGAGATTTTTTTATGATTGTGTGTTAAGGTCAGCCGCGTAATACATATCTTTCAAATATATTTATTACAGAAAAAGATAAAGTAATCATAGCATGTACCTAGTGAAATTGAAAAAAAAAATGTTGATTATGATATTTATATTAGCGAATACGGCAGACGTTGTCTTGCCCTGGAAAAAACTACTACTTGTTCAAATTGCGAATCTATACCATTCGGGGACTCACTCAAACAACAAAATCATCAAAATCGGACCAGAAAATTAGGAGGATCCTAGATCTCGATCCCAACGCCACCGATCAGTTCTAATTGCGAATCCAAACTTCCACCAACCTACTCAAACACACAAAGAAATGCATAAAAATCGGTAAAGTCGTTCTCAAATTATACGTGTACATAGATTTCTGGGATTCATTTTTATTTATATAGATTTCACCGCCCCACCCAGTCAGATGATGGTACACGAATAAAGCTTAAATAGCAATGATCGTTGTTATTTAAGTCTGTACTTCTAAACAGCGGCAAAGTCAAGAAAGTAATATAATATTTTCTTAAGTTTTCGCCGCTTGTATACATAATAAAGCTACTTAAATAATAACCACAAACAAAATAAAAACTAAATAATTAAAATGAACAAGCTGGCGGTAGGCTAAATAAAGCTTAACAACTACCCCGTCTCGAAGTGGAGTGTGTTCTCCCAGGGCACACTTCAGGCACTTTATTGCGCTGGATCGACTGTTGCGTAACTATGTTCTATATCTCTGTCTTTCCATTACAAACAAAAGCGCAGGGTCGACAGGGAGGAGGGGGTTTTTAGTGGGTATTTAAGTTGCTCGCCCGTGCGGCATCACTCGGAGTCTCCACACTCCTCTGTGTAATCCATCGCGGACGGAGCGCAAATAAAGCATACAATTGCTAGCGTTACCGCCCCCTTTGGATGCGTGCCGTTTCCTAGTGACGGCCCAGAGAGTGCGTAAATCGGTTAGGCATTTTCCCTCGCCTCAAAAAAAAGGCTAAATAAAGCTTTAACAATATTCGTTGGACAAATGTCATCTTTGTTGTCCGTGATCACGGCCACTGAAAAGCGGCCGAAAGGCCGGAATAACCAAAATCAAATAAATTACCGCGCTTACAACGTAGTTTTATTAAAGTAAAATAAGTTATGAATTTAAATTATTCGTTGTTTAAGCCCTTTAAAAGCTTAGCTTAAAAACTCTACCCAAAATTAGAGTTGAATTATATTACAGCTTTATACTTCCTGCAAATATCAAACTGAACTTCTCACCATGTCCCTGACCAGCGCGTCACGTATACAACGTACAATGCAATTTCTAAGTGGGTTTTCCCAATAAACACATTGACACAGTTAACTCTGCATCTTTCTAAAGCAAATCCGGTGTTTTATGATGAGATCATATCTAGTTAAGACTGCATTTAGCAGTCCACACGAGACATAAGACGTAATCGATTATGTAGATATGCAAATGCAAATTATGTAAACTGTCAATTGATTGATGCTCATTAATGCATGTACGTTCCAATTCCGTAAACGTCAACTTTCGGTCTTATGTACACGAATATAAAGCATTCACGCATCAATTATGTTCAAAATGTAATCGATACTCCTAAAATAGTGTAGTGTAAAATAAGTTACTGTAATGAATCCCCTAATAATGAAGATAGTCATGTCATATCTATTATTTACAAATTTTACAACCTATTAATGGCACGGCCTATATCATATCATTCACTTCCCGTACTAGAAGTAAATATTTGACATTACTTGTAGGGAACTTATGTCAAACTTTAATCAGTAAAATTTTGCCGTCGAGACGCTTGGACCGTGGGGACTTGAGGCCATGAACATCTACCAAAATTTATCAAAACGACTCATCGACTGTTCAGGTGATCAGAAGGCTTTTGATTACCTCGGCCAACGAATCACTATGGTGATCCAGGGAGGAAACATAGCCAGCCTTCTGGGCACCTTACCCATAGAAGACTGTGATCTGGGCTCAGTATTCTACTTATAGTCTTGAGGGACTATGGGTAGAATACAGTAAACATAAGTTTTCTTGCATTGTATTCGATTGTATGTAATTTTACAATTCTCCTGCGAAATACATAAAGTATTTTTGCTAATTGAAAAAACGATATAAAGCTCCGCTGGAACTGTTTTTGAATAAAAAGTTTTGAATCTCCCTTCCATCTTTGAAGGAGATTAAATCGAGTACAAATAAGTGAAAAATAACGACCACTTCCAGGCATGTATTAATTTTTAGGTACAAAGTGCATATTCAAATAATTGATCTTTGCAAAATCCTACATTTACAACTTGTTTCGCTTCCAGTTCCAAGAATTTGCGTAGTAGTAAACACAACGGATACGAATCGAAGAAGCTATAATTAACACCAGACAAGAAAGTTATCAGCGCCGAGTGACGTATGCGCTTTCGTCAATGTGTTTACGTGTATTTATAAACGCGGGACCGGTCGCCGCGACTATTCTTATTCAATCGTATAATTCTAGTCTAGACAGTAATTTGTGAATTCTCTACTTTTATTTACAAATACATAAATGTTAAACATACTTATAAATAAAACCTCAAAAATAAATTAACTATACTATAAATAAAGTTTTACTTACAAAATAACATAAATATATAAATAAAAAAATTGACTGCAAATCCCTGTCAGTAGGGAGCGTGCCCAAAATGCTGGCCGCATTTCCGCGTTGGATGGCAACGCTAATTCGTTGCCCTAGGTACAAGACAGCCTTTTGGTCACGCGAGACCTCAATCAGACGCGTTGAGAGGTCTCGATGAGGTGATGAGCTTTACAAATGAATAATAAATCTACGTTTTACCTGCAGAGGAGCCTTGTGGCGAAGCCTTAGCTGAGTAGCAACACCTCAGACCTGACTCCGGGAGCCAAGGCAAGGCCCCCGCCTCCGTGCTTGCCTTCGCCAGCCGGCATGGTGTGGAGATCGCTAGAGCTAAGACTCAAACTCCAGGGGTGGAAGTGATAAATGTCTCTCTATATCTCTTAGCCACTCACAACCCATGTTGCTCCCATCTTCTATTGCAATTTTTGGGGCCCATGCAGGGAGTGGCCAGTCACTGTCTGCCCATTTTTCCATGTTCCTCGAACATTGCGATGGGCAGACGGCATAGTCCCCATAATCGCAGACCCCTAGTACCACTAGTAGTTTACCCCAAAAGCCCAGTACTTTTTATCCTCGTTTTCCACAATAGTCCTACAATAGCCAGAGCTTGTCCTTGGGTGCATTATTATATGTTGACAAGAGGGATAATCGTCGTTTATTGTCACACAACTTATACATTGAATTTCTTGACAAGGGCCCCTACGTGTTGGCCTTCCCATGGCCCCACGCAAGCCCTCCAAATGTCTGGGCCATTTTTATGGCCCGTGGTAAAAAACGAAGTTTTATAACCTATATTACACGTACTTCTTGGAAACTTAATTCAAATGACCGTAATAAATTATTTAGAATTTGACACATATTAAAAATATATTATAATTATGTCGAAATACACCTTTGTTTCGTCTGCTCCATCTGGTGTAAGGTTAGTGACTGTGGCTAAACACGACTCACTTATAGCGTTAAAAATAACGCCGTTAACGAATAGCTATATTAATGCATGTGCATATATTATCTGTCAATATTTAATGTCATTAAAAAATAATAATTATGTCGCATCACAAAAACCTATCGCTACATCCGCGCGATACGGTCATTAACACTAACACTATCCCAGATGAAGCAAGGACATCATAAGGAATACAATGAAAAAATTAAGTACACAATTCTACTAAAAACGGGCTCGTCTCGCAGCCTCCCAGAATACAAATTAAGGCGAGAGCACGCTTATTCGATTAGAGCTGTCAGAGTTGAGATGTTGTTACACCGTAACTCAATCAAACAATCAACCCCTAATTGCACCCTCCCGCACAAAGTTTTAAGCGCTAATTAAACAGTCTAATCTGATTATATGTTCACTTTTGTTGGCAATCAAATAGACGATCATTCTCCAATATTAATAGAGAGTTAAACAATTTAAAAATCCCTCCACAATTGACGTAGAAATCGCGTAACATGCCTTTAAAAAAATTAAGTGCCTTTAGAAAATGTAATAGCTACACGCTAATACAAGATTTCTTCCAAGAATTTAGGCACACTACGTTCTTCAATGGGGGTTTTGGTTATAACTCTGGGATCCGATCCACTTATTAGAGATTATAGGAGTATAGTATACTTACAAGTACAGAAACAAAATGAAAATCGATTAACAATTGACGCAGATATCATGACGTGATGACAATGGGAGGAATTCGGTAGTATAAGCTTTCGATTAAAATAAAATAAATTTATTTGAAATCAGTCCACAAATTACAGATAAATCGAGTAACTTAAAAAAATCCATACAGAAGAATCGAGAACTTCCTACTTTTGACCGCGATAAAAACGCATTGTTCTTATCAATGGTGATTAGAAGGTATGTAGTCACAGTTAATATTATCTCTAAACAAGAAAACTTGGTCAATCTATTACAATTTCTTTCCTTTAATTAGAACTAAATATTATTTATATGTGCGGGAACACCAGCTGCAGTAACAAAATGGCGACTTTGGCAACACCTTAGATAAGAATTATCATGTTGATTTTATTGAATTCTGCTGACTGGTCCATACTAGCTTGACGGACCTTTGCATGCAACATTGATGGCTCCACTCTCGTCTCCAAATTTTTCATTTATTATAAACCTCTCGGCTATTTTGCTATAAAAATATCTTATGAAATGTCCCTGTTTCAATATTCGCTGATAATAACAATTAATATATTCATTGGACCTAATAGATTTTGGGAAGCCGTTCAGGGTAAATTACCTTCAGAAACGAGTATCAGCCAAAAATAAGACATACCTAAGAGCGAACGAAAATACAATTGACTTGATTACAATGACCAACTGTTACGAAACTATAAAAGCACAAAAAGAGCTCAACTAGTATACAATTGGCTTCGGGCTTAATTGTTATGAATAGCATTCATTCATGCGACGTTCTTGTGACCTTATCAATTGAATGGGTCTATGGCTCAATTGCGAGACGTTGTTTAACAGATAAATATGGAGGACTTGATATGGTACTTTTTGGTAATTTTAAACGTTATTATTATAGTATGATCAGCCGCTGTATACGGCATATCGTGGAATACGAGAAAACCTTCGACTCGCATCGAAACTAGGTCTGTTCTGAAGTCTTTGCAAAGATGTCGTATCGATTAGCAATACATTGAGGTGTTAATATGTCTGTGCGAAACCGCAACGATGACCGTCCAGATACAGGACTGTAGGGCAAAGCTTACCTCAACGTCGCGGGTGAGAATGGGGGATATGATTTCACCGAAGCCATTTAACGCCGCGATGGAGGATGTCTTCAAAACTCTAAACTAGAGTGGACGGAGCATGAACATCAACGGCAAGCGCATCTCTCGCCTCCGTTACGTCGACGATATCGTTATCTTTGCAGAGATCTTGAAGGAATTTATTGAGATGCTGGGCAGCTTAAATGAATCATCCCGACGAATCGGTCTTGGCATGAATTTGGACAACACGAAAGTCATGTTCAATGAACACGTTATACCGAAACCGGTAAACGTCAATGGCACCCCTCTTGAATTGTGCAGGAATATGCCTACCTTGGACAGAAAATACAGGTAGGCAGACAAAACTTTGAAAGGGAAGCTAATAGGTGGATTCAGTTGGGCTGGGCAGCATTGGGTAAGCTTCGTCAACTCTTTTCGTCGACCATCCTGCAACGCCCGAAAACGAAAGTCTTTAAACAGTACGTGCTTTCCGTCCTGACCTACGGAGCCGAGACGTGGACACTGACGGCCGAACTGGTCCACAAATTTCAAGTCGCTCAACGGGCTATGGAGCGAGCTATGTTGGGTGTTTCTTTTATGGATAAAATCAGATGTAGAACGTCGATATCCATAAGAGAAACAATATAATCGACATAGCTCGTAAAATTAGCACGTCGAAGTGGCAGTGGGTCGGTCACATCTATCAGGAGCGATGGCCAATGAAGCAGACGAGCCCTGGAGTTGAGACCGCGTCTCGGTAAACTTAGTGTCAGAAGAGCTGAAGTCGCCGTAGGCACTGGATGAAGAAGACGGATGAGTGGCGCCGACTTGGGTAGGCCTACGTCCAGCAGTGGACTGTGATTGCTTGACGGCGAAACATTATTACAGTATTATCTGCCAGCTAAAGTCGTATATTCTAAAAACTTTCATTTCCGGGTTCACACATTGTTCATTCATGCTATCGTAAATACCAAATTTCATGATAAGCAATATATTTCCGAGGCCGTTTAATTATGAAAAATGAAATTACTTTCACATTCACATATTTGTAGTTTGGATATAATGATTTTCATGGCACATATACTTTTTTTACGTGTACACGTATCGTATAAGGCAGTGCTATTCAATCTTTTTGAATACGCGACCCCTTTATAAGTTGAAAATTTTTGACGACCCCCTTGGACCATACACAGACAAAATGTGCATAATTTTAAAGTCTATGTTTATTATTCTTTCATTTTGTTACCTATATTCCTTATTAGGATGTATACTCTGCAATTAGCTGCTGAGCATAGAAAGTAACTAAGTACGAGGTATGAATTTAAATTGCCTTTTTCTGTTTGTCAGCGACCACCCCGGAAACCCCCCCCCCCCCCGAGGCTCTTAGACCCTCCAAGGAGACCCACAGGTTGAAAAACACTGGTAAATTCGGTACCACTCTTTCATATGTCTTCATGGTTGTTTGATAAGAATATTAGTACTTACAAATCATAATACCATCAGGATATCCATAAAGAGGGTTACCTGTTAAAAGACAATTACATACTTTAGTAAATCACAAACTTAAGATAAATATTACGAGTACTTCGAATTTTCTAACCCGTCACATATATTTCAAATTCTAGGACCTTCTTCGCTTAGGTCGTATTGAATTTCGACTGCTGTAAATTGTTCAAATTTATGCTTATTTATAATTAATTAACAGGCAGTTCTGTTTCCTAATACCAAATGAAATTATTAATGTGTGGTAAAGAATCCTTGAACTTGAAACGTGAAAATAAATACATTATTTTTATTTCCTAATTTTGAGTAACACTCACACACAAATATCGGAATATAATTATAACAATGCAAATTCAAATCGCCACAATTCATAATGTTACGAGTTACGGACTCGAATTAAAATGCCGTTGGAATTACTACAGAATTTATTATAACTATACAAACACGTATAACACAGGTACAAATATAACTGGACGCAACCAGTACATACGTGATGCACGATTCAATAACATGCGTAAAGTCCATCACTATATAGCTTATCGAATATACACACGTCTTGTCCCGCTCTGCCTATCGCTAGACTGCCTCACCCCTCCGTTGGGGCATTCCTTTATACTAAGCTATACAATATGTCTCGATAAAGAATCACACCTGGCTAATGCCTACCATAAAGGAGTACAATACACAACAGGTTGTTTTTCTAATTACAAATTTTAAATACAAAGTAAACAAAAGAAGACCAAATACGGGAAGGTAATAAAGTGTGTGTTTTATGGCAGTCAGGCGTGCATTCACCTTTGTCGGCGTGTAACAATAAGTATAATGTTCGATACACAGTGCTTACAAACAGATCAAACCAAAACATGTTAGTGCAATATTATTGAAAGCGCACAATAGACTAATGGTTGCTTCTTACAAATTACCTAACACCACACAAATCTGGTGTTTACTTACGCACATCTAAAAGTATTTTATATTTCCTGTTATCGATTGTATCCTTCGGAGTTTATGAAGTTTAACACTTCGGAAAAAAATTTGATTGTCTATAAATTTTTATGTAGTAAATCTTTTTCTTTGGCGTATAGTTCTGGAAACATTTTAACTACACTTTATTAAATGCACTAAAAAATGTATGTACCTACAAAATATTTATCGGGTAAAGTATTCGCTTATTTATTCAGGTGAATAACATATTAACAATGACCTTAATTTCAGAAAAATAATATACTTGTTACAAACGTAAACTTTTTATGTCTTTCAGGCTTGAAACCTTCTATTATTGCTGAAATAAATATTCCTTCCGTTAAAAACTATCAAAAATAAACCAAAGCCTTAGTTTTAAGAGGAGAAGGATTAGAACGCGCTAGAAGTTAATGTGAACCTAATAATAAAAAGTTGCCCACCGAGTTGAAACCGAGAAAATGATGTTCAGTTAGAGCGCCTCGTTCCCTCAACGCGTTTAATGGTCTTAACAGGATCTCCTCTAACCGATGCTTTGAGAGTGCGTGGCACCAAGGTGTAGGACTTTAGGGCCGGTAAACTTATTGTCTCTAAACATAGAAGTGGCATACCTCGATTCTCTGTAGCCTACCTTTAAGAACTAGCGACCAAAAGGTCAAAAGCGCTGTGAATTTATTGGCGTTTTCGCTTTTCTTCGTGCATATATTATTACTATCTCTTACGTTCTGCGGCTTTCCACACGTATTAGATGAAACAGAAACTCATAACCCGATCGAGCACCGGCTTTTATTTCAAATAAGTAAGTTGTACACCAGAAGCAAATCAAAAGAAATAAAAATGAAAAAAAAGCAAATCGATAGCTGCTGAGATGATCAAATGGGCACCGCGGGAGCTTCTGTCTTATGTAATTGCTGAACGAAGTTCCCAACGACTGGAGGCGCGCTGTCATCGTGCCCTTGTATAAAGGCAAGGGGTCACGTATGGAGTGCACCAGCTACAGGGCCATCAGTTTGATCAGCACAGCATCTAAAGTGTATGCGAAAATTGTTGAAAGGAGAATGAGAGTGGTATCCGATGGATTACTGTGAGATGCACAAGGAGGCTTCAGAAATGGAAGGGGATGTATGGATCAAGTTTTCTCGCTCCGCAATATCGTGGAGAAGCAACTGGCTATAGGCCGGAAAGTTTTCTGCGGTTTTGTGGATCTAGAGAAAGCATTTGACAGGGTTGTGCGGAAGGACCTCTGGGACATATTGTCCGGATATGGAATTAATGGCCAATTGCTGCGTGCTGTGCAGTCCACTTACGAGGACTGTATGGCATGCGTGCGGGTGGACGGCAGCCTGTCGCCCTGGTTTGTCGTCAATATTGGCGTCCGACAGGGCTGCGTCCTGTCGGCTTTGCTGTTCATCCTATATCTGGACAATTGTCTCCAGAGATTAAGATTGATGGATGTTGGGGTGCGGATGGGTGATCTAGTTGTTAGCACTTTGCTTTATGCAGATGATGCCGTGCTTTTAGCCGAATCGCCATCGGAACTGCAAACACTAGTCACAACGATGAAAGATGACTGTCAGACGAGAGGCTTACATTTGAATGCGAAGAAAACAAAGGTTATGGTGTTTGAAAGAGAAACAACCAGAACGAATGCAAGCATAATGGTCGATGATGTTATGCTGGAAAAAGTGAATGAGTTTGTATATCTTGGATGTGCTTTTAGCAGGGATGGAAGGTATACCGCTGACATAGAAAGAAGAGTAAATTTGGGGAATAGTGTGAATGGAGCGTTAGGTAAACTTCTAGGCGCTAAGAACCTCAGCCAGAAGGCCCAGCTTGCCATACAAAACGCGGTGCTGGTACTTACGTTCACGTATGGAAGCGAGAGTTGGGTATGGAATAGAGAGCATGAAAGTAGAGTAAACGCGGTCGAGATGCGAGCACTGCGCAAAATCTGCGGAGTGACGCTCGCAGACCGCTTCGTAATACGAAGTAAGAAGAGAGTTGGTCTGAAAGAGTGTCGGGTAAAGTAAGGAAAGGAATGCTCGGTGGTTCGCGCATGTGGAAAATGTATGATGAAAGAATGACTAAACAGATATACAATGCAAAAGTGGATGGATGCAGAAATCGCGGAAGCCACGACACCTTCCATGATCAAATGATCGTGTATTAGCAGAAGGTGATGTCAGAGCCTAAAATAGACGAGCGTGCATGACAAGACTATGAATGTCAAAGAAGCAAGTGAGGTGTAAGAATAAGCTGTATGCATCTGTTGTTCGTGCCTACCCGCAAGGACTGCGTGAATTATGTATGTATGTAATAAAAATCCATCGCAAGTTTTCAACAGCGGTGCAGTCGGGCTTGGATCTTAGTCGTTTTTCAACCGGCATACCTAGCTGAATTTCCACACTGCGCCACTACAACATACTATATATAATATGTAAGTTGAGGGAGACCCGTATAGGGTAGAGGAGTGAGATAGAATGTTGCTCCATCTTCCAGCGAGAATAATGTTGTCTAATTGCACAGCGCCATCTATTGGCTTGCAAGTGTTCCACTACAAAGTTTTATGTAAAAATGTAAGAGAATAACTATACGAGTTAAATTTTTAATTTGAGAAGGGGGTTTCTTCTGATTTTCGGACCTCTAGGGTCCAATAAGTTTAAGACGACCCTAGGTCTTAAAGCAGGAAAACCCAAACCATCGAAACATTATAGACAAAAACATAGCTTCATAACCATACCACGTCAATGTTCAAAATGCTATAATCAACAGCTATATTGCCGAGAGTATCAATATCTTCAACTCAAGCCAGATTAATTACAGATGTATTTTCACTATTACTTCAGTAGGAAATCCTTACGACTACCACCATTTGCTTTAGTAATAATGTAATAATTTAAATGACTCAATTTACTGGCAGTTAATATGCCGAGCGTACGCTGAAATAACGTTTATGAGTAAACCTCACGTAGTGCACGTAGATTTTTTTATTAAATATGTTAAATTATTTTATTTCCCACTGTACATGGCAAACGGAAACAGTAGTTAAGGTAATGGTTAGAATTTTTTTATCGGCAGATAAATACACAAGCTAATGTTGCAAGATATCCACCACATTGGTCGTAAGAACCATAGTGTACATTAATATCACAAAGACGGTCATCAAAGATAATAATATTTTTAGTCGATTTAATTGATGACTTGTTTTATAATTAAATAAAAAATTCTACTGGTAAGTTAATTTTATAAGCCCACTAAATCATCGTCTAGATAATTAGATAGATAGATAGGTAGTCGCTTCTTTGACCTTCACGGAAGACACATATCATATTCTAGAAATCTGTTAAAAGTTTTAAAACGGCAACGGTACTCGATCTGCATTCATTACCCGACTTAATACCTGAAGTTATGCTCTCAGTTGTGTCCGGAATTGATATACCACAGTACGCGGGGTTACGCGAGCAAAAAATGTTAAAAATGGCCTAAAAACATCAATTTTTTTCATCATGGTTCAAAAAATGTGATTTTGTTGAGTTGCGATAATTTTGCCACTTATCAATGCGATTCTACTTTCGAATGACCTATATTTTATACTACGGCAAGCTTTGTATTATTTGATAAATGTGATAAACTCTCGACCCTTCCTTTATTATCTTAGTCCAATATATTTTTATGCTGCGATAGACCGTCATTATTTCAGTATAGAAACCGTGCTAAAATGAAAACTGCATACCACTTATTTAATGTTTATAGATTAATATAGTACAAATTAAATAAATGTTTTTTTTTTAATTTAATCGGCAGACAAACATATTGTATATCCCCAAATTAAGCAAGTTTCGCTTGTGATATGGGTAATATATAACGCACTATACTGGGGCGATCCCAGACACCCAGACCATAGTAAATAACGGAGAAAATACGTTTCCGAAATTTACTATACCAAGAATCGATTTATTTTTAATACGGTTTCTAAAACTTTACTCATTTTGAAATTAGGAACAATATTACCCACTTTAGAAAACAGTACACAATTTACATAGTCTTACATGGCACTGTGAACATTAATTACAATTTTCGCGACAGACATACGAATACTTAATCGTTCTTTAGGCGATTAAAGAGATTCATGGTCTACTTCCCACGAGATTTGCATTAAAACAAGTTAATGACTACGGCGGAAGGAAATACTTCTAAGAACAATAAGGTATGAGTTACACAGATGTAGGCGCGGTATTATAATAAAATGTTATGTTTAATTGGAATGCAAGCTATAAGTGGTTGAAACTTTGTATTTATCGGTCAAACTTGATATTGGCAAAGAATTTTGCATATAAGATGGATAACAACTTATTGTATTGTTACGAGTTTGCGGGACTCGAATTAAAATGCCGTTAGAATTTTTATAGAGTTTACTAGAACTATACAAACACGTATAACACAGATACAAATATAACCGAACGTAACAAATCCAAACGTAATGCAGAAGGTCGTAATTCAATAAAACGCGCAAAGTCCGTTACTATTAGATTCCCAATTGTACACATGTCACGCCTAGATCGTAGTTGTAGCTCAACTGCCTTATCTATCAATCAGGCCATCGTTTTATACTTCACAAATGTAAATGTGCCCGCCCGGCAACGTCGACATAATTTTCTAGAATTAGCTTGTACTTATAATCCGCAACACATGGCTAATAATGCTCCTGAGCGGCCGTTAACGAGTACAATAGTACAATACGCTGTTCTCCACAATAACTAGAAACATATGTCAATAAATAATTAAATTAGAGAAGACGATCACAAAAGGATTACAATTAGTTCAAATGCCGACAGGTCATAAAATGTGCTTTTACAGAACTGTACATGGAATTTATCTTTGCCGGAGCCTTAGTTGTAACATATACATATAAATACAACCATAACTCAGGAGTACGAAATTTTTAATTGATAAAACTAAAGGGGTCCTTATCGCGAAGAAGAAATTGACCGTGTGGTAATTTTATTTGATTTAATAATATTTGACCGAGTGTCGGTTACAAAATGCTACACTTCTGGTAGTCAGCTTTGATTAATTAATATGTCTTAGAGTCGAGTTTTCAACCTGCAGATAAATATTATTCATAGAATAAAATGCAAGATGGGAATCTTAAATATGACTGTCACGGGAATAAAATAAAATAATTGTTTCACTTCTGAATTCATGGTGATCATGTAAAATTGATTGATGATGATGAACTGATGATTGAAAAATCGGTCCTAACAATTTTAAAATCCGTACGTAGTGTATTAGGAAGTAACTAATTCTATATTCGATTTCATGTTACCTAATTTAATTAAATGAAACATTACAACAAAAAAAAACATTCATTGATCTCAATATATATTAATGTAAAAGTTCGATGTTAATTTACAAATTGGGGTACAAAATGGGTTTATTAATGAAAGTAAATTCCTCCCCGGCCTTCCGTACATTGAACTGTCGGCATATACTAGTAGTCCGTGCCCGGTTACTTTCACTATACAAAATTAATTTCACCGTCGAATCTGTCTGCCTTTCATTCATCTATACATATAAATAAAAATGGAGTGTCTGTTTGTTATATTGAAATAACCGCTTTTAATACATGCATATGAATATATATACGGTACATACACCAAAATAACATTTTTTATCATTTTTGTCTGTCTGTTTGTTCCGGCTAATCTCTAAAATGGCTGGACCGATTTTCGACGGGACTTTTATTGGCAGGTAGCTGATGTAATAAGGGGTAACTTAGGCTACTTTTATAATAGAAAAATTCTTTTATTTTGGAATTATGACGATTTTCAATCACCACGCGGGAGAGACCGCGGGGCGCAGCTAGTTATTTATAAATGCGATCGACTTTTTTCAGAATCAAATTAACAATTAAAATTAGATTTGTGAGAAAGATATTCGTTATGCAATTTACGTAAGTTTAAATTAAATTTTCTACTAAAATTATTATTTTCTTTTATATTTATGTATATATTATTGCATGCCTACCCCCTTCCGTTTCGAGTTTCTTTCCATCCAAAGGTAGTCCGGAAGAAATCGCTCCCAGCGATAAGATGGTGTATGCGCGAGGTTTTACATATACCCGCATTTTCCGTAAACACATAACCGCTTAGGATAATAGTATAATTTTGTTGATTGGTCCAATAAATAATTGAGATTGGCATAGAAAAAAACTTCATTAAAAAAACCGACTTCAAAAAGTATAATATAACTTAATAATGTTTTTTTGACTAAGAATTTATTTAGTTTATTAAGAAACAAAATAATATAAAATTTTCTTCATCTTGATGTCGGTGCCAAGTAAACCATAGAAATTACCAAAACAATCTATTTAGTTATTTTATACTTTTTATTTTTGACGTCGGTTTTTTTTGTTACATTTCAGTGTCTAGCTATGGGTAGGACAACGAAAGGTGGCGCGCTCCTTAAAAAATATAGGTCCCAAGAAACGGAAACGAAATTGGGAGTAAAATTTGTTCATAAAATGATTACTACTGGGCCAAACTATTTTAAATTTTTAGGGGACCAAATGGCAACTATACCGCAATCAAACTAAATAAGATAGCGTAATCGGTGTACATACATAAAAAATACCAATCAAGTTGAGAACCTCCTCCTTTCTGAAGTGTGTTAAAAAGTGTAAAAGATTATTTCTCAAATATTTATTCTCAGGCGATTGCCGAACCCACTTTACAACATCCGACCGGAACATAGTATACAATATCGCAAAGCAATCACATTCACACGCGACACCAATCGCACGATTATTTCGTAACGTCACGTAACTTTTTATCTCTATATATTTTTACGCAACGATAACATCGAGATAATGCGCTTAAGCTCTTATTTGTAATCGAAACAAAGTTTTACCTACCTACTTTTAGGAATGTCTCGATGTACTGTTTCTTGGCAACAGACGCAGTATTGTAGACTATTGTATTGCTAGTGATGATTTTTAGCGCTTCATCTCGTTAAAACAATAAAAACACGCTGTAGTGGTGCTAGACGGGAATTGTGTTTATTTTAGCTTATTAGTTATTTGAAAATAACACAAGCATTTATATGATAAAAATTATGTGCTTCATCATAACTAAGATGCAATAATATGTTTTGATTTTTTTAAATAATTTTCACTCACAACATTTTGAAAAATTATAAAATGTAAATTCATTAAGGATACAAATATGTAAGATTTATTAAACTAAGCAATCTACAATTTCGTTATAGGTAAAACTAATTTCAATTCTAGCAACACCCAGACAAGAGAAAATAATGTTCCTTTCACTTTTTATACCATGCTTAAAAAGGGGAAAATCCGCTTCCATCAATGAGGCTTTTATGGGTTATTTTACATACGCTTTATTTAATATACCGACACATATTCAGTTATAGAACGAAAAAAATTATATACCTATTGGTAATGAATAATACCTCATCGCAAATCGAACTATACACTACAGATTACAAAGACTTATTAAAAGTCAGGATTCTACCACCACCTCCAATTTTAGTTGCTATTATACAAGCAGAAACGAAATGGACTGATTGTGTGAAGCACGACATGATGATTGGTGGTGTAACAGAATACGTATATAGCTGTATATATATAGCAAAGTCATAAAAGAAGACTATGGAAGGAAAAGACACTGCGGCCAATCCAAATAGTTGGGAGAAGGTGAAATAAAAAAGAGAAGCAGAAACGACGCAACAAACTCCCCATCAAGAAGTTATCTTTAATAGTGTGGACACACTAAACTTGATACATAAACGAGTACTATTACTTTATATCGATACAATACTAAACGACAATATTGTTACGTATTTGGAAATTAAAATTCCTTTGGAATGATCACAAAGTTTATTAGAAGTACACACAAGTAGTTCACGATTGTTTCAAATACAACAGTCCAAACATGGCGCAAATTCCGTCGTTATAAAATACTCGTTCCGAAAGTACACTAGATAACACCTCGATCGCAGTTGAAAATCTAGAGGCCCCGGCCAACCGACATTTAATATTTGTAAAGAAACATTTCCACTAGTACTTGGAATTTGCTACCTAAAAGCTTTATGTCTTCTAATAATGTGCATGAAATCTTTTTGGCTACTGTTTGCATTTCGCAAACAATAGCCAAAAAGATTTAAGACATCTTACTGGAAGACATACAAAGGAATTAGCTGGAACAATATATCTATTAATATTTTTTTTTAATTTATTGATGCACAAAACATATTACAACCATAGAAATTAAAATATTAAATATAATTTTTAATTTCTATTAATATATATATTACTATAAATTAAAATTCGAAAGGATAATAATAAAACACTTGTAAAGCATTAGTATCGGTTCGCAACAATATAAAGAAATGGCCAATACATGTACATCGTGTCGTTAACCTTTCTAGTAATAGGTTATTAACTCATCGAAATCGATTAGTCGTTTTTAAAACCAATGACCGATTACAAAACACATCGAATTTCTTTGTACACTGTGTATCAAAACTGTGTCACATAACAAGACTCAACGGCGTACGGTATCGTCGATCTCATAACATCTTTGTCACAATCTTAAATATTAGGTGAGTCAAAATATTAGTCACGATTAAACAAGAACGTTAATAATAGTGCTTTCATTTAGTAATAGTATTTAATTAAGAATGACTGGTTCTTCATTTGAAATTGTTCAAATAATTCTTTATACTACTAAATCCACAGAAGCGGTTAAATATGAAGAATCAAGTTTTTGTTTCAAAAGTCGTGGTAGCGCACGCGTCCCAAGCTCAAAGGGCGCAGGACGTATGCATCACTTAAGCAGTTTTCTAACCTAATGTGCATATTGTTGCGCGTGCTAACAACGGTGAAGGAAAACTCGTGATGAAACCTGCACATCGAGGCAGCCGATGTGTCAAAACTGCCAAGCCACCTTGGACAATCACGGCGGGTTCACCATAAGTTTCTCTACACTAGGGGGCCCGAGCCCAGCAATGGGACGTTTATTGCCTATTGGAACGAAGTTCCTTATCGCACGTTGCGAAAGGGGGCTAATCGGAAAAAATTAAGACCAAAAGATATAACGACACTTTTTGCTATAGCTGTAAGCTGTGCGGCGTGCGCGTGTTTCTCTGTCTGTCTTTCTCTCTCATAGAAAGCAAGCCAGTTATTACTAAAATTGAGCCTACTGTTTAAGTTTATATTACATTATATTTGTTAATAATAAAAAAATATTATTATAACTTAACAAAAATAAAATTTATTACAATTCCTTCACTTCGAAAGGAACTTCGTTCCCTCCGGGTGTCCCTTGACACCTCTCAAGTTTTTTATTATAAGTTTTAGAATGATCTTTAAGCTAATAGGCAACCCAGCCCAGACACGGAACGATTACAGCACCTGTAGACAGACAAGTAACGCAAGCGGTAAACAAATAGTATAGAAAATCTATGACAGCGACATATCGTTACGCTAAGTATTATATTAGCGATAAACCCGCCTTTTGTTTTGCCGTAAAATTATTTTTTAACTCTTTATTTTGGTGAACAATAAAGAATAGAATAGAAAACACTTTATTGTTCACCAAATAAAGCGTATTCGTATCTATCTTCCGATGTTATTTCCAAGCATTTTCTATTCTGTTCGTGTAGCGTTTTTTATCCTCTCCACTAGTTGTCTTTTTTATCTCTTTCGTATTTTTTCCTGTTTTTTATCTTTAATTTTCAAAACTTTACGTGTTCTTATATCAAGTACAAGCTTCGTATTATCTACTGTTTATAGTTTCTTATATATGTCGGTTATGTGTACTATTTCTAGTTGTATTCCATACATATGCCTTCTGTCTATTACAAATTTTGTATTACTCGCTATTTACAAGGTTTCTTATGTCTATAGATTATGTGCTATATCTACTTGTTTATTAAGTTTACTGTTTACGTTGATTATTTTGGTTTGATAATCTCAATTCGTCTAGCGTTATTGCACTTGTCATAGGGGCAGGTAACTCTTTGTTTGACGCGAGACAACGATGTAGGTGATTCAAACTTTACTCATAATCGAGGTACAAAGTCGTGCACGCAGTAGTTGACATTAGACACCTGTTTGAGTCAAGATTAATATGGAAATTAATCATATCTTAATCACCGTTATGAATTTTAAGCACGAGTATAAATCTATGGATCATGTTTATCAACCAAGCCAAAGATCCGCCTGCTTAGCATATGGGTATCGTGTAAGTTTACTACGCTATTTAAACTCCTTGATGTCACAGCACATTGCTCGATGGTTGCAAGGTAAATATGACAATAGAGAACCAAATGGGACATCTATAAATAGGTCACCCTTTAAGTGGAGGGGGTCGATGAACTGTGACAAGGGTAGGAGGTTCTCAATATCGTGACGTCACTTTATAACCTGTAATATGCTCAAGCTATAAAACATAAACATTTGAACTATTAAAACCTTGAAAATATTTCCAACTCTATCTGTATGAGAATAGTGTTTAAATTTAATAATTTATTGATGTAAGGTTGCAAAAGATGTGATGTCACACTAGGGAGGGGGAGTCGAAAATGGTGTAAAAATATCTACAAACGTCAATATAATCTTTTAAAATTTTAATACGCCAGTTCCAAATATCTGTATGTTGTAAATTTTCCTTAAATATGTGCATAATAAAAACCGTGTTAAGAATTGGACATTTCTTTGAATAATTTGAAAATTAAAGTGCAGTCTGGCTCCAAGACTCCGTTAACTGTTTTTCACTATTTTGTACAGTTGAGGATTAGGTACTAAAGTCCCACTTGTAAAATACAACCTGCATATAATATGATCTCGGAAAATATATACTTATGTGAAATATAGACCAGAATTTATATGAAGTACGGCCGTGAGCCCTGGATACTGACACTGAAGAAAGAGAACAAATTGTTGGTTACAGACAGGAAGATTCGCAGACAAATCTTCGGCCCAACAATACAAGGAGATGGCAGTTGGAGGGTCCGAACCAACTCCGAAATATAAGACCTCACGGCAGAGCCCAACATAATTGGGGAGATAAAATCTCACCTTCTCCGCTGGCTTGATCATATAGAGAGGATGGAGGAGGATCGGGGAGTGAAGAAAGCATACTTGGAGCGTCCAGTCGGTCGGCAGCCGGTTGGTCGTCCCAAGTATCGCTGGTAGGGTAGGGTGGAAGCTGACCTGACCGCACTATAAGCCCACAACTGGACAAAGGAAAGTGGCGAGCTCTCGTTTCGGAGGCCAAGACTCACATTGGGACACTGAGCCAACGTAGTTATTAAATTAGTTAAGCAGCGTCAAAGTCCAACTTTAATATTACATTTCTACGTCAATATCGATCAGCACAAGTAGCACAACAGAAAACAATAAACAAACAACCCAGTGCTTTGCTACGTTTTGCTTAGTTAAGTATTCACTGCATATTTTACTGCGGTCAAATAAACACACGTTCCGATTTCACATTGCATACATTTTAACAAAATTAATGTCATCTAAATGACGTTAAATATAAATCTAATATGGCCATTAATGTGTATAACGAACAAGTTCCAAATATAGAGCCATCGGGACTGAGAGATAAATTTTCAAAAGATGAAAATACTGAGTAAAAAAATAAATACCGGGTGAACATAAGTGACGGTGGTACGTAGCCGCCACCGGCCGCATGTGTGCGGCGAGTCCCTACAAAATGCATGACAAAGCGTGTCAACTGCTTGGGGGCCATTCATTCATTACGTGAAGTTGTGACCCCCTACCCCCATGTAAGGATAAATAAGATTTCCCGAACCTCCCCCCGCCCTTCTTATTATGTAAGATTCAACCTTGTTTTTTCCGAATAATAAAACATTGTTAGAAAAGGATCAGTTGCATTAACGCTCACAGTTTAAAGTATACTTTTCCATTTCTATCAGATATAATCTTGTAGTTTTTTAGTAGCATAGTTGTACTTGTCATGTTTCTTTTCAAAGTTAATAATTAATTATGTACCGTCTTATTTCCAAACGATACAATCGGTCATTTCCTTAATTAATAATAATGTTTTAATTTTTATTTATTTGGTGATTAAACTGGGCCTTCTGCCTGAGGTTCTTAGCGCCTAGAAGTTTATCTAACGCTCCATTCACACTATTCCCCAAATTAATTCTTCTTTCTATATCAGCGGTGTACCTTCCATCCCTGCTAAAAGCACATCCGAGATATACAAACTCATTCACTCGTTCCAGCATAACATCATCGACCATTATCCTTGCATTCGTTCTGATTATTTCTATTTCAAACATCATGACCTTTGTTTTGTTTTCATTCAAAGTGTAAGTGTAATATTTTATATAATATCTTATATTAATATTTAATTAAACTAGTTAATCAATGACTTCAATCCGCTATCACTTGTGTCAATGTGTTCAGTTTCTATAAAATTGTTAGAGGGATGGCAAGGTGTTCTAAAAAGCTTGGAGAGTGTGAAAAGTTAGTGTATAAAATATGTTAAAACCGTAAGGTTCTCTAATTATCAATGTAGTGACCAGCGCTGCTGTTATTTTAATACCACAAACCCTTGTGAGTTGTTGCAAGTATTACAATACATTATCCTTATATAATATTAAATTAAATTTCAACCTGTAAAATACTACATAAAATGGGTTAGCCACAGATAAAGAAAGGCATGTAGATTTTTCTAACCAATCGGTGCCCGTACGTAGTTATAGTATGGGCGTCTTGTCGCTGGCCATCAGTGTAGTCGGTTGCCCGTGTACGCCCGGCCCTATGCTGACTGAAAAATTTCAAAGGTGAAAAGGAACAAATACTTACAGGTCTCAATAGTATGGAGAAAACATGAATAAATGTTCTTGCGTTAAGAACATATTCCGGAGAAGTTTTATTTTTATCTCAAGCCCGAGATAAGACTTACACAATATTATCTTTTGTGTACTTCAAAGATTCACTAAATGTGGGTACTCTAGGTACGTCATTAGATTTTAAAAGAGCGCAGACTGACTTACGACACTGATAACGTTATAACACTTGCAGCGAACGCATTTTTGTGCTGTTAATATCACGACTCAAACATTCTGCAAAGTTGAACGCAATCAATACCAATTTTTCAAAAGTCGGTTTCATTCCAAATGCTAATTTATTATTTTTTATCTTATATTAATATATAAAGCTGAAGAGTTTGTTTGCTTGAACGCGCTAAACTCAGGACTACTGATCTGATTTGTAAAATTAATTCAGCGTGAGAGCCCATTTATCGAGGAAGGCTATACCTATATTATATATCATTACGCTAAGACCCATAGGAGCGGAGCAACAAAGAAGAATGTTTCAAAATCGGGGGATTTTTTACTATTCCACGGGGACGAAGTCGCGGGCAGAAGCTAGTTTTAATAAAAAAAAATATTGTAAGTAAATTTACGTTTTCAATATATAAAAATACAACGGACCACATGAGGGTAGGAACAGAAGTTATACCTACTACCAACGCTCAACTATTAAAGTACAAGAACGTAAATCACGCTCAAATTAAAAATCCCTAGTTATCAAATAATGCTCTCATATGGATTCGTAGGCAATGGAGTTTAAAAACGCTCGACTCCAGTCAATCGCTTGTTCATTATTCAAAAACTTTCCTTGAAGGCACTTGACGAAAATTGGTAGTTCAATATTCGTGTTCCACTTTCGTTTCTACGTACTTTCGAAGCATTTTCAAATTAGATTTGTTTTTTGCGAATTCATAAATTTTTATCGAGTTAACATAGTTCTTACATTTTTATCTTCAGAAAAAAGGGAAAATCCCTCAAATTAAAGTTGATAAGTATTTAATACAACTGGATAATTATTTAGATACAATGACAAATTCATATCAACTTGCTAAAAAAACATAATCTTATGATAAAAATATTACTTAACTTTAAGTTACGTATTTTATTTTGGATTATATATTTATGATTAATACAATTAAAAACCAAAAACAAACTAAGTTATAAATAGTACAAGCTATGATAGACTGTGTGACAAATCGCTGCTAGATGGGAGCGTGCCCAGAAGGCTGGCTGCATTGCCGCGCTCTATGGCGATGCTTATTTATTGGGCGAAATATGAGCGAGCCTTCTGATCACGGGTGGCATCAGAGTTTCTTACAAATCTCTTTGCGATGGACCCCACGGAACTAATGTTTCAACTCCAAACTAATACCTTGAATTTGCTGAGATATCCTGGTTAGATATTATAGTAGTTTCAGTTAATAAGAAAAATCTTAAGCAATTGTTATTACTTATTTTAATTAACGTCATTTTGTACAAAATTAAACTCTTTTCTCTTCCACCTTTAATGTCAACACTATGTCTTTTACTTCCTCCATTCTAGATGTTGTCCTTTGTCATACACTTATTAACGTCAGGGAGTTTGCTTGGGTAAATTTACAAGGCGGAACATATTATATTTATATAAATATCTACGTTAGATAAATAATTAAAACAAATATTTAAATACCGGCATTTAAACAGCACTATTTTTAAATAAATGTTTTTTACAGCGTAGAAACGTCAATGCGGTGACGCATATTTAAAAGCGTTTATATAGCCAATGCTAATTAATCATCTAGTTTTTACGTTGCAATGTCCCATTGTCAGCAAGATGACTAACAAAGATCCATTATTTGTTCTTTTGACTGCCATTTCAATGTCGCACGTCGTAGAGCAAGGTGGCAATTTTGAACGTTAATGAATGTCACAAGCTATGGAACATCAGCTCAACATAATCCAAAGTTTTTATCCAAAATATATTTGTGGTATATTGAAATGAAAGTAAGTCATGTCATTGCACGATACAATAATATGGTCAATTATATTCGACTCAAAATCCTTGTCAGCACACAAGACTACATGTCTACCAATTCTCATATTGGGTATGAACCTTTGATCCTAAGATAGTTAGGGAAACAAATATCGGAGTGATATTCTAAACGACGATATTGTGAGTGAGACATCTCATCGTCGGGGTCGGAGCAGTGTCGTTAGTTGTGCCTGAATGGGCAACCCTGCAAAGAAGAATGACGTACGTCTTACTGACTTACACTCAATAAAAGCTTTGAAAAAAACTGGTGTTTACTTCCAATCCTAAATGCGTACCCCCGCTCGCACGTACCAATACCTATTACAATGGAATTAGAAGACTTATTTTTAACCGACTTCCAAAAGGAGGAGGTTCTCAACTTGGCTGGTATTTTTTTATGTATGTACACCTGAGATTTCTTGATTCTTCTTTAGCTTGATGCGGAATAGTTGCCATTTGGTCCCCTAAAAATTTAACATAGTTTGGCTCAGTACTTTTCATTTTATGAACATTTATTGTTTTTTTTAGTATGAAAATGGTCTTGAATGAACGGTTGTGAACGAGATTGCCTAGCGACGACCTATTAAAAAGAATACAGAACATATCTACGGCCGAATGTCCCATTATTCTTTATTATGTCACTGTGTACTCCAGACTTTTGTTCCGAATGTGGCGAGTTACGTCATTACTTAGTCATTGCACTTATTAAGGAGGAATGCGGGCTTATATCATCGATGATTTGCGTATAAAGAATTTGCAAATATCGTTTGTGCTTTGTGTTTTTGCACCTTTTTGAAATTCAATGCTTTAGCGAATCAGAGACACTGGTATTGTAATATTTATTCAATATTCACGGAAAGAGACATAAACATAACTTTGGAATATGGCATGCATTTTGGTTTATGTGGCGTCGTTTCTATAGAGGATAAAATTAGTTGCGATCAAATGGTCGGCGCAAAATAGTGTATAATTAATATAAAGAAATATATTATAAAGCAATCTTATATACTAATATATAAAGCTGAGAGTTTGTTTGTTTAGTTGAATGCGCTAATCTCAAGAACTACTGGTCTGATTTGGAAAAATTATTTCAATTTGAAGAACAAAATGGTTTCAGGAAAAACAAAAATATTAATATTGCTATATATATTTCTTCAAAAGTGATGTCAATATGGATAAAGCAACCAATCTGTGCATATACATGACATGACAAAAGCATTCGATTTCGTCAAATATAGCATACTTTTGAAAAACTAGAGAGATATGAGTACTGGTAAAGGACTAGATTTAATTAAATTCTACTTACAAAATCGCAAGCAACATGTGAAATAAATAATATTGATCTTAAAACCAAACGCGAGATTAGGTTTGCTCTAATACTAGAATAATCAGGAATGGAGTGCCCAAGAAGGTCTTGGACCTTGCTATTCTTGATCTATATAAATGACCTTCCAAAAAATGTAAATCATCCTATTATATTATTCGCGGATGATAGCACTATAGTAATTAAATCGGATGAAACCTATAATTATATAAATGAAATAAATGATACTTTAAAAGTTACCATAGAATGGCTAAAATCTAATAATTTAACTGTAAACTTAGAAAAAACATATATTATGCACTTCAGTCAGCGTAAAAATAATAGTAACAATTTGAATATAACATTCAATAATACATTAATAGAACGAGTAGACAACACAAAGTTTTTAGGATTATTTATTGATAATAAATTAACGTGGAAAACACATGTTGAACAATTATGTAAAAAAGTAAATAGTTTTTCCTATGCTCTTTATAAACTGTCAAAATTTGTAAATCGAGATGCTGTACTGATTGCTTACCATAGCTATGTTGAATCTATACTAAGGTATGGAGTTATATTTTGGGGTAACTCCACAGATAAAAATAATATATTTATCTCACAAAAGAAATGTATACGTTCAATCTGCAATTTGGGTCCCAGAGACAGTTGCAAGACTCATTTCCAATAATTAAAAATTTTAACCTTGCCCTGTCTGTATATTTACGAGATTGCAATGTTCGTTAAAATAAACCCCCATCTATTTAAAATAAAACCGCCACGACATGAAAATTTAAGAAAAAGAGAGTCAAATATACTTTGTATCAATAGATATAATACGGCACTGTTGGATAAGAGCGTGTACGAAATGGCACCTGCAATATTTAATAAACTACCAAAACCGTTGAAAACATTACCAATTAATATTTTTAAAACAAGACTGAAGAAATTATTACTAGATAAATCCTATTATTCCACAAATGAATTCCTAAACGACAAATCTGAAACAAATATCTATACACAATAAATAATAATATTTTAATTAATGACATTAAATAATTGACAAAGAGATAGGAATAATAAATTTAAAAAAAAAACAGACATCTATGTGGTTAATACAGGTAATAAATATTATTAATTAATAAATAAATGTAATAAATACGACTCAATGGATAAAAGTAAAGATTAAATAAAATAAATAACAAACCAATTAAATAATGACGATTAAGATCCTACTTGCACACCAGTGAAACTGGTAAAATGTACTGAACCATGTATTTATAATAGTGACATCTGTATACAACTAAATTTATGCAAGAATAAATATTTCATTTCATTTCATTTCATTTCAATGTTAGATAGCCTATTTATCGAGGAAGGCTATAAGGCTATATATATCATCACGCTAAGAACAATAGGAGTGGAGCACCAATGAAGAATGTTTCGAAATCTGGGGGTATTGAAAACAAATTCCACGCGGACGACGTCGCGGGTACAGCTAGTTGTTAATAAAATGATTTCGATTCCCGACCACGATGATAAATTTTTCAAAATAAAATTATACGGTTTCAGTTTTCATCAAAATCGCCTTCGAAGCTTCTCTGAGAATTTATCGCTACATTTTATAGTTTCGGATTAATCCACAGAGGCCCAATTGGAAAATACATATATATGTTATGTGTTATAGTTAGATACTTATACTTATACTTAGATAAATAAAATATCGCTTTTAAATTAAATATTATTAGATAAGAATCTAAATAACCTTGGCAATGGGAATAACCACAACAATGGAATTCCAGAAACTGACATACAAATATTAAATTTAAAAGACATTATTGCAACCGCAAGTGGTGTTACCGCAAACATGAAATTGGCAATCATACGTGTAAAAGCAGCTTAAGAAAGAGAAAGCTATTAAAATTACGTAACACTGTAAGCCATATACAAGAATGATCAAAAAAGCAAATTGTCATCGTTACGTAGATGGCATCATATATATCACCGACATGATTCTCAAGTTTGCTGATGTAAAGATTTTATTAGACATTGCTATACGAGTCGTTGGTAGCAAATTTTAAATGGACGTAACAGGGTACAACCCGCAAGAGTTAACTTGAGACTTCGCTCGGATGACGTAAGCGCGAGGTACTGACGTACGCGTCGAAGGCGGGGGGTCGGGAAGGCTCGAGTCTCAAGTTAACTCTTGCGGATTATACTTTGACAATCAAATCAACAGAGATACATTTCATCGTGTTACCAAGCGCCGAAGCGTTTTGAACATATATTAAATACTATAGAAATTTCTATGTACTGTTATGAATTATGACACTGTTAAGGAATATGTAAACATAGTGCCATTAAAATTAAATATGATAATGATTTTCATAATGATAACATACGTATTAATTACAAATACAAATTCTTCGCAAATAATTATTATTCTTGTTTCAATAACGTAATTATAACAATTAATATGCGAAGTATTTAAAAATAAATTTACTGTATTTCGTGCAGATAAGTAAATAAAATGTAAATTTAAAAGCGTATGTTCGTTTGTTTCTTTTTCACAGGCCCTTGGATTATATTGCTTATTTTGAAATACCGTATATAATACAGGTTCTATGGATAATAGAGAAGATTGTGGTGTAACAGTCATGTGATAAGTCGTAACATATAAATACAGACGGACAGAGAGATGCAACGAAAAAGTATGGATTTAACCGCCTTGAAAAAGGAGGAATTTCTCAATTCCGGTATAACAGGTTTTTTACTTCTATTACGTGATTGCTCCGTCAACTGCGGACCGATTTTCATTTTTGTTTTATTGGAAAAAGTTTACTCCTGACGTGGTCACATTTTCACCAAGTCTAGTGAGTGGTTCCGAGGGAATTCGAGAGCAACCCTCGTTGAAGTATGCAGAGGACCTACACTCTTCGAAAGGCAAACTTATATACGCGTGCCAATTGTACAATTCTCCAGGCATAATATATTATTTCTAAAGCTATTCAAATAGTTGAGTAAGTAAACAATGGAAAATACACGGTATTTTCTTAAGTTTTCGGGACTAGTATACATAGCGCAGTAATTTATATAATTTTTATTATTCCGACGTTTCCGCCACTTTTCAGTAGCCCTGATCACGAAAGACAAAAATGTCAAGTGTCATGAGTATTGTTAAAGTTTTATTTAGCTTATCGCCAACTGTAGAGTTTCTTGCGCCACTTCTTCTCTTCAAACCACAAGATGTTGCGAAGCGGTGGTAAATTAGAATAGACTCCCATAGAGTAAATAATAACCATAAACAAAATTAAAATCAAATAATTAGAATGAACAAATTGGCGTAGGTTAAATAAAACTTTAACAATACTCATTGACACTTGATATCTTTGTCTTCCGTGATCACGGCTAATAAAAATGGTCAAACCGTCATAATAATTAATATTAAATAAATACCGCGCTTAAATCCGTAAAAACGTATTTTATTAAGTAGAAAAAGTGACAAAACAAAACCAGAGCTTTAACTAAAAAAGCAAAGAATGAATATTTTCTGTAATTAGTTGTTAGTTGTTTATGATTTACTTAAATTAATTAATATCTTCTTAAAATTTTAATATTTTCTCTATATTTTTTTTGCTTTTTAGGTTGAAGTTGGTAATTCTTTTGTTAAAAATGAGTACAGAACCTTAAAAAGCAAAAGAAGCATGACGACTCGATACACCATCTAGTAATGTAAAATTCAAGATATTATCAAACTTCTTTTTTTTTACCGAGCAATTATAACTCCTAGTTTTATTTCCATGACTACATAAATTAGTCATTAATTAAATTTGCACATTGAAAATCTTGTTAGCGAAATGATTTACGAGCACTTGGTATATATACTATTTACCCGCCTACATAACATTCCAAACATTCACATTACAATCATAAAATACACATTAGCACATCGAGATTGCTCCTTCGAGGAATATGCCGATGTTGATTTCTTTTAATTTATTCATGATCATTGCCTCGTTCTCAGAAAATCTCACACGTTTCAGAACACTCACGAAGCACTTTGGAGATATCAAATTGCCTCGCATCCTGTCTTGTGTTAAATTAGGCGTAACACAACTGCCGTGTCAAATTCCAAGCGTTGAAAGATTAACCAGAAAATGAGGCTCTTCTTATTGCGATGCTGCCAACAGGCAGACCCAATTAATTAAAGTGAGTACCATCGCCTGCAGCCACGAGGAGTGAGGCCTACGAGTTCCCAACTATAAAGATGGGATAGAATAGAGGGGAGATTCCAGAATAATAAATACAAACAGTTATTGTCGCAGATAATAATTTATTGCCGGAATTGTTTTTTTTTATTTCTTGAATGAGTTCAGCAGACAAGCAGACGGCCCACTTGATGACTAGCGGTTACCATCGCCTATGGACATTTGCTACACCAAAGATGAAACAAATGCGGTGCTGCTCTCTCAAGGGAGACTGGAACCTAGTCACTAATACCGAAACACAACTCAAAGTTATTAAGAGAGCAACAGCGCATTTGTAGCACTTTTGGTGTTACAAATGTCTGTAGGCGATGGTAACCGCTTGCCATCAGGAGGGCCGTCTAGATGTCTGCTGAACTCTACAATACAAAATTTAAAAACACTTCCTAGCTTTGCAATAAAGAAAAATAGTGATTTATTAGCTTAGTTATACTTTATTTAAATTAAATATTAATTAAAACTAGTTTTGGTTACTATTTGAAAAATCTTATAGAACTCGGCCACATTGTACACATACAAAATAATGAACAATCAAGTATCCAAACGATCCTGTGGATGGTTAATAAAAATTCAAACATGACATTTACATTACATTATACGGCCAACACCTGCCTACCATAACTAATTCGATGCACGTTTTTGAGAGCATCGGGGAATTCATCCGCAACTACCTAATTTAATGCATTCTAGAGATTTAATTATATTTTGTAGCTGATAAATGCAGCAAGCTTCGGTTTTGGGGAGATAAAAGCCTAAAACTAACTTTTTAATTTAACAATAGAAAATATTATTTATACATATAAATGTTCACTATACAAAGACATTCCATTAATGTACTAACCTCAATGATAAGAATTATATGACCGAAGCGAATCTTACTGTGCCCACCACACAACCTTTAAAGAGACCTAGTGCGGGAAACAGTTTCCTTTGGGACGCCATTTGTACTGATCTCTGTATTTTAGTCATTTTATATGTACCATGTACTAGTTACTCACATGCTAATAATTTCATTTCACTTAATCTTTTGGCTCCTTGAAAACCACATAAAATAACACATTGTGAAGCAGTGTATAACAATCAAGCTGCGCAATTTCAAACCCAGTAAGTGCTTCCCAAAAAAACATAAATACAGCACAAAAAGATGTAAAACATTTCAAATCCATGCCATTTCAAACCTATTATTTAAGCTTATTCGGAACATTAAGATATTTTGATACAGTCTTCACATATTTTGGTAAGGCAGAATAAATCAGCACAGGAATGAATGCACACATATTTATTTAAAAACAATGTCAATTGCTAAGTTTTGAAATTGTACAGCGAGATAACTACTAATGGCCTTACTTATAATCGTTTGTTAAATTTTAAGAAACTGCTCAGCAACTGATTAACGAAAATCTTACCCATAAACTCCTCTTAAGGATAAGAGGTGGTGGTAAAGTAGCTCATAAATAACTGTCAAAAATAACCAACATCGAGAGGTAGATTAAGTGACTGCTAAGAGGCAAGATGGCAAGTTTTATTTGAAACAGCCATTGATTAGGGGCTTAAAGTCTCTTATTTAAGAGATGGCTAATCCTTTCTTAACGAGATTATTATAAGTAAGGCCCATAGAGTAGGAAGCAGTGTTAACTTATACATTTTCAGAAAAAAAAATGTTTCAGAAAATGTTCTTCAGAATCATCACAATCAGAATTTTGAGTATTTTTTTTTATTTGTTCTATAATATTATAAAATTTTAAACATGCAGTGTCTGTACATTGAAGCTATTTAAAATAAACAACTGGAGTAGACTATGTAAACCTCAGATCATAGTATGCAAACGTATGTCGATTTCAAAATATAAGAACCAGTTTTCAACAATTGATCTTAAAACGCGTTATACTTAAATTTTTATAGTTATTTTAAATAACAAATGAACTGAGTTCATTTTTACAACCTAAAGCAGATGGCAGCACAGTAACGCTCATGTTCTCAAAAACAGCACTGAGTCAAACGCCCAGCTTATCTGAAATAGGTTAAGATAAAGGCTTTTGGAGATAAGCAACTCTGATTTTCATAACCTGATATATGTCGGAGAAGTTTGTTTATTGATTTTCAAACATTTTAATACCATCGATTTTACAAACCCACAATAAATTCTCAAGTCTGCTCAGTATCCAAGGTCAATTATCAACGAGAGGGCATCGGTCGCGTCCCAGCGCCTTCGAAAACAGGTTCCCCGGTCAACTTTGTTGTGAGTTTGTGTTGGCCCATCGTAGAATATTGTGTTACGTAGGCTTAGTTGAGTTTAAACTTTTATGCCATACTGTTTCGTGACAATTTGAGCGCCGTGAGTCAAACATTTTATTTTTAATTTTTCCATTGGAATAGTACATACACGTAGTAAATAAAAAGTCGTCATTTAAATAACTTTATAAAAAGTAGCTCCCGTCCGCTGTTCGACCAGACCTTTAGTTGCAAAAGTTGTTTTTTTTTAAATTAAATAACCCATACTATATTTTTATTTTATTTTGTTCATGGTTTTGCTGTTGGTATTTGGGTAATAAGAAACTGTTGGGAAGTTTCTACGACGGTGATAAATATAATATGATCTGTCTACTCGGAAATGAGACGGTTACTGGCGTCCAAAGATGCGACAAATGCTCTATTAATTACAAACTATACATAACCAGCATACGGTACAGTAAAGAGAAGCTTGTTATTATCCAGTTGCAGATAAACGTGACGTCATGCTATTTCATTTGCTGCAAGTATAGTACGGTATCAAACGAGTTCATGCAGCAGTGCATGCTTACGTCAGGCTTATAGGGGGCCACAGAGTATAAAAAATCAGTAGTACGATTATCTACGTTTAGTACGTTTATGATCGACGAGTAATACTCCGGTCAAACATTAAAATACAGTATAAACTGCATGTAACATCACTCGATTTAACAACAAAATCCATTAGCGTCCAAAATACTTGGCTTTGGTTGGTTTATCTTGTATTCCAAACAATGATACACTATTATACTATATACTCTCAATAACGACAACAACTAAGAAATAAAAAGCACCTTTTAAGTTACCAAAATTAGTAAAAACTGCGCAGTTGCGTGCGTTCTTTTACTATCCTAGTCCGTAATAACCTCGAATGTCGACATCATGCCTACAGAAATTTCTAAGAAATCCCTACATATCGAAATTTCTAAGTACTTCCTTAATCACCAAGATGCCTCAATATCGCAAAATGTCAATAAAATAAGTAAAAAAAATACAACAAAATTACTGGTGCAGCAAAAGAGGTCAGACAAAAATAACAGACTTCTCTCCATTTAACGACATCTCTTTATAACACCATACAGTGCACAGTCCTGTTTGTGTCGTTATATAGAGTTTACACTGTATCTAAACTATTGTCATCAATGATCTAACAGCAGAACGACGTTAGATTTAATGGCCAGTATAACGCTAAGCTGGCTGGCTCCAATTTTAGAGCAAATCATGTACCTAGTGCTTATTTTTTATTTACTACTTTAATGTGTAATTTTAGGTGCTTGATTAATACATTTAAACATCGTTTAATAGTTTTAGTGCAAAAATTGTAATGTGTGAATACTAAAATAATCTTCTGAGAAAAACAAGGACCAAGGCCGATAAAAAACATCTTCCTAATTATAATCTTCGTAATTAATACACAATATCCACAGTGAATTATTTTTATAAATCCATTAACATTGGTACTGTACTGCCAGATGCAACAGTATAAGTGTATATAGTTTACACACTTAATATTCTTATACTGTGATACCAGTAGCTACTATGCACCACAGACCATCAACACAACATAGAAGTTCAAAGACCCTTCATTAAAATCTCGAGAGGGGAACTCGTCTTTACCGCTATCATAAAATTCCATAGAGAAAAAATAACGCGGTGAATTTTGTACAGGAGATCCGTAAATGGCTACAATTTCATTTGAATTAAACATACCCATAGTATTTTAAAACATAATAATATCATAAAAACACTATTGACCTATCTGTATCATGGAAAGAAAATACTAAAAATATATTTTTAATCCTTAATCATTCAAAAGTAATCGGTTACTTTCTCCCCTTGGTGAACAACGTAGGTACTAATTACTATATTTATGTGAATCCATTCTCCATACTTTGTTTATACTAAAACTATTTGCTACTTACTTACGTCAGACTAATAATTTTGTTACCTCGTCACCCTAATTAAATTTGACACGTAAGGAAGGAGGAGTAGAAATTAGCGAGATCCCTAGGGAATATTTTTATAATGGGCAACCCAATCATACCTAAGTTAGAAATATAGATTTACGTATTTTAGTGTAGTCTTGTTTATACTTCATAAATAAGGTAAAATGAAGATGGTTAAAGAACTAACAAGGATAGCATCCTAGTTTTTATAAATTATAATATTGAAATGTTAATAAAAAAAACGAATTTAAATAATGTCCCATTATGCACCGTTAGCCGAATCTTCGATGCCACAATAACATTAACTAAATCGCAAAAATCCAGTTATGCGCGACCTGTTAATGCCATAATTAGAAAACGACTGTGGCAACACGATCAAATACCTCCACGTAGAGAGGCGCATGCGCAAATCAAATCGCAAAACAATCCGGGTCCACGTCCAACACGTACAACGCTAACAAATGGCACAAATATTGTATTTATCACGTAAATATTAGTTATCAAGGGTATAAAAGGACAGATGTAGGATATACTTGGCCCGTGCAGTGCTTATTACATGTCAAACAATACTGTATTCTCACAAAAATCAATTGACATTGCATCATCATAATATTCAGTTATATTCGAGGACACGAGTCGATAACACGTATAGGCTTACTAAAAAAATAATAATAATAAACTAACATAATTTTTCAGGTGCTGTTTACTTCAACAACACAAAGAGTTTATATTGTACCACATTCAAACCCTAGGAATAACGGTAACCAAACAGAACAGAGAGAAAGCGACGAGGATTGCCATCAGAGTGAAAGCAGCCGTGCACTCGGCAGTACAGACCCCGCGTCACGGCGTACGGACGAAAACATAACCTCTAAAAATGTCTGTGGCAATCGCGTCAGCAATCGTTCTGAGCACAGCGGCCGCTGTTTATTGGTACATGAACAGACATAAACCAATCAAGCACATGCTGAGCGATTTAAGATACGCTCTGGACATGCAGGGGGCCGGCGCGGGCGGTCTTATCGACGATTGGGTCAATGTGTGGAGGAACAGAGTTGTGTTGCCAGATGCGAAGAGCAAAATTGCCGTAATAACTGGCGGAGCGCGAGGCATCGGAACGGAAGTGATAAGAGGACTTTTAAAGGCGAACATGCGAGTTGTGATGGGAATAAGGAAACCGGAACTTGCGCGCAAATTATCCGAGACGTTGGAAAACGGGGACAAATTGGAGGCGTTTGAATTAGATCTTAAATCTTTAAATCTGTTAAAGAGTTTGCCGAAAATGTTATAAAAAACACCCAGATATCCATCTTTTGGTGAACAACGCTGGTATAATGTACGTAGATTACGAACTAACGGAAGATGGTTTCGAATCACAGTTGGCCGTGAACCACCTCGGGCATTTCTATTTGACACATTTATTATTGCCAGCGTTAAAAAAGGGCGGTGCTATGGATAGCGGAGCAGCGCGAATTGTCAATGTGACGTCATGCGCCCATTATCCTGGACAAATATACTTTGACGACATCAATCTGAAAGAACATTACGACTCCACGGCGGCGTACGCGCAGTCTAAACTGGCACAGGTAAATAATTAATTAATGTTAGTGACCTCCTTTGATTTTCCCTAAGCAGTGTTGAAGTGAATGCTTAAGTATTTGATAATTAATTAATTATACATATGTTACAACTTTATATATAAACTATTCAGATGATTAAAATAACAAATTAGGTAATAAAGTCTAATTTTCAAAGTATTAACAATACCTATTATACTATGTAACCATTCTTAAAATCTCTTTGAAGTTCATAAATATATGTACATATAAGGTATTATTCATATTGGGTTAGAGTAAGTTTGCAGGCTTTTTTAAGGTTCTCAAAGAAGCCTACAAACTTACACTAAGTCAATATAAATAAGACCGTTAATAGATAATAAACAAGTAAGAGATGTAAAAATACAAATTAAAATATATAATTATAAATGCATCAAAACTTGTCTTGCTTTCATAGTAACAGTTATTAAAACAATTTTTGTTTTTACAGCTAATGAGTACAAGATACATCAACAAACTGATGGAAGATGAACAGTGTCCAGTCAAAGTATATGCTGTTCATCCAGGCATTGTTAACACAGACCTATTTGAGAAGACAATTTTCAAGAGAGCTTTCCCCTGGCTTATGAAGACATTTTTCAAGACCCCAGAGAAGGGCGCTGTGTCTATACTATATGCTTGCTTTGAGAAAGACTTGGAGAAAAGGGGCGGCCTGTACATTAGCAATTGTATAGAAGGAATTAGTAACAGGTTTTCTAAGAAAGTCGACCATCAGGATAAACTGTTTCAGCTGTCATGTAACTTAGTCGGAATAAGTATTGATAAGTTTGGGAAAGAATGTTAAAAATGCAATAAAAATATTATTTCTTATAGATAAATCTATAACACAAAGGTGTATTTGTGAAGCAATCTTTTTATTTATTGAGACTGATGGGATATTTTTTGTGAAACTTAATATAAATGTATTATTTTTAAAAAATGACACTTAATATTCTTACTTAGTAGCATAGTTATTTTGAGATTTTAATTTAATAAAGGGTATATTTTTAACTTTGAATTTTATTTTCAATGTTCATTTTAGCTTAAGCTGTCTTTACACATTTGATAATAATACTTCAGCCCTTATAAAGTATTTAATACCTATATATTAAATACTATTATTATGTTTTTTTTACAAATGCTATAAATAATTAAACGTTTTTTTAAACAAACATGTGAGTGAAATATTTGATTTCTACACTGATCCTAATATTTCAACTACTTTGCATTAGCCATAGATTCAAGGCTACAGCTGATATTGACAGAACATCTTAAAGAGACTTCCCTGTAGCAATTGCAGTGGGTTAAAATAGCTATGTTTACAGAACTAAGCAGCACCTCATTGGTCAGCAGGTCTTTATTCAGCTAAAAACAGTCTTTATAGTTCAGTTTTTTTTAACTTACTGTATAGTTTTGCTATTATCTCCCTTGATTTCAAGCGGAGATATGGTCTAAGATCGAGCATGCTAACCTAAAAGATACCTATTCACACAGGACTTGAAAACACGCAGATTGTACCCAATTCTCAACTATTTCAAGTGTCCCTAGCTTGTGTTAAGCTGACACATCCCAAATATGAGACATTTAACAGATAAAATCATAATAAAAGTATGTTATAATGGTTTTAAGCACAGTAATTATTTGACATTTATTACTCTGAAGTTTCAGCCACTTTAGCAGCTGAACCATGGAAGACAAAGATTTTTGAGACAGTTTTGTTGAAGTTTTATTTATTCTACTGCCAACTTGTTAATTTTAATTATTTAGTTTTAATTTTTTGTTTATGGTTATTATTTACGCTATGTGTGCCTAATCTAATTTACCACCGCTTCGCAACATGTTGTGGCTGTAACAATATGTCATGAAGTCAGAAAACTGCTTAAGTGCTGCATGCCTTCCAGCCAGGATTCAAACCCATGCCCTTTTCCTTTGAGAAGTGTGTGCTAGCCATTATAATCCCACATTCATTAAATCATAGATTGAAATAATATAATCTATATTATATGTAGACTCCAATCTATGATATTAACAGACCAGATTTAAAGTGAATGCTATAAAGACCCTGACATTTATCATGTTAAAAATATGTAATCAAAACACATTTTTGGGGCAATAATAAATGAATGCAGGATAATTATGAATCAATGCAGCTTAATTTAATAAAGTTTCTATTTTAAGGCAATCATGAGTTTAGATTGATACTTGAGCATCTCAATTTAGTAGTCTGTTGTGAAATTATAATGCTAGAAATTTCATACTTAATGGTTTGACTCATGTCTGATTGACTTTCCAAAATTATTACTGCAAGTGTATTGTACTATTTCTATGGCCATTTTACATCCTGAGCATGGAACATTTATATTTACACATTATTGTTATTATCAAAACTCACCTGCTAAAAAAGCCAGAAAGGCCTTTCTTTTTCAACTTGGCTTGTTCCTGCTCCTGCGCGGACACCACATCTCCTAGTCCTTCTTCCTTAGAAGCAGAAGATCCCAAGGAACACTCGGAAAGACTTGATACAGTACTTGAGAATGAGCCACCATCTTTCCCCCTATGATGTCCATTCACACTACCACCCCACTGCAAAGTACTCTTTGGAGAGTCACTAGTGTCACTCTTTTCACATGTAGATATAGAAAAATTTCCTTCATCACTGAAACTGCTTTTTTTAGATAACTTATCAACATCATCAGGTACTGTCTCCACTGGTTTCTCAATTTTAGGACTCACAAAGTGCAACTGTTTTGTAATCGGATTATACGCGAGTTGCATGTTATCCAACGCTTCACTGAGGCGTATCCCGCCTTTCGGGCACGTTGCAGCCATTTCAAATTTCGAATACGACTGCTTTGTTCCAAAAGCTCAACCATGTTTATTTTCATTGAATTTATTTACTATCTTCACAAAAGCCATTATGATGGAAAATTTACTAATTGATGTATTAGCTTATCATTTGCCAACTTAATTATCATACACAGACACTTAAATACAGAACTCATTAATTGATGCGACTGTTTATTTTTGTTTTTGACAAAAAAATTAGAAGTGCGTTAATGACTACTTATAAAAATTGTGTATTTATATTAAACAGTAATATATTTAGTTGTATTTTAAGTTAAGCTAACATTATAAATTAAATGTTTGTTTTAATATTTATATCGTTTCTATAAAATTAAAAACAACTTAAAACCACACACCCATCACCTTTTACTTTCCACTGTAAATTAAAATTGACGTTTATTAAATAGGGTTACCCATATTAAATATACACACCTTACCAGTAAAATAATTGAAAATATAATTTTATACAATTATGAATCAGCTTGTTTTATAAGAGTTTATTCATAGGGTGCTAGTTTAATTTTGGTGTCAAAAGCTTAAATACCTGTTACCTAGCGTACATTTTTAGTCTTTGTCAAAACAATGCGACGATGACGTTTATTTATTTATACGTATTTTAACCCTATAACTTTTTAAAAGAATTTTATATGGTATCACTGGCTTCGTATGCGTTCGGAATTTTAGTTTTATAAAATTCCTACAAATCTTTATTTTTAATACTAATTTGATCTTTAGTGTAAATGTAAACGTTTACTAATTAATACTGAACATACATTTGTATGAATACAAAAAAATACCAGTGAGCAGTGCATCAGATGTTAGGTGGGCAGTCTACTACACAAAATTTCAGCCATTAATAGTTATTAAACACAAAATATAGTTTAAACATGGTTAGTTACTTGAAAACTATTGCTCTTTTAACAAAATTGAAAATATTTTTCGCCTGTCATAATTCCTCCCAGTCATCTCATTATGTTCTTTTATCCTTGAACAGGCTAGTTTATTTAGTATCCATTAATGAAACAATTTGCCAACTACACATAGATAACAAACAAGCACTGGTGAACTGTAATATAGATATCTGCACAGAACTACAACAGCTACTAGTGTCATACTGCAGGTCTTATACCACTTGTAAATTGTTGTGTGAGAAAAATAAATTAAAGTTTCTTTCTTTCAAATTACTCTCAAAAACTCATCCAAAATATATATCTATATTAAAAAATAATAATAAAACAAACTTTTATTTCAAACAAAAACAAAATAATGTACCTTATACTAAAAATTGTAACAAATTAAATTATGCATCATGCTTCTCAATGTCTGTCTTGAGGAATGTTTCATATTGTTCTTCATTCATCAACTCATCTAACTCTTCTAATTTTGTTAACTTGAGTTTATATAACCAACCTTTTTCATAGCAGGATATATTTATTAAAGATGGTTTATTTTCTACTTCTTTATTCTTTTCTGTAACAATTCCAGTTAATGGCGAATATATTTCACTAGCTGCTTTAACACTCTCTAAAGCCCCACATTCGTCTCCGGCATTTAATGTCTTTCCTTCATCTGGTAGTTGTGCAAAGACAACATCACCTAATGATTCTTGTGCATATTTACTAATACCAACTGTTCCCACATCTGCATCTACAGTTACCCATTCATGACGATCTGTATATTTACGAGATCGAGTAGTGTGTTTATGACGAGTTTCACAATATGTTTGCTTCATATTTGATCGAAGAACACAACTTCTTATTAAGTAATATTTTGCTTGTGAAATGCATTGTTGAAGGATCATTGTTTGAACTGAAAATTCAATGAGCATAGTAAACATTAACCGCAAGTATTAAGAGATATTTGCGGGAATTGATTTAGCTCAAAAAGGTAAAATAAAATTTCATAATAGATTAAGGAAAATACACCACTGAGTAAGGTTAATTTCACGGATATTAAGTTTTTATTTAAAGAACTGCGATAAATTAAAGATTACGGACTCTTCCTGAATGTGCCAGTTATTATAAAAATATATTAAATCGTTATGCGTTAATGTATTTACTATAAAAAATAAACTAGAAATATTTAAAAATATTAAAAGAAAATCAAGACAATATCTTGTATTGTGGTAATTATTGCACAAACCTTGAATTTCTGAAAGCGTCTAATACTTAAATTACGGCTACTATTAAATAAATATTTTAATAAGATTTTTACAATTACTTTTTCAGGTTAAGAGATTCTGTTTTAAAATTAATATAAAGAATGAGTGACAGCTGAGATTACCAACAGGGCGTTCCATTAGGGACTCACAACGACCACGTTCACGACCGCGATTTTTGCCGTTCCACTTGCTTGCGGACGTTACAATCCTAAAAGCTAGTGGAACGGGTTATGGGGCGTTGATGTCATTAATGTCATACGCAAATGTCATTGGTTGATATGAAAATCGCGCCTTTTTCAATAGAGATGACTATGTTAAAAGAAATATAGCTATTTATACAAAATGTCCTTAATGGGTGACCCCATTGGTATCGGCTACTTCATCGCGGTAATAATTTCGAAGAAAGCAATTCGCCTAGCTCAGATGAAGAATTTAAAAGCCATTTAGACTTTCAAGAAATACATAGAATTATTTGTTGTCTATCTATCTATAATTCTGAATTTTAAGTTATAACTCTTTCGTATAACTCTGCAGCAAAAGCTATATCTACAAACAATGAATTTCTCATTAATTATATAATTATATTCAAGTCAACGATAATGAAAACTGATTAGAAATAAATCATGTAAATAAATATTAATAACAAATAAAGGAAAATGATAGATGGCTGTTTAAAATACATTAAAATTAATTTTACAAAATTAATAAAGAAAGATATCTTTCATTCGCCATCATATTTCAAAATTCGCGCCTTTTTAATGTATTTACAAGAGAGAATTAATGCTCTGTGGTCAACGCCCACTTCGACCCACCTTTTGACATGGGTTGTTGCGGGCGTTGTGTGATCGAAAATGATGACGTCATTAGTGACGTTTTCGCCACGACCGCAACGCTCGCGGTCGCCTTGTGGAACGGCAAGCTGAGTATTTTGGGCGTTGTGCGTTGCTAGTGGAACGCCCTACAAGTGTTACAATTTGTTCAATTTCCGAACATAGTTAAAATGTTGCCAATATATCGTTTTTAGTAAATAAATATATTAACAATAACACAAAACAATAATAGTAACCATAGAATGGGTGGCATTAGAATATTGAATACTAGCACAGAACTTACTTAATTAGTTACGGATACTTTACTAACGCCCAAGTATAGAAGGTATACGGAGAATCGTACATACATACATACATAACTTCACGCCAGTTCCCTTGCGGGGTAGGCACGAACAACAGAGCGCCATTTAGGCTTATTCTTACACACCTCACTTGCTTCTTTGACATTCATAGTTCTTGTCATGCACGCTCGTCTGTTCTTAAGGCTCCTGACATCACCTTCTGCTAGTACACGATCAATTTGATCATGGAAGGTGTGTCGTGGCCTTCCGCGACTTCTGCATCCATCCACTTTTGCATTGTATATCTGTTTAGTCATTCTTTCATCATACATGAATCGTCTGTATATGAAAAAGTGTCTGTGGAAATACTTTAAATTACAGTGGCGCCTTTGGCTTCAGGGTGAATTTTAAAGAAAGCACCAAAAGTTATTACAGTAGTATTATAGTGTATTAGTTTTTTAAAAATAAATATTACGAAATCACTAAGCGTATTATTCAAAATCACGAAATAAAATCACTTTTCACGTTTCACATGACAATTATTTGAGGTTATATTTAGTAAATTAGCGCCATTATGGGTGGTTTTTGAACTGTTATTTACAGTTTATTGGACAATTCTTCAACTATTTTCCTATATGAGATGATTCTCCTTACTTCTATCCTCCTTAGGCCCAAGACAAAAAAAGAAAAGCGTTTAAGCCATGATCCCAAACAAAGAAACAAAAATATTAAATTAAGACGTATGAAGCATTCTATTAATAATCACACTCATTATTAAAATGGTGTTAAACGAGTCGCAACAACGACGAGCACATCCTATCAATGACAAGCGATGCGCGGGGCGACCGAAACAAATGTAGAGGAGAAGTATACTTAAGGAATCTAAGACAACATTGAAATTACGAATTACTGATGTGAAACAATTGCAAAGAATTGAAAACAAGTATTTCATTTCACAAATGTGATTTCACGTGATTGCATAAGCTTCGGTTGAAATAATAATGTCTGACGTATCATCACAATTCACTAAACTCCATATCTAAAGGCAATAAGAACTTATGCATAACCGAAACTATGACAAAGTGGCAGTACGTGGTATGAAGAACGCTGTCTCCTAGCCCATCATATTGCTCGTTGCTAAGTCCGTAGTCAGGCCATTAGAAGATTTTATTCAGAATCAAATGCCAAAACACAAAAATTGTAGCAAATGATTGATAATAAGCATGTTTTACCACTGCTTCTTTTAAGTTGCATTTGAATATCTTATCATTATTATTTAAAATATTTAGAAAACGATTTATAAATCGCCTTGTAATCTTACGGTGTCATTTATGGCAACACTATATGATAGCTTAAGTCAAACGCCAAAAAAAATACCAAAATTTTGAACATGTCATAAACGTCGGTCGCTAGCCATGACTGAGAGATGTCAAATTAGATGCAAACGACAAATTGAGAATAATAATTATCTTCTTTATAGCGGAATAATTTGCACAACGTTTGCTGTATTATATTTTTATAGGTGCAGTTCAGTGACAATGATTAAAAATGTATGCGAACTGTTTAAAACTTGTGTAACCCAGTTTTGTAATTGCAGATTTCACCTTGCAACTATAGTTTTTAGCTATGTGTTGGGATGTTTGGCTTGTTATTATGCACTAAATACAACATTTCTGCACAAGTTAGTGTATAAATTGAAGTGCCATTTTTGGGAGAAAGTGTTGATGAAGAAATTCAGGAAACCCTTCTACAGTAAGTTGACAGTTGTAATGAACTTGTTTACTTATTTAAAACATTGTTTGTGCTCTGTAATGAAATTGCTAACCGTTTTACTGACCTGTATAACATTATTTCAAGTTATCTATTGAGGTGTAGGTTATTGTAGACTTTGTTTTCAAGGTTTTTTATACTGGTCTATTAATAATTCAATTGTCTTATTATAATTTATATTTCTGGGATGATAATGATATAAGGCTTGTATCTTGTTTAATTAGTTGTTCTTTTATAAGAAATTGTCTCTTAATAAGTATCTGTGACATATTTTTATACTTATTGAAGGGATGTATTACATGTGGGTGTAAGGATTGTGATAGACATGACACGAGTAATGACACTGAACCCTGGGTTGGACTCCACATACACAAGCAACTTGACCAAGCCATAGAAGATGTGAGTATTATTTTTAACTTAAAGAAGCGAGTCATGCAGATTTAATAGTTTGGACAGCTATTGCCAATATTGAAAGCTTCCCATTTCTGTGATTGCACCACCAAGAGTCAAGTGGTTTAAAATAGTATTTTTTGTTCATTAAGACTAAGAATGTAACAGGCGTCAAAATAAAATGGAACTTTATGGTAAGTCTTCTATTTATTAGTATATATCTAGATACATGTAAATTTTAGAAAATAATCCTTTACTGGTGGCTCTTTTGGCTACTTGTAGTCCATTTCTGTTCAGTATTAAACTTAAAGTATTATTATCATTATAGTTTACATTTTGTACATACATATATACATACATAACTTCACGCCAGGTCCCTTGCGGGGTAGGCACGAACAACAGAGCGCCACACAGGCCCATTCTTACACACCTCACTTACTTCTTTGACATTCATAGCTCTTGTTATGCACGCTCGTCTGTTCTTAAGGCTCCTAACATCACCTTCTGCTAACACATGATCAATATGATCATGGAGGGTGTGTCGTGGCCTTCCGTGTTTACATTTTGTCCTCATCATATTTTACATATTACCCAAACAAATGAAGTTTGGATGATGTTGTGCTGGCAAATGCAATGAAGGAAGACCCAGTGTAACATATATGATGATAAAGAAGTATTGTATCTGTATTATACAGATGTTATATTTGTGCCCATTACCATTAGTGAATAATTGACATTACATTCATGGAATTCCTAAACCTTAATAGATACTGACAAAAAAGCTGGTGTAAATTATTTTCCAGTTCTATCATTAAGACATCAGCAGTACATTGTGCTATTCTAGTCATAAGATGTCAGGCCAGAGTGCCATTTTTTACTACTGCCCTGTCAGCAGTGTGTCAACTGATAATGAGCCTACTTAAAAGTACCTTATATAGTGAATAATATTCACTACTACCTCCACATATGCAACACACTTAGCTTGAGATCTTTGGTATTTCCTTAATTTTTCTCAACTAATACACAATTAAAATTATATTTGGAAAGTTTTAAGTATCTGACATTTGACATTTGTGTCTTCTGTGATCACTGCTATGAAACAATAATAAAAATGTCCACCTAAATGTTAAACAAAGTTAAGACCTATGTTCCCGTAAACTAAGTGAATCAAACCTTCGAGCACAGAAGTCATCTATTTACCAGTGGTTGAAATTTGACCATCATAATTCATTGTTATAGACTATACTTCTATAATCACAGATTTCACCAAGGCTACACTATTAATTTGTTGAACAATAAACAAAATGAGTATATATACATTTGTGTGTGTGTGTGTGTGTGTGTGTGTGTGTGTGTGTGTGTGTGTGTGTGTGTGTGTGTGTGTGGTGTGTGTGTGTGTGTGTGTGTGTGTGGTGCGTGCGTGCGTGCGTGCGTGCGTGCGTGCGTGCGTGCGTGCGTGCGTGCGTGCGTGCGTGCGTGTGCGTGCGCGTGCGCGTGCGCGTGCGCGTGCGCGTGCGTGTGTGTGTGTGTGTGTGTGTGTGCGTGTGCGTGTGCGTGTGTCTGTGAAAACATGGTAGTGTCTGTACTGTTTTTTTATTGATTTAATGTATTTCATGCATAGTTTTTTTTTAAATATTAGCATTTGTCACATCTTCTCTGTGACTATGAGTGTGCGAAATTTCACACTCATCCCTTCATGCAATTTTCGTAAATAAAATAGGGGAAAACGTTTTTGTTTGACATATTAATTTATAGATACCCTAAATCCTAAAAATTGGATGTATTAATCAAGAAATAGATAACTAACTTTTGATAATCTTCAATTTCATTCTGATCTGGATAAAAATTTACTTCGTTTTCGTCTATGTCCTTTTTGACTAATTAATCCTAAATCATGCAATAATTTTGTACTATGAACTAAGTTTAGAACACAGTTTTATTTTAAGTTTGTGAAAGCTATGACAATATTGATTTCATAAACTAAGTATCCAATTGATCCATAACAGGTTTGCTATAATTAAATTGTCTGCTGCTAATCAAGTTATAGCCTTGTTTGGAAGTGCTAATTGCATTGTGTTTGGATTGATGATTAAGTAAGATTTATGATGGCTGTTTGTTATTTATTTGAACTTTTTAATATTATTCATTTTTATTATATCACTATCTATCTAATCTTCTAATTTTAAGTTATAATTTTATTTATTATAAAATAAATTTAAGAGAAACTTCTGAAAGTGAGGCAACCTGTTGCAGTATTATTGTATAATTTTCAGAGTTACTATTTTAGCATTTTGCCATGAAATATAATATATAAATTACTTTAGAAACTGTAGATTAACACAGTATGCTTCTTTTCGGAAAAATTTAAGCTTCCCAATGTGACATGGTGCTGATATATGGGCTACTAATCAGGTTGTTCGGTGCCACATGCTGATGCATCTGATTGTTCGATGATGGAAGAGGCGAGAAGAATAGGCATTAAAAATAACATCTTACTTTTACACACTTATGTACATACATACATTATCATCTTACTTTTAGAATATCATAATATTTTTTTTTTATTCAAACTAGTGATGAGTAGGACATGTGTGAGCCAGTACATTTGTCCCATACAAAATACATTTGTACTAATACCGCTCAAAATAGGAAAACGTAAAACTTCAAATTTTTGTTGCACTACTTACTACTTAATTCTCAAATGACGGAAGGACGGAAAGATGCTTATGATAAACCAGGACAATAACGCTTCCACCGTTACTCACATGACAAAGAGAGACAAGATACATGTTAAACATACTACGACTGCTAGTAAAATGAGGTGACCAAGACCGAGCACATCCGATTCTTAATTAATATTTTCGAACAAAAGGTTTGAACGGGACAAATGAGAGAATGACGCGCACCGCCTCGCCGTCCTCATTGCTTCAAATTTACTGCCGTGGTACAAATCATAATAATCTCTTCGCCTCATTTGAAGTGTTACATTGTACTTACCTGTTCAGTTCAAAATGTGATGTTACTCTTACAATCTCGTTTTATAATCCTGTCCTGCCCAACACTACTTCAAACAATAATTAATTTCATATTAGACTCCTTTTGTTCATACAAAATTAATGATGTTTTGTAAGATTTCTCAGTTCATGCGAGTGTCTCCTCTTTTATTCTGCAATGGCGATTATATAACTTCTGTCTTGTGTAGCTTATTAATGATGTACTACCTGTGAACTGGTTCTCTGAACTGTAATAAAATAAATATTTCACATTACCGAACGTTAATCGGTGTATGAACTCAGTCGGTCACTGCACAGCGCTATTCCGCGACCCGATAAGTCTTGTGTAATTTATGAACGATGAACTATTAGGGTCGTTCATCGCATTCGCTAACAGAGAAGGTCGAAAACTTCTTGTTGGGTGTCGCAACGCAGGGGTCGCCTTGAATAAAACACCCCTTAGCAAATGGACTGTATTTATTTATAGGTGCTACAATAGCACCAGGTGCGATCAGCACTACTGTACTAAACGGCACGTTCAAGGTGAACCAACACAACTAAGCCCTAACCCTAACCCGGATGTTCCGGTGAAATCAGATATCACTAATTGTATCGATTACACCGATCAATACGAGTGGCACTAATCACAATGATCCCTATGATCTAATCTAATGGTCTACGCGTTGCCCTGCCTAATGCCCTAGATAAAAAAATGGTCGTTGGCTCGATTATCGGCAGTTTAAATATTATGAATGAACTTTGCTTAATTTGTCTGGCTTATTTTCGTCCTCTTTCCTCCACTGCATCAGCCTTCATAATTAAATAGGCCATTCGTCCACGCCTCCTGATTTAGTACTCAGAATATTAGTGTTCTGTACATACTATATTTTTTTTGTATCGCGGAAGTACAGCAGATAACCGTGATGGAAACTTTACCGTCACCTATAAACATTGCAACACTAAAGGTGCTACCAATTTCCTGCCGGACTCGTAGATGTGCTCCAACGTGCCGGAACATAACGTACTTAAGGTTGTTAGGGCGGCATGCTCTAGACCAGAGCTCTGTGGCTTGTTTTGTCTCCTCTTAAGACAGGTCGCCTGACCGCAGGAATATGTATTCTTTCTACACCCTAACACACTTTAACCATAATTACACACTCACCCACATACACGTCTCTCTTTTTTCTTTCATTGTAATTTGTAGTGCTCTTTGGTGTCGGTTATTATAGAAATAGTGCTTAATGGGAGGCGAGGGCCAGGAGTACCATCATACAAGGTTTCCCTTGTTTGGGCTCCTGTCCTTCCCATTTTATTAAGTTTCTCAAATTTTGTATGCTACAAATTTTTTTTTCTTTTATGGGAAGTAAATAAATAAATGATTAATTAAATGAGTATTGAAGTTTTTAATAGAAATGTCTTCAAATTCCTTCGACATCGACATCGTGCTAATGATACGTCCTTACATACATATTATATAAATAACGATTTCCTTATATATAACACGTAGGGTCTTACTTATAATAATCTCGTTAAGAAAAGATTAGCCATCGATTAAATAAGAGACTCTTAAGCCCCTAATCAATGCCTGGTTCAAAAAAAAAACTTGCCATCGTGCTTCTTAGCAGTCACTTAAACTACCTCTCGATGTTGGTTATTTTTTACAGTTATTTATGAGTTACTTTACCACCATCTCTTATCTTTAAGAGGAGTTTATGGGTAACATTTTTGTTAATCAGTTGCTGAGCAGTTTCTTAAAATTTAACAAACGATTATAAGTAAGGCCAGTAATCTTTAAAGCCTGCTGCTAATATTAAATGGCATCAAACAATATAATTTACATAATGAATTAATTCATGACAGATGTCTTAGCTAAATGAGGCAACCTGTGCTTATAGTTTAATCATTGTATCATTGTGCTGAATCAGTGATGAGTCACGGTGTGAATAGTGGAATCAACTGCAAAGCATTTGTATTTTTTGTTACCTCTGCATGATTATACTCTGAGATTTCGTTAACAATACTAAATAATTTATGCACAATAGTAACCATTACATAAAACTGGTTATAAAGTTTCTACAAATTCCTTTTTAACTTAGGGAGACCTAATTATATCATGAAGATTTTCAAGTATTCCCGATATACTACTTATGGCTCAAAACAGTCTTGCATTTTGGTTCGAATTCTGTCCGAAACTCATGCTCCTCTAAGGCACTTTCCTAACCTAGTGTGCTATTCTTACAATTAACACGTGCTACCAACGGTGAAGGAAAATATGATGAAATCTGCACATCGAGTATCCGATGTGTCAAGCCGCCTTGGTCAAGCGTGGCGGATATACTGTCCGTTCCCCAATAGAGGGAAGCGCGAGTTATACTATTGAGGAAGAAGGCCCGTTCTGCCTTCCTTAGCCTTCCCCGAGGAATGAATTAAGAGCAGATCAGTCATTTTAGATGGTCAGTTTAGCCCAAGGAAGGTTGTATTTTGCCTATACCTGTAGTCACAAACACTTTCATACGTAAGTCTTCGACTATTACACGCCTCGTCACATCAAATGACTACAATAGTATACATGCCTATTTCAATTAATCTTTAGTAGTAATATGGTATATATGCTTGCTTTTGGTTATATTGCCCGGACACAGGTGATTTAAATGTTTATTTCCGATAAAAAAAAAAAACACTCACTAATGGCCCGTTCTTATATCTTTTCCATAATTTGCCAGACTATTGGTTAAAATTTTACATGAGTTTGACAAATTACGTGAAAATTACTGGTACGGACAGGGCAATCGGAGTGAGTGCTGCTCCCTCACTTACTCGCTATTCCGACTCTCAAAGCATCTTTTTCGTACTGCACTACACCACTTTCAGACATAAAATATTACCATGAGAGCTAGCACTTGACTAGATCTGCACAAACTTACCAGTAGTAACTCTTTCAAGACCCATCAAGTACATACAGTAAAGAACCCTTCGTTTTTTCTCACAGTATAATTTATTTTACTATTTGTTTCCTCGTATTTTTTTCAGTTCTACAACACAATTTTAGACCAATTTATAAAGTCCTGGTACAATAAGATAACACTGCAGCCTTTTTTCGTGGACGAATTGCGACATCAGCTTCGATATGCATCTGCGTGTCTGTTGCAGCGAGCTGTAAAGGTAAGAATCAAGTTTTATTACGTACTGGCTGTCCCGGCAGACATCGTCCTGCCCGGAAAAGCTTCAATCCATATACCGACAGCAGCGCCACCTACCGGGTCCAATTGTGCACCAACTCAGAAACCTTCTCTATCTTATGCACAACAACTTTGGTAAAGATGATTCATGATGACTCATGATCAAATGTATAGTTTACGATGCTATTAAGGACGTTTATACAAACATTCATTTTTATATTTAAGAAAGAGGAAGATAATAAAATGATACAAAGTTACTTCTTCTCTTACATGTCAAATATATTCTCGCTTTCTTCCTAAGCAAGAGCCTAGCCTTAGAATGCAAATGAGGCTTAACAGAGGGGTGAGAATAGATACCTTGGAGATCGCAAACTTTATAAACAACCAGAGACAATTCAAAAGAATACTTTATGAATGTATCCGGGCAGCCAAATATAACCGCAAATAGCTCAACTTTGCGCGTCCGTTGCTGTGTATTTAAGAAGTAATAAATATGAATACATATAACTTACATAGCACGTAGTTTACGTCCGCTAGCACGCCGCACTTTACACAATAACAGGAAATATAAGTTCAAAGTTCACTGGGCCGGTCTTTGATATGGTTTTTGTATTAAAAGTATGTTGAGAAGTTTAGTGTCCCAGTGTTCGAAGAGAAGTGTTGCAGCCGCGCCGTCGCCGCTGCATTTCGCACGTACTCGGTGTTGGGGGGTAGGAGATAGACATATATATACATTACTGTAGTAGAGAGAGAAGAGTATACTATGTAATGTATGAAAGTGTAAGGCTGGCAACCACGCTTAAAATTCCCGCTTAAATAATAAACAATACTGTTAATCGCGCACTTAAATCATATGTTTCTCGTTTTGATTTCACTTAGTAATCTTTCGCGTCTCTGATGAAACGCAACTGTTCTTCATTCTCTGAGTCGACCATATTTATTTAAAAAAATGCAGGAGTTCAGCAGACAGGCAGCCTGTCCGCATGGTGTAAAGTGGTTACCATCGCCTATGGACGTTCGCAACACCAAAGGCGTTACAAATGCGCTGTTGCTCTCTTAAGGAGACTGGAACCTGATCACTAATTCCGGAACACAATTCAAAGTTGTCAGTCAGGCAAGTCCCCTACCACCTGTGATAACACGATATCCAAAGAAAACATACATTTTGAAGTTGTAGAGAAGTGCAACGAGAATGCTTGCAGTAAGAATAGGGCGCTTAATTTGCTGTTATCTAAACAGCATGGAGACGTTGCAAAGAAATCTTATACTAATATATAAATCTGAAGAGTTTGTTTGTTTGTTTGTTCTAACGCACTAATCTCAGTAACTACTGGTCTGAGTTGAAAAATTATTTCAATGATTAGATAGATATTTATTATATATATTAGAATTAGATAGCCCATTTATCGAAGAAGGCTGTAGGGTATACATCATCACGCTAAGACCAATAGGAGCGTAGCACCAATGGAAACCATTTCAAAATCCCCTTATAATGTTTGTAATCAGTGAACAATAGCTAATTTTGTTTTGTGATAAATATACGTGTGTACTCTTTGTGACAGTAAAATTGTTTATATTATAATCAAAAATGAATTTCAAATTCAATTTTAGATAAACTATTCCCGCTTCGTAACAGAGCGTTTATTGCCTTGCGCTCTGCATCACTATACAGTGTGTTCAGACATCGCCGACGGAGCCCCATTGCTGGACTCGAAGTTAGCCCTTCATCCAGCTGCAGCAAACAGGAATGCAGAGTTAAAATATTTAAGATGTATCACAAACGCCATTATGCCTTATCTATTGAAAAATAATGAGTTGCAGAATAGGTGAGTTCCTCTGCCATTTTAAATAAATTGTAATTTTCATAATACATCATTTTAAATATTGTTACGACCGACGAAAAACAATTCATGCTTGGAGTTTATTGCCTTCGGCATTTGGATTTCCTTTGTTTACTATGTGTTTAAATTTTCTAATTAGAAAACACTATTTGTGGACAACTAGTGTTTTCTTTAGTCAAGCTTAATCCCAAACACATGGCTTTTAAAAACTTGCAATGAAATTTCATCCATAAAACGGCTTTTGACGTCTTTGACTCGACGACCGACTGCAAAAACAAAAGCGGTTAGTATTTATTATTGGCAACTATTTTTCAATACTTAGAAAATTAACTCGAACAAATAGCAGTGAATAGTTAAGACAATTATATTGTTACGAGCTCCGGGACTCAAATTAAAATGCCGTTGGAATTACTATAGAATGTTTTAGAACTATACAAACACGGATAACACAGGTACAAAGCTGGACACAACCAGTACAAACATAACACACGATTCAATAACACGGGCAAAGTCTGTCACTATATAGCTTATCGAATGTACATACGTGTTGCCTTGTTCGTGGTTATCGCTTGACTCCTCACCCCTCCGTTTGGGCATTGTTTTATACTAAACTTTACAATAATGTCTCGATACAAAACTGGACCGCATAAACAATAGTTTCTAAGAACCACACCTGGCTAATCACTACCATAAAATATTACAATACACAATAGGCTGTTTGTCTAATTACAAATTTTAAACACAAAGTAAACAAAAGAAATCCATATGCTTAAAAGGTAATACACTGCAGGTGTGAGTTTTTTTTGTCGGTCGTTCGGTATAAAGTGTAACACATAATTTGAATTCTAAACGTGTTTGTAAAATATTTTTATAATTTCGCAAAGGATTATAGGGATTTGAACTCCTCGAAACACTTCAATTCTAACAATATGTCATTGAATTTACAGTGTATCTCGAGTCTTAGTAAGAGAGATATTCGCTGGCTGGGTGCTACTGTCTTTGACTGATATTTTGGCAGATCCCTACATACTCAATACTTTAATTATATTGGCAACAGGCGATGAAACAATGGCCCAGTTGCCTACCACACCAAACTATAAGGTAAAGAAAACTAATGATCGACATAAGATTGAGTCAATATTAAATAATCTACAGACAGCCTTTGTATCCAGCGAGGTGATGCTGCCAGCCTTCTAGGTACAATGCCCAGCGAGAGTCGTCTGCTGGGGCTGGACGGGCTTTGATATAGGTTTTTATTTTAACTTTAGTTTTTTACTATTGTATATATAGTTTTAAGTTAGGTTTATTCATAGAATATTTTAGTTTTCAGATAGTGTTAGTTTTATATTGTAACTAATATTTAATTTATATTCTGGAAATTGAAATAAAATTAGGTTTTGGACCAAGTAAAATTAAGTCGGATCTACAGACATACATATATTGTACATTCTAAAGCGTAGCAATGTCTTTTATCTAAAGATGGCTCTGCACCATTTAAGTAGGGTCTGGATAATGAAACTATGAAATTGCCATAGAGTATTTATTCAATGTGTAAATAACCTTGTTTTTCTTAGAGTTCAGCATCTTTCTTCTGTTATCTTTCCACGAATTTGGAAAACATACAAAAAATAACTTCTACATACATACATACATACATAACTTCACGCCAGTTCCCTTGCGGGGTAGGCACGAACAACAGAGTGCCATACAGGCTTATTCTTACACACCTCACTTGCTTCTTTGACATTCATAGCTCTTGTCAAGCACGCTCGTCTATTCTTAAGGCTCCTGACATCACCTTCTGCTAATACACGATCAATTTGATCATGGAAGGTGTGTCGTGGCCTTCCGCGACTTCTGCATCCATCCACTTTTGCATTGTATATCTGTTTAGTCATTCTTTCATCATACATTCTTTCCACATGCCCGAACCACCGGAGCATTCCTTTCCTTACGTTACCTTACCTTAAAAATAACTTCTGCTCTGCACTTTTAATGATTACATTAATAAGTAAAGTAATATATACAGATTTACTATATATTAAATAGATATATGCATAACGTACAAATATACATCTACAATAATATATGAATGTTTATAGATAAATAGATATCTACATACATTCAAACTATGTCATTTTGTCTGTCTGTTCGGTATTTATGTAAAAGCTACTGAGTCGATTTCGATGCGATTTTAGCTGATCAACAGTTAATTCTTAAACTTCAGCTCAGCACTAGTTATTAACCTGGAAAATGCCGTGCAATGTGATATTTTTACTTATTGATAATTAATTTAATCTAATAGAATGTGTTATGTTTTAATTCCGGAAATTATCCGGGGTGGTTTGAAGTTGTTGAGATGCATGAAAATAAGCTTATTCTGATACAATTCTTAAATTTTCTCAATTTTTCTTTTTCAAATATTCTTCAAAATTCTTTCTCAATTCTAATTGAACGATAGGTAACGTTCTATTCCTGAATGTTGCCCGGGAATATCAAGTCAAGCGTGGACGAAGGTGCGGGAATATCTTAATATTATGTATAAAATGGTGAACTACGCTGTTTAGCTGATTTACCCAAACGGGAATGGAACCTGTAACGCTCAAACAGGTGCAATCATTCAAAATATTTTCCAGGTAGAATTCCTAGAAACATTTGTCCGTCAAACCGACTCCGTTTACATGCAGCGGAGTAAACTGCTCAAAATCGACTTGGAACTTGTGATTAATGACCAAGAATACTTCTACGCTTTCATGCAATACATGAAAACCACCAATCATATACACCTGTTGCAGTTTTATAAAGATATCAGTAAGTACACGCGTAAACAATTGAAATTGTAATTATTGTTACATACCGACAAAGAAATGCGCACACCTGCCTGTCGTAAAACGCAGTTTATTACCTCCCTATTTTGTTTACTTTGTGTTTAAAATTTATAATTAAGAAAAACATTTTATTGTTATTGTACTTGTTTTATGGCCGTCATTAGTGTTGAACTAATCCTTGTTGTTAGTGCATTGCGTCGAAGCTTGCCAGGTATGGCATCGGTCAGTCAAGCGAGGATTACGATACGAGCAGGACCTACATTCGATGAGCGATATAGTGACGGACTTTGCGCGTGTTATTGAATCGTGCAGTTTGTACTGGCTGTGTCCAGTTATACTTGTACCCATTTTATACGTGTTTTCATAGTTCTAATAAATTCTATAATAATTCCAACTGCGTTTTAATTTGAGTCCCGTAATGCATTCGATGCGTTTGCAACAAACTGGATATATAATAGAAATTTAATTATTTAAATACATCAAAATTCCCATTGGTTAGTATTTTCTTAAGTTTTCGCGACTATAGTAGAGTTATTTTGTCCATGCAGTTTGGGTAATAAATCATATTTCGGCCTCAGCCCGGCTAAGGCGGCGAGCATGTTACGCAGGCTCAACGCCATTATCGACAAAAACTCATTCTTATTAAAGAAAGATTATCGTTCTTATTTTTTTATTTTTTTTTTAGTTTGGTTCGCAAACTGGCCAACTCAGCTTACTTTTAAACAAAACTAGGATACAGATAAAATATATTTGCTTATAAAAATCATTATTATTTTTTTTGCTGTTAATTTTAAATTTTTTGTACTTATAGTTTTGTAATACATAGATACCTAATTAATAATATATTTTAAATCATTATTATACTTATTTTAATAAATACGTTGTTTTATCTATTTTTTTCTTACATTTATATCACTAACCCACAAAATGACAAAACTAAAAACATTATCGATAACGCTTATCGACAACAATAATGCGCATCACTATGCTCGCCCACAAGGCCCGTGAGTGGAGGAGAGAGCGAAATACTCGCTTCACCGCTCTGATTATTTTATGACCCAAACTGCACGGACAAAATAATTCTACTATAGTAGACATAAAAGTATGTTTTAACGGTTACTAGCGCGACATTTCATTTCGACGTTTCGATCACTTTTCAGTAGATCGAATACATTTGAATGAATTCCCTTTCGTTTTTCAGAATCATTCCAAATTAGGATACTAAATCCGGACTTGAGTTCCGACGAGAAGGCGACGCTGCGCGCGGAGGCGTGCGACATGTACGCCTTGTACTTGTCGGAGGGCAGCGCCAGTCGGGTGCCCCTGGAGCCAGCGTTTGCTGAGGAGTTGCACTCTTTGCTGCGAAGCGAGGACTGTATCAAGAGGTGAGGATAAGAAAATGGTCAGAAAATGAAAACTACTGGCCATGTAAAATTTTTGGGGACCAGCTATTCCGCGGCAAACAAAAAAAGAATCACGTAAATCGGATCATAAATCTCGGAGTAATCGGTGTACATATGGAACGGAATGGAAATTTTTTCATAAAAAATGTTCCTAATATGAAAACTACTAGGCCAAACTATGTCAAATTTTTAGGGGACTAAATGGCAACTATTCCGCGTCGAACAAAAAAGAATCACGTAAATCGGATCATAAATCTCGGAGTAACCGTACATATGGAACGGAATGGAAATTTTTTCATAAAAAATGTTCCTAATATGAAAACTACTAGGCCAAACTATGTCAAATTTTTAGGGGACTAAATGGCAACTATTCCGCGTCGAACAAAAAAGAATCACGTAAATCGGATCATAAATCTCGGAGTAATCGGTGTACATATGGAACGGAATGGAAATTTTTTCATAAAAAATGTTCCTAATATGAAAACTACTGGGCCAAACTATGTCAAATTTTTAGGGGACTAAATGGCAACTATTCCGCGTCGAACAAAAAAAGAATCACGAAATCATAAATCTCGAGTAATCGGTGTACATATGAACGGAATGGAATTTTTCATAAGAAATGTTCATAAATGTAAACTACTGGCCAAACTATGTCAAATTTTAGGGATAAATGGCAACTATTCCGCGGCAAACAAAAAAAGAATCACGAAATTCGGATCATAAATCTCGGAGTAATCGGTGTACATATGGAACGGAATGGATATTTTTTCATAAAAAAATGTTCCTAAAATGAAAACTACTAGGCCAAACTATGTCAAATTTTTAGGGGACTAAATGGTAACTATTCCGCGTCGAACAAAAAAGAATCACGTAAATCGGATCATAAATCTCAGAGTAATCGGTGTACATGTGGAACGGAATGGACATTTTTTCATAAAAAATGTTCCTGAAATGAAAACTACTGGGCCAAACTATGTCAAATTTTTAGGGGACTAAATGGCAACTATTCCGCGTCGAACAAAAAAAGAATCACGTAAATCGGATCATAAATCTCAGAGTAATCGGTGTACATATGGAACGGAATGGACATTTTTTCATAAAAAATGTTCCTGAAATGAAAACTACTGGGCCAAACTATGTCAAATTTTTAGGGGACTAAATGGCAACTATTCCGCGTCGAACAAAAAAAGAATCACGTAAATCGGATCATAAATCTCAGAGTAATCGGTGTACATGTGGAACGGAATGGACATTTTTTCATAAAAAATGTTCCTGAAATGAAAACTACTGGGCCAAACTATGTCAAATTTTTAGGGGACTAAATGGCAACTATTCCGCGTCGAACAAAAAAAGAATCACGTAAATCGGATCATAAATCTCAGAGTAATCGGTGTACATATGGAACGGAATGGACATTTTTTCATAAAAAATGTTCCTGAAATGAAAACTACTGGGCCAAACTATGTCAAATTTTTAGGAGACAAAATGGCAACTATTCCGCGTCGAACAAAAAAAGAATCACTTAAATCGGATCATAAATCTCGGAGTAATCGTTGTACATATGGAACGGAATGGACATTTTTTCAAAAAAAATGTTCCTAAAATGAAAACTACTAGGCCAAACTATGTAAATTTTTAGGAGACCAAATAGCAGCTATTCCGCGTCGAACAATCGGTGAACATACATAAAAGATTCCGACTAATTGAGAACCTCCTCCTTTTTTTGAAGTCGGTTAAAAAGAAAGGAAAATCTTCAACGGACAAGTGACAAAACGAATCGCAACAAAATTTTAACTTGAAGTTTCACGGACAGATTGTTAATGTACTTGTCTAATCTGAATTTGATTTGAATTAACCTACCCGTAAAACTTCTAGTTAAAATTTTGTTGCGATTCGTTTTGCCACTTGTCCGTTGTAGTTTCACTTCCACTATGTGTCTTAGCACACATTTCGATTTTTCGCAGGTATACTGCAAATTCTGATTTGGTTAAGTAAGGTTATTATTTTATTTATATCCGATATTTTTGTTGCGGTTACGGAGCTCTATAACATCTTTAGTAAGAATGTTGTCGAAATATAAATAAATATTTTGTTTCTATCTAATTCGAATTATAAGCTAAAATGTGTGTTTGTACATTTACGCTTACTTATAATAATCTTAAAAACATTCTTAAGTAAGAGATTAGATCAATTCTTATCATGATATCTTTTTTATTATACATGTATTACTTTTGTTTACCTAAAGGTGCACAATAACGATTTGAATGATTACTTAGTTATAAATATTTGCTAAGAGTTTATGGTAGATTTTCACTATCAGTTGCTCAGCAGTTACTTAAATTTACAACGTTTATAAGTTATTTTATTCATTTTTGTGGTACGTAATTTACTTTTAGATTGCAAACTAGCAGAGCACTTTACCAAGTTGCAAGACAAACGCATTCTGTGCTTGAGAAAATAATGTTGCCAAGGTTTTTACATAGCGAAGAGGTGAGTCTTAACTTTTTGAGTTTACGGAAGAATGTTAACTGGAGATGTTATGATTTGATATTTTGAAGCTGGATATGGATGTGTTTAATATTATACCGGTTTCAGTTAAGGTTAGGGATATAAAATTATTTTGGATTATGCGATGGTTTATATGATAAATATTATAATTCTTTATATAGGAAAACATCAAATAATTACAAGGTAACAATTTGACGGCTAGTACGTTGGCTCGGCGAGTGAGAAAGGTCATAATTAAACATGTCGTATCTAACGTCTGTATTTCTCTAATAATAATAACAAATGGAGATCTCGCCTATCCGAAATTATTTGACACTTATACCAGCTTTAATATCCGGATCTAGGGATCGGGATCGGATCGGGATTCAGATTCTGATATAAATCTTAATTTATTATCTTAATATAAATAAATTACGTGTCACGTTGTTTGTCCGCGATGTTCTCCTAAACTACTTAACCGATTTTAATCAAATTTGCACACGGTGTGCAGTTTGATCCAACTTAAAAGATAGGATAGCTTACATTTAAATTTATAGTTAATTGGTTAAGCGATATGAAGTTCGCCAGGTCAACTAGTTTGATATAGATTTTTTCCGCATATCCGACAATATAAGTCACAATTACGAAGTTCTATGACGGCCTTTATATTAACCTAGGAAATTTTAAGAATTAAAAACTTAGAGGCGACAAAACAACCCAAAGGCCAGGTGGCAGGGTATTTGCCCGACTGGAAGGCTACCACCCCTGGTCTAGGGTATGCCGCCATAACAACCTTGAGTTGTGTCCTGGCATTAGTGACCAGGTTCCAGACTCCCTTAAGAGAGCTGCAGCACCTTTGGTGTTGCAAATGTCCATAGGCGATGTTTCCGCTTTCCATCAAGTGGGCCGTCTGCCTGTCTGCTGAACTCCTGCGATAAAAATCTATGTACCATAATTATGTTTTAGTATAGAATATTTAAGCAGTATAATTAAGTTTTTAAACACCCTTCGTTTCTGTTTCAGTTCTACAAAATGATTATTGGTAGTCTGTTGCCACCTGGATATCACAAGTCTTTGGTGAAAAGGTATTTTATATATTATTTTTTCTGGATTTTGGCAAAACCCTTATCAATATTGTTATTATGTCTAGCTGATGGCTTTTCCTTGTATATTACAAGTCGAAAAAAAATCATAAAATTTGACTACAAGCTGATTCAGGGTCGTCTTTAAATAATTTTTGATATAAATTGGTAAGTTTTAGCTTGTTAGGGCATCATATATAAGAGGTATGGTTGCTTCGTGTTTACTGCACTCGTGTCTCAAATGATGCGGGTTCGAATCCTAACCGGAAAGTATGTATCACTGAGGCAGTTTTCTGACCTAACATATTTTGTTACAATTAACCCCTGCTGATAGTGAAGAAAAACTTGATGAATGTGATAACTCATGTGTCCAATCTGCGAGGCTGTGTTGAACAAGCATAGAGTATACTCTCCGATTCCCTAAATATAAAAAGCCTACAAGTCAGCTGTGGGTCGTTTATGGGCTGTTATTAGTATTGTATGTATAAAACTTATTCCCCATTTCGTACATTATAAAATTGCAGGCCTCAAGACAGATTGATAAACACAGCACTAAAATTAGGGAATAAGTTAAAAAATGCAATAAAATCCCAAACATTGGATGGTCAAGTGTTAGACATATTCACCAATCCGGATGATTTAGAAGGTGACGGTGATGAAAATATGGATATATTGAAATATTTAGATAGTATCGCAGCAGAGGAATCTTTATCTAGCAATGACTTGAGCACTTACAAGGTGGTACTGACTAACGTTGAAACGAGATTGGTAAGTAATTTGTGTTACTTTTATTAATATCACCTATTCACAACTTCACCATACTCTTATCAAGTCGAATCGAGCTAACTTTAAATATCAAGGATACTAAGAATATGAATCAATAAGCAATAGTTAATCTGTAAAAGTTGCCAATTCCTAACATTCATAACTCAATATACTCTGCTCTCTGAACCCCTGAGGTTACCGGAGAGCGTGTGGAACTCCCAACTGCAACTCTTCTGTTCTTGTCTACAAAACTTCCAATAACGCAAGCGAAGCCCGCGGGCTTCGAAGACGAATATCACTAGATACTAGCATTACTAGTATCTAATGATATCCGTCTATTGCTGTCAGCAAGCGCCACCCCGCCGCGGAACAGTCCGTGTTTTCACATTGGCGGTGCATCGAGTGGAGTCAGGGGCGGCCGCTAGTTTCTGGACGGTGGAGAGGAGCGAACACGACTTCCATTTGCTCAGGAGTAAATTACACGAGTTTCACGGAGATAGATTACTATTGGATTTGCCTTTGCCGTCCAGAAGGTATGTGTTTTGTGTATTTACGTGAGTATCAGCATTATTGTATCTTTTACTTTTGCATAATCATTTGTGTTTATCAATTACTGTGTTTTCACCCATTTCTTTGGTTTGACCAAAATTTTAAGGGAGTCTTTTTTTTTATTATCGCAAAGGCGCTTATGAAAATTCTTTTTTTAAACTGTTTAGCCTGTAAATGTCATATAATCATTATGATATGAAAGAATTAGTCATTTCGTTGTTTTTTGATTATCGTTCAATGAAAAGAAATAATCAAACAGAAATTCCTCAACAATGTTTTTTATTATTGTTGTAGACTTCATACTAAAGATGAGTATGAAGATAAGGGTTTTGATACAGTTTTCTATAAAATACCAAATATCCACCAGAATTTTTCATGTACGTCATTATCTATATAAATTGATTTAATTTAGGCTTAGCAATCTACACGTCTACAGAGTCGATAGTGATTTTAAACAGATATTGTGAGCAATCACTTTTAATGTTGCACAAGGGTCTCAATTAGGTCCCACTCTTATTAACAAATATGTCATTTGATATACGGGATTGTCTCTAGACGTTGTATCCCGTTTCTAGCTGATTATAATTTAAACTAACATCTTTAAATCCAAGAGAAGAGCTCGAAATGTTGAAAATAATTAATCTATAAGAAAATAATTAATCCTAAGAACCGAAGGTATGTTCCTCTGCGGTATGGTTGGATAGTTTAGACAAGTAGAGTTGGGTGCTTAGCTAATGATCATCTTAAATGGTCTTCCAGGGACAACAGTCCATTAGAAACAATTCGATATAAATACGAAGACTTCCTACAAAGGTTACTACAGAAAAGCTTGCTCCAGACCAGCGAATTGTTAAGAATATTCTTAACTGAAGACGGTGACTTTTCCTTAGTGGTCCAAGCGTTGACTTTGAACGCAAATAATACTGACTTAACGAACATTTACCAATCTGTGACGCACAAGTGAGGAAGGAGAAGGGCCAGCATTTGGAAAGTTTTATGAGGAATCTACTTGTCTCTTCGGATATGGAACGGTATCAGGCCTTGTGAGTAATTTTAATGTAAATGTACTCTTTCACTTATTCACTTGCGAGAAAAAATCTATTTCACAATTGTTTTTCTCAGACGGTACTGAATATGTTCATCATAAATGTGTTCAATTATTTTTGCCATAAACAGATTTCTTGTACTAGAAATATCTAATACCCTTTTAGATATTCCCCCTCTACTACTACCTCTCTCTCCCGTTCTACTTCCCCACCAAAGAACTTTATGAACGCTGGAAAGTGTTAACAGTTCGGCAACTCTTTATACAACAAATCGTTCTGAAACAACATGTAATCACACCATTTATAGCATCCAACTCTATTACTAAAAGGAACTACATTCCCTGCAGACAAAACATTGTCAGCACAGCGTTCTGCTGTAGATTTTTATACTTTTTAGGGAGTTACCTATATAATAAAATCAACAAACAGATTGATATATTCCCTTTGACTAAAGCCAAATGTAAGAAAACCCTTACTGAATGGCTGTTGAAACTCGACTATGACTCCACTGAAGCACTATTAGTTGTAATTGCTTAAATATTTCCTTTTTTATTGTCACCTTGTCTTATACATGTTCACTTATATATTTATTTATGACTCACTTTATATTATTCTCATAGTATAATTTATTCAATTTTCTGATTTTAAATCACACACACACACGCACATACACAAACACACACATTTATCATCACCTTTTAATATAAATAGTACATCTAGTTTTATACTACATTTTTCCGGGGAGAGTGAGGCTGGTGATCAGTCACACAGGATTTTTTCCTTCTACTGACACCAGGCTCTCACCAATTTTTAGTAATTAAGAAACCTTTTTTATAATTACTTACATTGTTTTTTGTTGTGAGAGCAAATAAATAAATATTATTATTATTATTATATTTGCCTTAACTATATAAGTAAGATATTTTACAGAAAGCATGGAACAGCTCGCGAAGTAGAAGAAGCTCAGGAAGTAAGCGAAGATATAGAAGTTGAGTTTTTACAAGTTAAACGGCAAAAACGAGCAAGAAATATCCATAACAGTATTTTTGGGAACAATTTCGATGTTGAACCAAATGGCTTTGAGTTGAGCACCAATTATCAGGACATTATAGTTGGGTTTACACATTGTTCGATGTATTTATGTGAGTAACTTTATCAGTGTCTTTGGCCCTTTCTCAAACGTTTAGGGACAAGTATGTCTTTTGTTCATACTCCTTTATTCTGATACCTCTGTCGAATCACAAATCATAGTGTTAGTGCATCAATTATTTTTTTCCGTATAATCACTCGCTCATAGACACTGATATTTTTCATTACCTCCTCCTCCTTTCCATCCTCTTAGACCACCATTTTTATCTGCCTGATAATGCGTTGGATTCCAAAAAGAAAATAATCTTTAAAGTAACTCATGGTTAAAGTAAATATTGTAATTTTAGGTGCGCAGGACAGTTGTTTTGATGCCAATAGCTTAGTGCATACATATCGTCCATAAAAGACCACATAAATTACATTTTATTATTGTTTATTTTGTTCTCTTTCAGTAACAAAAGTATTAAGAGTCCGAAGTTTTTTGAGTGGAGTTATTGGGACTGTCCTTGGCATGTTTCGCGAAATAATAGACGACGCGTTCAACAGATATTTTAATAGGACATTAGGCAACGTGCTGTGCGAAAGGCGATTGGCACACTTAATAAGATTGGGACATAGTGAGTATTCAAGATATATTCTGGATACTTTAATTACATTTTTCAATATACAAATTCCATAAGGGCCAAATTTAATATTATTTTTTTCCGCAAGCTGTCACCTGCCATCAAAATTGCCGTGTCGAAACCAAGAGAATTTGTCGTCTCTTTTATTCTAATACAAATTCATGTAGTTAGAGGGAGAAAGCATCAGTTATCTGTATTTGACCACAAATTTATGGGACTTCCCAATGAGCCGCGTGTGACAAGTTCGACGACAAATTTGTACAGGTTCCGTTTTGCAGGTTAAAAATTAACTTGATAAAAAAAATACGAATGTTTTACATTAAAATAATTTTGAATCAAACATTAATTTCATACTACAAAAATTTTCTCACAAAAATTACTTCTCATATATAGAAATGTATTTGAAATCCTAACGATTTTTTTGTGAAACATTCGTAATTTTTTTTCTAAATTTTGTGAATTTATATTTTCAATCCATTCCATTTAGGTAGGAACTTAAACAATTTTTTATTGAGATTTAGGTAATTTGGGACCCCAATTCATGTCAAAATTGGTCCCCAACCAACAAGACAGGACTATAAGAGGATCAATTGTTAATACATTCAGTTCCACCTTGACCATAAAACCTATCAATTCTGCCTATCCTGCAATAAAAAAAAATAAAAAAAATTTAATTACAAAAAATGGGGTAATATTTTTTAGCTGGTATCCCGAAACCACGCACACATTGATAGTTTTTCGAGAGTGAATATAGCAACCCTTCGTGTTTATGATGCCGTTTTTGGTGGTATTTTATTTCAATGGTTATTGTTGTATTTTAGATTTATTATTCGGCAAGAACGCGAATCATTCTCGTGTAGACCCTTGCCTGCATAGGGAGTTGGCCCGAACGCATCTGCAAGCGAGCATGCCTTCGCCGGCGACTTGCTCGCCGGGCCTGGAGTGCAAATTGCACTACACAAGGCTTTGAGATTGTACAGAGGCCTCAGTTGAATAAACAGGTAGGCATATTTATAATCAACACTAATTTTGAAGTTATAATTCTTTAGGCGCGTCAGGGAAAAATGATGAGGGTAAGTTTTTACGATACGCGCGCACACCGTCACACGAAAAAGCTACACCATGAAGTTAACTATAGTCAACATTTTAGTTTTTTAGGATGGCCGAGTGTAGGATGGCGGTTGCCTAGCAACGAGTTGTTGATAGGTGGATTGTGAATTTGTGAGATGAGCATTCTAATATGTCTTTACTTTATTGTGTTTTAATTAATATACGAGTTTGATGATTTACAAATCATTTATTTAGTATCCTACACACACACACACACACACACACACACACACGTTTACTTTGTGTTCAAAAATTGTAATTAGAAAATATCCCATTATGTATTGTTGTGTATCTTTTATGGCGGTCATTAGCCAGATGTGATTCTTAGAGGGGCAGCCAAGCGAGGCAAGACGTGTGTGTTACTTCGATAATCTATATAGTGACGGACTTCGCGCGTGTTATTGAACCGTGCATAACTTTTGCACTAGTTGTGTTCAATTATATTTGTACCTATATTATGCGTGTTTGTGTAGTTCTAATAAATTCTAAAGTAATTCCAACGTCATTTTAATTCCAGTCCTGTAACTCGTAACAATATGGTAGTGTGTATGATTTCTTTGTCTTTTAGAATACTTATTTTTAGTAATGTTCTATTTCAGCTAGTTTACAATCTGCTCGATCTATGTGTATTGGAATTATTCCCTGAGCTGCGCCCCATTGGCTCTGAAGGACCAAAGAGTTGAGAACAAAATGGACTTATAATTTATTCTGCATTAATTTATTACTATTTATTCTTAAACAAATGTATGACTTGAAAGTGTTATTTATACATTTACAACGAGCCTTTTATGTGTATCAAAGAGGGATTTATTGTAAAAAAAAAACACCGAGGCGCCATATTCTATTTTTTATGTTAGGAAATAAAGCATGTTACTGCTACATCTGTGATAATGATAGTATTAGTGATCGTTTCAAGCAGATTTAGCTATGGGTTTAATGCGTTATTTGTGATGCAATAATTTTATATTAATGAACTATTGACAGATAACGCATGTATATACAGTTATACACTAGTAATATAATACACGGCTACAGAAAAAAAACAATTAAATTACCGCGCTTAAAACCGTTAAAACATAGTTTTACTATGTACACTAAAACTGATATAGTAAATCATTAACAACGATATTTTAACGCTTTAAAGAAGACGCATTTGGCCTCAGTGACTAACATTATCCCAGATAGAGCAAGGACATGAAATGCAGGATTATACAGTTGAAAGAGTTTCGTGCTATTAGTGCTTTCTCTGTCATTCTCACGTAAATTTATCGACGCTCGAAAAGTAATCTTACGACGACATCGAATATACTGTCCAGTTATTTATTACTAAATATTTAAAAAAAACACGTATTTCTGTCTTTAAAATTATTTTAATAGCCTAACTATTTTGTGTTTTTGGCAATCAATATTGAAATAAACTAATTATGCACACCCAAATATTTGGTTTAAACATGTAAAATTCATGATCAGAATTAAATAACTAATTATATCAAGTACCTCAACAAAGTATGTTTTGTCACTTAAACAGGATTTCCTTCCAAACTTCACGTAGATACCCATAGTCACATAATAGCGAATCACTGTACTTGAGAATGCAATAGCAATAATATTACTATGTGAGCGAAAGTGACAAATATAGAAAGAATTTTGTCATCAAAACACAAGTATATCTTTTATCGTTTGGGACCATTCACAAATCACGTCATACGTATTTCTTATTTTTTTTTACATTTCTCCCGTCCTTGTCACATAATATAATATATTTTGCAATTTTACATCAAGAAATTATTAAATTAAAACAACAATTTTCTCACTAGATTTGAATTGTAACGTCACGAAATTTAGGAGCCCCCGCCCACCTCTTATCACACTTCGGCTACGTTCCATTAGAGACTCACAAAGACCACGTTCACGACCGCAATTGTTCCCGTTCCACTTGCTTGCCGGCGTTAGAATAGTAAACCCAAGTGGAACGGTCATTCGCCCCCCCCTCTTGACATGGGTTGTTGTGATCGAAAATGATGACGTCACTGACATTTTCGCTACCACCACAGCGACCGCGGTCGCCTTGTGGAACGGCTGACGGAGCATTTTGGGCGTTGTGAGCTACTTGTGGAACGCGCTGTCCCTTAGGTACGTGTGGCGTAATTTATGAATGGCATCTTTTGATATAACAGCTTCGCCTTCGCTTAGAAACAGCGCCAAAATTAAACGCCTGTATAACACACTAATTTTTAAAAGTCTGCGTATTAAGTAATTTTGAATGTAAAAATCGTCTACGGTGTTGTACTGTAGCGCATCTATTGCTGCCTTATATCGGCCATATAATTCAATAAGAACTAAAAATGATTATTTATTTTCATTACAGACTTCTACAAATACCTGACTAGAGTTCTATTGTGTTGATATTTTATAGAGAACTAGGTATAACCCATAAACTCGTCCACGCTTGACATGACATTCCCGCCGGATACCCGTGATACAAAGTACGGCAGCATTAAAATAAAATAAGTTATCGTTGTAGTGAAGTGACAACTACAAACCGCTTCTGGATTCCTGGGATAAAAGATATAACACTGTTTATTACGTAAAATTTGCTATCGATAAAATCACTTTGGAGATTGTTTTTATTACCTGGCCATTTTATCATCCCAGAAAATTTCCCGTGGGATTCCCTGAAAAAAGGTAGCGCAGATTTTAAGTTAAACAATTTACATTCGATGAGCAAAAACCGCATCGAAATCTGCTCACTAGTTTTTACGCGAATTCCGAACAAACAAGAAATTTAAAAATACATCTTGTTCTCCAATGTTTATATAGTGTATGCTAGTTGTTATTTTTTGAATAGCTTCAATGTAGACACGACATGTTTAGAATTTTGTAATATTATATCGAGAGCTTCATAACAAATGGGCGCAAAAATTGCATTTTTTCATGTTTTCTAAAATCTTTGCATATTACAATTTAGAAAGTCTTGCCAATATGCAAGTGTACCTAAATAGATTGGTCTTCCAAATTTCAGCCTTATACAATCAACTAGTTTTGTTTTATTAACAATTTTGTCCCTTGTGTAAACTGCACTTTTGTCTCTACGCCCATTTGTTATGATTATATATTCAATACTGGTTTAAGACACAACCATACGTAAAAAAGTGTATAAAGTATAAAAAAATGCACAACATTTACCCTTTATTTACCGCCAAAAACTTAAAAAACTATTCATTTCATCATGACTAGACGATGTCATGAGTCACTTCTTTTTCGCGTTTCTATTTTATTATCGCCGCAAATTGCTATTGCGCCTGGCCGCCATTTTGGTGACGTAAGCGCAGCCGAACACTCAGTACTGTTAGCGTCACTGGCCGGCGAGTACGCGTACATATCGAGTTGCGGATGACGTCACGTGAATGTTAATCTGACAAGGCTCCAGCGCATTAGCAATTTGTGGGGATAATACACATATTTTTAAAAGGTTAAATTATTTGTTGTAAAAAAAATTTTAAACAATAAAACGTCTGAAGGCGAAACAAGAATCTGTGCTATCTAGGTTTTAAGAGCTTTTAAGTTACGTTACTAAGTTACTAAGCACTTGTCTAAGGAGCTAAGTCAATGGCATTCGCATTACTAATTACTACATTTTTGAAGATCTAAATTGTAAAAATGTGCATACGACACATCTGTACTTATTCTATTTCAAAAATAATATGACTTTTTTGCATGAGTTCAGCAGACAGGCAGACGAAAAAACTTTTTGAAATTTTCCCACGTGATGGAAAGCGGTTATAAGTATTATCGCTATGGACATTTGCACACCAAAGGCGTTACAAATGAGCTGCTGCTCTCTTAAGGGAGACTGGAACCTGGCCACTACGGAACACAATTCAAGGTAGTTATAGCGGCATACTCTAAACTGGGAATAGTAGCCATACAAACGGGAAAATACCCTACCACCTGGTTATGGTTGTTTTATCGCCTCTTACAGGCCGTCCTATATACGATTTCCTGCGCCCGGCAGGAAATTGTATGCTTTCTCCGTTCCTGCACGGATAAAAATTACAAATATTTAAAATAATAATGGTAGTTTACTCTTAAGAATTGTTTTTCATATGAGGCCCCTGGCATGGAAAATACTACATGCGTTAAGTTTTTTATTCTACAATATTGAACTTTAATGCAATGAAATAATTTCTAATTTCAGATTTTTAATTCAAACAAGGTTCATACAATTTCAATTCAAAAACAGAAATGTATATGAAATCAAAATCAAATTTATGTGAAAGATTCGTAATATTATTGAGATTCGTAGAATACATTTGTCGTTAGTACTTTATATCGTCAAAAATGTAGCACTGTGGGAGCGAGAGAGCGCACTCCATATTGGTAGTCCCTTAATAACTCTTCTTTCAAGAGCTCTGAACAATTCTTTTGCATTGATATTTAAAGTGTATATAACGTTTGTACGATATTGCATATATTTTTGTATTAAATTAATTAAAGCAATATTTATTACACGCTGTTCCACTTTTCGAGGTTGTAAATGTAATGACCACATATTTTTTAATATTCTAATGTAACACAAAAATACAATATAATATTTTGGTATTGTGGGCTTTGTTTTTTATTTTCCTCTCCGATTCCTTATAATTTGAAGATGATTTATTATAGCTCTAATAAAATAATATATTACACAATAAATAAAACATATAGTCAAGGTGGCGAAACTCCATACAGCTCTCATTGTTTCCGTGTTTGAATAGTTTCGATGACAACAAAACAGTCAATGAAGATAAGGTAGTTTGGCGTTAAATTCGGTTTAAAAAAGTTAAAAACAAGCGATGTTTGAACTTACCGCATTGACGGACTTTGCCACCTTGACTATATAAGATTGCATTAAACCTTACCTTAAAATATTGAATTTACATATCGAGCGCTACATAACAAATGGGCGTATATACGCAAAATTGCCTTTTTTGTTGTCTACTGAAATCTATGCACGTTACAATTTAGAAAGTCTAACCGGTATGCAAGTGTACCTAAATAGACGGATATTTCACAATTTCAACCTTATACAATCAACTAGTTTTGTTTATTCAGTTATGTCCCTTGTTTAAAGTGCTTTTTTGTCTGTACTCCCAATTGTTATGATATGCCTTCGATATAATCCTTTAAGACTATAAGTAGAATACTGAGCCTAGGTCATTATAGCCAAAGGGTAAGGTTCCCAGAAGACTGGTTCCGTTACCTCGCTGGATCGCCATATTATCCATTGTTCAGAGTAGAAATAGCTCCCTGATCACCCAAGACGTCAAGGAGTAGGTTTGAAAGATCTTTGTGGAGGCTCACGGGCTTAGAAGTAAATAATATTACTTCAAGTCAATGCAATATGGAAAATGGCTTCAGAACTTAATCCACCAAGTTATTATAGCTTAGTATTTCAATGTATTTTTACATTTACCACGTGCTGACGGTGAAGAAAAACATTGCGATGAAAATAATACATCGAAATAATCGATGTGTATGGGCAGTTTTTATACATATATATTACGCCTGTTTCCCATGGAGGTTGGAACTTTTCAAAATATGTGATGTCACACTAAAGAGGGAGAACTCTCACGAACCTGACCAATTGTGACAGGGACTGGGGAGAGGTCAAAAGGTTATGAAATTCGGGTGACGTAGTTTGTCGATGGCCCCAAACCCTTCAATCTCTTGGACAGACAATGGATATAATGCCCGATCCCCTAATAGTCCGGAGACCATAGTCCAGCAGTAGGACCTTTATAGCTAGTGATGTACCTAATAAATATATGTACAGAATTTAGAATGGGTAGTATTTATACAACATACAGGAAGAAATATAATTTTTATTATTATTTTGGACTCATTTAAGTCTTTAACCCCTTCCAGGGGCCAAATTTAATATGATTTTTGTCCACAATCTGCCAGCTGCCATCAAAATAGCCGCGCCAAAACCAAGAGAATTATGCCACCTGTTTTATTCTAATACAAATTCTATGTTGTTAGAGGGAGAAAGCATCAGTTCAGCGTTCCTTTCAATTACTGTATTTGACTACAAAGTGGTACCTACTTAGGTTAAAAGGTGTAAATAAAAACGAAATATGTGCGTCATCATTTTATTAATAATGTGCATTCTTAAAACTACCTTAAACCAAATGGTAAACGCATATAAAACTTTGGCATCAACCAAGGATTGTATCAATCATATTATACATTTGAAGATTATCACAATTATTAAGTAACATACGATCCAAATTCATTTTCATATTGTAGAAAATCTACACAAATTGTATTAAAACAGGTTGGGTTAATATTAAGCACAAAACTTAAATGCACCTCAAGTCGAGAGTAGTTTGCGCGGCTCCAGTCAACATTTATTGCATTGCATATTAATTTTCAATTTAAATAAAACTTAAAAGATTTCAAATCAATTTTGGCTCTATCTGTATACAATTAAGGCAGATATTCTTTTATAAGTTGATCAAAGAAAATTGTGCCTCATAGTGCATTGAATTTTGAACTTTATGCTAGTAAAATTAAAGTGTAATTTTGATTGATTTTTTCCAATCATAATGTTATCAGATTAGGCTAAAGGAATCATAGTTATATTAATCAAATTTACAGAAGAATTATCTGTGAGTATTCTCTGAAGTTTCAGCGGATGGGAAGACACGCCACCTGATGGAATCGGTTACCATCTCCTATGGACACTCGCAACACCAAAGGTGCTATAAATACGAATAGGTTATATATTCTGACTATTTTGAAACAGATTTTTTTTGTCTTTTAACGGACATAAAGAAGGAAGGAATGACTTTGTTTCTGTGTAATTTTTTTCGCTATATTCGAATTATCAAATTATCTTAAAAATACGTTGCATATCTTACTTCTAAGTAAACAAGCATTCAATTTTCTTATGACTAGACGTACGTACGTACAAACATTATTAATTTTTCAAAATTTAGCTAACATTTCAGCTTATTCTACAAAAGAGGTATAAACAAATATCTTTATTTCATAAAAATTATAACAAAATTGTACTTTGGCTTATGTTCTCAAAGGATTTAAGCGCGTCTTTTACTACCCTAATAAAGTGTAATATAATAATTATAAACGGGAGACAAACATATAAAGTTTTATACAACTGATTATTCCTCCGGATGTACCTGCGTGGTGAACCAGAGTAGCGCGAGACAGTGTACGAATCGTGTAAGCGGAATAAGCTAATATATTACAAGCAACACGGTCTGAAGTTTTCTGCTCAAATATTATTGCATTGTTACGCATTATACATATGCGTGCAAAATTTCAGCTCAATCGGATATCGGGAAGTTGGTCAAATTTAACTTGCAAGATTCCCCAAACTTACATACATACATCCATTTCAAGTTAAATAAAAGCTTGTAAAAAAATCAAATAAAGCGTTAAAATGTACATAATAACGACGACGGTCTGGATGTCGAGTCACTTTTGGCAAAATAAATTCGGGGAAATTTTCAAAACTGAACCCGGCAACCCTGTGTTCAACATTATATATATCAAAAGGGCAGTGGACATGAAAAATCTTAAGACTAAAACATTTAAACATTCAACCATTGTTACCAGTAATACTTTGGTACTCCACGTTACCACAAACGAGGTATCCAATTGCAAAATCACGTCGATTTCCAACACTTTTGACTGAGTATACGTGTACTGGCAACTCTTGACACACGGTTCACCGTTAACTTTGACATTTTCCACTGGATTCTGGTTAAATATTGTCAACTTGTCGAGCGACGGTACTCCGTAACCCCACCAAGTGACTTTGCTTCTTAGCTCGTTGGTATTTAAGTCGAATTCGATGTGAGAGAATTTCTTTTCAAATATGCTGTCTGTGAAATTACATTTATTATAAAAAATAGTCATTGAGGTCTCTATGCGGGTAATTGCAGTTATATCAACCCGGCTAGCCGCAGTATTTGCGATAAGTTAGTATAGTCTGTATAGTAACCGTGGGGCTGATGGATTTGGACTGCGGCGGAAAATAGCAACTGGATCAGAATTATTATGGTCCTAATTCAGTAATACTAGTGGTCACCCGTGGTCAAAATTCGACCATAATAATTAATTTAAATTATAAGTTTGAACATTATTAAGGTTCTGTTGTCAAAGACTATGCTTCTATAATCACAGATTTCGCCAATACTACACTGTTAATTTGATTTTTTTGAACAAAACAGTGTGAGTAAAGTTTTTTATTGTTTTAATGTATTTTACAGGCAAAATTTAAAAAATAATAGAATTCTACACTCTTTAATAAAATGTGAGTATGCGAAATTTCATACCTCTCCCTCCGCGGAATTTTAGTAAAAAGGGGTATAACGTTTTTGCTTCACGTATTAGTATATAGATTACTTATGAAAGGCAGATTTATAGTACAGCTAATTCTTTATTGAATAATAAGCAACGTAAATTGGATTGCATTTTCCGTGAAAAACTTTAATAAACCAAATTTTGTTTAACAATAAATACACAACATTCACATAACTAGGGTGGCAGATTTTGGAGGGGCAACAAATTTGGGGCCATTTTTTAAATTCCTTACACAATCTTCAATTTATGAAAAAAAGATTTAATAGGACTATAGTGCACATATCATAAAGTTACAATTTCATCGAAAAAAATTAATGTGGCGACCGCGGGTGGAACTGCCCAGCAGCGTAAATCAGTTTTCGAACTTTTAGAAAGAACTAGAAATTTCTGGAAGGAAAAGACAAGGAAGGATATTTTTAGAAAAGGATAGACGATAAACGAGAGAAAGAGATAGATAGATGTTAGAAAGGGATAGATGTATAAACGAAAGTTCCCGAACAGAAGGTTCGGGAAGGAAGAGACAGAGATAGATAGATGGGTTTTAGAAAATTCTTCCGGGTATATAAACAGCGTAGGGCGCGCCTACGGGGCAGTTTAGAGTTGAAAGTTGAAGTTTAAAGTTGAGTTCAGTATAAGACGGTGAAACGACAAGTGCGATACTAAAGAGTTATTAGAGAAGATTAATAGAGGACAGAGACGAACTAAGTAGTGAATTTAGTGACAAGTTTGGTGGACAGATACGTGAAGGTGTGTAGCGTAGTTCGAGAGAGGAACCAGAAGCGAGCTACACGCGATAATATCGGAGGTGGTCTACGCAATATCGGCGACGATATTGAGGGTGTGACAACTTATCGTCGGGACTGTGCATCGTTGGTCGTGCGTATAGGGGCAACCCTGCAGAGAGGTACTACATGCGGCTGTGTAAGTCAATAAAAGCTTTTAAATTAAAAACTGGTGTTTTCTTCCAATCCATAAGTGCGTACCCCCGCTCGTACGTAACATTAATGTCTAATTCCGCCAGTGAGTATTATAATACTAGTAGCTGCGCCCTGCGGTTTTACTCGCGTGGTGATGGAAAATCGTTATATTTTGTATAATTCACACTATATCTTTATAAATTACTAGCTGTCCGCAGACGTCGTCCTGCCGGTAAAAATAGGGTGATCGTAGGGTGAAAATTTAGGTGTATGTATCTTTAATGCTGTATCATAAAAAATAGAAATAAATATTTGTCTAAAAATAAAAAAAAAATTTAGGTGGACTACCCTAAATTAGGGGATGAAAATAGATGGCCGATTCTCATAGATACCGATAAGCACAAAAATTTCATCAAAATCGTCAAGCCGTTCGGAGGAGTATGGCAACGAAAACTGTGACACGAGAATTTATATATTAGATTAGCTGACCCGTGCCCACATCGCTGTGCATCAGAAAAAAAAAACACAATCAAATATACCCTATGTCACTCAGGAATAATGTAGCTTTCCACTGGTGAAAGATTATTCAAAATCGGTTTAGTAGATCCAGAGATTACCCCCCAATAACGTTACAAACTCACAAACTTTACCTCTTTATAATATTAGTATAGATAGCCTGTGTTATTCTGATGACTAAGCTATATTATTATAAAGTTTCATCAAAATCTATTCAGTACTTTTTGTGTGAAAGAGTAAGAAACATCCATCCATACATGCTTACAAACTTTCGCATTTATAATACTAGTAGGATGAATAAATCAATCTCCTTAAAAGATACAGCTAACAGTATCGCGATTAGCGACTTCTTCAAGACAACCTTTGAATGGACTAGGTAATATTTTATTATATTCTTTTCAACGTTATATATAATTATTATATATAACGTTGAAAAGAATATAATATATAAAAGGAAATTTCTATTTTCTATCCTATTCTTAAATTGAATACACTTACGTATATCATCGCCATCGTCCCAATAAAGTTCACCGCAAGCCGAGTTATTCTTGGAGGGCACGACCAACAGTTGCAACGGACAACTGCGAGTGTTGGTGGTGGTCACCGGCCCATTCTTGGGGGGCTCCTGGAGGGGGATTATGGACCCACCCTAATAAAAAAAAAATCGCATCTATTTCTGTGTACACAGTCACACAAGTACGAAGTGAAACTTCTTTACGACACGTGCTTCTTATTTTGTCCTATACTGGGACACGCCCGCGACTTTCGCTTCCCGAGATAGAAAATATCACACATAAAATTTACTATCGATCAGTGAAAAGATCCCATTGGAATCGCATTTTTTTAATCTGGCCATTTGAAATCATTCCTAAAACAAATCCCGCGGGATTCCCAAAATAAAAATGGCACAGATTTCAAGTCTAAGAATTTGCGAAAAACGCATAGAAATCGACCCAATAGGTTTTACGTGACTCCCGAACAAACAGACAAACACAAAAAATCTAAAGAAAGAAGAGAAGACTACACTTTTACAATTTTATAATATTCCTAGGATCAACTTCTAATGTGTACCTCTTGTTTAAAGAGCGAGTGTTAATACAGGTTAAATTTATACTAAAGGAGAATGACCAAAAGTCGTCTAGCAAAGTTGCATGTTGCAGAATCAAAATAACATCAACATAGTTTTCTCATTTTCTATAATCAATTTAACTACAGAAATGTTTTTTACATGACCGGAATTATGATTATAAGATTAATAGTAAATTGACAATTGAAGACATGAGGAGATGAAGGTGATAAGTCGCATAATTCCAATTCTGAGTAAATCGAGATAAAAGTTTTACTTTTATTTGAAACTGAACTGAACTTAACATCTTTAGAAACTTTTTATTTTTTAAATATGCCTCATATCTATGGTCTAAGGTCCGTAGTAGTAGTCTGCGTTAGGTAAACTTCTAGGCGCTAATAACCTCAGCCAAAAGGCCCAGCTTGCCATACACAACGCGGTGCTGGTACCTACGCTCACGTATGGAAGCGAGAGTTGGGTATGGAATAGAGAGCACGAAAGTAGAGTAAACGCGGTCGAGATGCGAGCACTGCGCAAAATCTGCGGAGTGACGCTCGGGGACCGCGTTCGTAATACCGAAGTAAGAAAGGGAGTTGGTCTGAAAGAGACTGTCGGGGTGAAGGTAAGGAAAGGAATGGTCCGGTGGTTCGGGCATGTGGAAAGAATGTATGATGAAAGAATGACTAAACAGATATACAATGCAAAAGTGGATGGATGCAGAAGTCGCGGAAGGCCACGACACACCTTCCATGATCAAATTGATCGTGTACTAGCAGAAGGAGATGTCAGGAGCCTTAAGAACTGACGAGCGTGCATGACAAGAACTATGAATGTCAAAGAAGCAAGTGAGGTGTGTAAGAATAAGCCTAAATGGCGCTCTGTTGTTCGTGCCTACCCCGCAAGGGACCTGGCGTGGAGTTATGTATGTATGTATGTAAGGTCTGTAGTCATTTGGTATCGACTTATAACATTCATCTACGCAAAAAAAAAGCAAAAAACCGAATATGCGACATATCACCTTCATCCACTCACGTCTTCAATTGTTACGCATCATTTCAGTATTATAGTCATACATGACATGACGTTTCGTTCTCTCCATTTAGACAGGTTACTCATGCATGAGTTTTTAGAGTCAACCGTCACAAAAATTATATTAAATTCTTGTACAGTTAAATAATTAGTGATATTATATTATATTTTACAACGTATTAAATTATTATGTTATCATTCAGTAAAAATAATTATTTTTTTCTGTGTTCCGTTTCACGCAGACGCAACTGTCAAGCCATATAATATTGTCGATAGACAAGCATAGACGAGGCCATATTGTTTATGTGTCGATTGAGAACAGTTGTGACAATCTCTCCACGTAAATAATATTACTTGCGGAACTACGTTTGGGTGTTTGTTTTAAACAACTTATCGTGTGTTTCATGTAACTTACGACAGGACGTTTTTATGAACCAAAAACATTATTTAAAGGTTATGTCCGTTTTGGTCTAATTACTTGAAAACCCGGTTTATTATGGGGAAGCGAACACTTTCATTCGATAATATATATAGCGTAGTCTATAATAAATAAAGATTTATTGTGCAACAACTTAAGACGGAATTCCATACATATGTGGTCATTGTCCTTTTTTATGTTAGTGCTATTTGCACCCGGAAGATTGATTTTATATCGCAAACCATCCTATGTCCCGATAAAGTATGAAAAGTATTTATGTCCATTTCCGGTATTCAGACAGACAGACAGACAACTTTCATCCCCTATTTCAAGCCGTCCTAGTTTTATTTATCTATCCCCCGTCTACCAATCTGTAAACTACCACAACTACCTAAACTAGTAGTTATTATTTGAATCCCAATCAAGTAATAACTATAAGACCTATTTCAATGAACGATAACAAAATTCCGCGATACTTTATATCTCTAGAATCCCGCGGGATTTTTCCGGGAATGGTTTCGAGTTGTTAGAGGTGTTACCTTAACGGCGACAGTTTGGTCCTCGTTGACCTCCTTCCACTGATCCCCTCCCACGACCAGGCCCGTGGGGAAGTGGAACCAGTCGTCGGGCCCTGGAAAGTATCCCCTGACGCTGGTGGCACCTTCCTCCAGGATCGGCGTGATCAGGAGACTGGGACCGACCATGAATTGCGTGTCTATATCGTGGAGTATGGTGTTCGATGGTGTACTGTAAATCGCATCAGAAAAATCGCAATCTCCCACTTAATATATAACCAAGAGAGAAGGAAAGAAAATCATTAATTTCCAATGGCGACACACAACACAAAATAATACTAACATAACAAAGTATACATATCAGGCCTTTTTTGGGGACATGATATTCTCGATAATTATAAGTCCATAACTATTTTGTTGTTGTTTCATTTTTTCAGTTTTTATGGCAATTTTTCAATATTTTAGAAAAAAATTAAAGTTCCCTACAAAAATAAATAAAATTATACAGAAAATGTATACTGCACTTTGGAAATGAGGTTGGTACTAAGTATTTTGCTATTTGCCATAAAACAAAATCAGGTTAGTTACACCATTTATAACTCAAGAACGACTGGACCGATTTTATAGTCTTCGATTCGTTGGATTTGTCCCCGCCGCAAATAGCAGAATAACTAAAGAATCGACAAATTCGAAAAAAAATTTTTTTTAAGGATCCTCCAACCCCTGGATTCGATGCTGTTTTTTTTGTGTATGTTTTCGAATGGTTAAAATTCACAATTGGTACCGGAAGATGGCGTTAGAATCGGGTTCTAGATTTTTTCGTGGATGGTCCCTAACAGGGAATCAGATTTAATAATGATGTACTTACTGAAAAAATAATGGCCTAACAACAGTCTCTCCTAGTAAATGCGCCCTCCAGAAGAGCGTGTAGTAGTAGGGGAGCAACTGGTAGCGCATCCTCAGCGCCTTGACGCTCGCCTCCACCACCTCGGGGCCCAGGCTCACCGGGTCCTGGGGCTGGAGTGAAAATTCACGGGGTAAGTGGACGATGGGGACATGTTGCAATTAAATCACCTCAATCATACCAGGGATGGACATTTTCAATGCAACGGGAATAATTATTTATTTAGGTTTATGGCTTGGCAGCTAGTCCTTTAAGCCAGATCTTAGTTTGGAATATAGTTTCTTCATTTTCTTATGCCTATGTGTAGCACAGCTGAACTGTGAGTAATCAGCTAGTGCCATTCAACGGAGTTCTTGTGACAACTCAAGGCCACATTTGACTATACAGTTCACATTTCTCACAAAAACACATAATTACTACTCAAAAACTATCAATACCCTACAACTATTGTTCATTTTAGAGTAATTTTACACATTTTTAGAAAATAAAACTGCACAGTGCAACATCCCCTTTCAGTTCCCGCCAAAAACTCCCAATGCAACGGGTGGTGTTTTGCAATACTATAAAGGATGGGATATTTGCAATAACAAGGGGGGGGGGGGGCATTTTCAATAAAGGGCGTGTGAAAAACACGTTGCCCTTGGAGGAATTATAACACTTTAGCTGAGAAACCCCATATCATAACACTCTAGAAATACGTCAGCTGAAAACGCATTTCCATTGACAATGGTCTAAAACGACCCACAAATAATAATCATTAACATCATCGTCTTCCTTTTTGCCATAGGCTTCTACATCCGTTTCTGCAGTTATTTTGGAGGCTGTTCGGGCACATATTATATCTATTTAGATCCTTCTAAGAATTCAAAATTGTATAAAAATGTAACACAGGTAAAATTAACAGACCAAGCAGTTCGTCTTTGTAATCACTGCCCATTTTCAATAAACTTGTGAAGGATTATTATAGCTCACATTAAAGATGCAGCAGTCATTGACATATTTTTCTTGTCTTATATTTATTTATGTAAGTGTATTTTATAATATTTTATTTACATATATCGTATTAGTATAATATTTATATTGTTATTAATATATGTATTTATAAGATGTGCATATTTATAAGATACCGATTCGATAGTGAGATAATGCAACATACCTCTGTTCTTATCAAATTTCTTGTTCATCCAAAGATCTGGAAGAAATCGCTAATAGCGATAAGACCGCCTATTGTTTTGTAAAAAAAAAAATTAATTTAATTTTTTGTTAGTTTCTGTGAACTGTATCTTTAAAACACAATAAAGCATATACATTCATTCAAACCTAGCAAAGCAATATACATGAAGAAGAGATGAAAAATACATGTAAATAATTTTCTACTCACCGTAGAAGCATCTGAGTTGTGGTTCCTTGAGAAGGGGTAGAACGCTCCCAACTGCATCCACCTTTTGCACAACTCTGGGGTGGTGTTGCCATTGAAGCCGCAGATGTCCGCACCCATCATGGGAATCCCGAAAAGGCTGAACGTTAATAATTCTGAAAATTATATAATAGGACAACAATAAAATATTATTCTTATGTTTTCGGGACTTGTGTACACAATAAAACTACGGTTTTAAGCGCGGTAATTTATTTGATTTTTAATATTCAGTGGCCGTGATCACGCAAGACAAAGATGTCAAGGGAAAACAATACTCATTGATACTTGAAATCTTTATCTTCCTGATGAAAAGTGTCCGAAACGTCGGTATAATAACATTAAAACTTGAGCCACCTGCATCCGTAAACAAAGCACATTTATTACCCGTCGGTGTTTGAGCTAATAACATTGAAGTGCTTTTATGAATGTCTTCTTTTATTCACTTTGTGTTTAAAATTTGTGATTGGAAAAACAGCCCATTGTGTATTATAATCTTTATGGTAGTCATTAGCCAGGTGTGATTCTAAGAAAATAATTCTACAGACATATTGTATTTGTACAGTATAAAGCAATGCCCCAAGGGAGGGGTGAGGAAGTCAAGCGCGACAAGACGTTTGTGCATTCGATATATAATTGCGCGTGTTATTGAATCGCGGATTTCCTTTGTACTGATTGTGTCCAGTTATATTTGTACCTGTATTATACTAATTTCAACGGCATTTTAATTCGAGTTCACACTCCTAACAACACAAAGACCATCCAAATACGGTCTCTGACGGATTGTGTTTTAAGTAACTTACCTGGTACGGTCATTTTCATGTCATGCCAGTCGCTGTAGATGTCCCCGCTCCAGTGTCCCGCGTACTGGCCCAGGCCCGGGAACGACGCTCTCGTGATTACGAATGAGCGCTTCCCGCGGATCTCTTGCAGGGCACTGTCAAATTGAAAACTCATGCAATGCAATAAAATAAGTTCTCTTATGACATGGTGTAGATTGATAAACAGGTCTAAAGTTAGCTTGTAATTAGCTTATTTTATACTTATTAATTTTATTTTCGCAGATCCCCTAAAGAACAGTGTAACCTAAGTTTCTAATTATAACATCAGCTATATGCCAGTGAAAGTCCCGTCAAAATGGATCCAGCCGTTTCTGAGATTAGCCACAACATCCAGACAGACAGACAAAAACATGTTTTTTGATACAAGTACCGTATATACTTTAATATACATTTAGTGCAAAGGTGTTTTTGTGACATTACATTTTATTTATCTGTATAGATTCATCGTGCCATTTCTATATGTCGCGCAAATCGGCTTTATAAGAAGACAACATTTGGACTAAGGAGTGAATATTGCGAGCTATGAGGGTTGCCTTGGTTCTCTTCTGGATATCGTCATTTTCTGATTCTATCTATAAGAGAAATCCCAACATAGCTTGCTCAGTAGCCTGCTGAGCATCTTTGAAATCAACAAGTCACACTGTCAACATACTTATTTGAGGTTGAGAGGGTTAAGCCATTGGCGGCCTCTGTAGCTGAGTGGACTAAACCATTGAAGACCTCTGTGGTTCAGTGGGCTAAGCCATTGGCGGCCTCTGAGGTTGAGTGGTCCAAACCATTAACAGTCTCTGTGATTGAATGGGCTAAGCCATTGGTGGCTTCTAAGGTTAAATGGGCTAAACCATTAACGGCCTCCGTGGCTGAGTGGAATAAGCCATTAGCAGCCTGTGTGGTTGAGTGGGCTAAGCTATTGTCGGCCTCTGTTGCTGAGGGCTAAGCCAGCCTAGCTAACTGGAATACAGAGTTCTGGATAGATTTTTAGCATAACGATTTTTAGAATTTCCCATTATTTAGTATGGTCTGTGAGACTGAGATAGATACATACATACATACATAACTTCACGCCAGGTCCCTTGCGGGGTAGGCATGAACAACAGAGTGCCATACAGGCTTATTCTTACACACCTCACTTGCTTCTTTGACATTCATAGCTCTTGTCATGCACGCTCGTCTATTCTTAAGGCTCCTGACATCACCTGCAAATACACGATCAATTTGATCATGGAAGGTGTGTCGTGGCCTTCCGCGACTTCTGCATCCATCCACTTTTGCATTGTATATCTGTTTAGTCATTCTTTCATCATACATTCTTTCCACATGCCTGAACCACCGGAGCATTCCTTTCCTTACCTGACGGACTGAGATAGTCCCCGTTATTATTGTTATATTACCAGTAACACAAGCGTATCTTGCTTACCTTTGTGGTATACAATGTATGTTTCTATACAGTTTATTTAGTTATATATACTCACAAATTAGTAGCGATGGCCTCGGTCAATGCGTACAAGTTGTGCAGGTCGTAGTGCACCCCGATATAATGCTGCGCGTCCATGCACAGCGTGTGTTGGTTCAAATGTTGGTCGTGGGTGTTGGGCATGTATGGCAAGTTCTCCGGCTCGCAATGGCCATAAATCGCGCCGTCCACGAAGTTTGACGGTTCGTTCATGTCCTAGAATGCCAATGCATTGGAAAATAATACAGGCTCTGGCAAGTTAATGCACACACACAGTGCGAGGCGTATCAATGTGTGCTAATAATAAGGCGCGCACACAGTGCGGTCTCTGGTGCTGTGTGTTAATCAATACACGCAAACAGTGCAAGTTCTGGAAATGTGTACTAGTAAATGCACGTAAACAGTGCATGTTCTGGGAGTGTGTGCCAGTCAGTACTCGCAGTTTCGTTCAAGTCCTAAAATGCCAATGCATTGAAACATAATACAGGTTCTGGCAAGTAATGCATACACACAGTACAAGGCGTGCTAATAATAAGGCGCGCACACAGTGCGGTCTCTGGTGCTGTGTGCTAATCAATACACGCAAACAGTGCAAGTTCTGGAAATGTGTACTAGTAAATGCACGTAAACAGTGCATGTTCTGGGAGTGTGTGCCAGTCAGTACTCACAGTTTCGTTCATGCCCTAAAATGCCAATGCATTGAAACTAATACAGGCTCTGGTAAGTTAATGCACACAGTACAATGCGTAGCAATTTGTTTTAACAAAAGCGCGCACACAGTGTAGGCTCTGGCAGTTTGTGCTAATCAATGCACACAAACAGTACTGGAGGGCAGTAACACGTAAACAGTGCACGTTCTGGCAGTGTTTGCTACTCAATACACGCAAACAGTTTCATTCATGTCCTAAAATGCCAATGTATTACTGTATGTATGCTAATTGCAGCTGACTCGACAACACGATTTTATAAGATATCCTTTTCAGGCCAAAATGGCTATAGATCTATAAAAATTGATACTTACAATCCAGGCACCGTCAAAAGGAATGCTTTTGTGAAAGTCCGTCATCATTTCCACCCAATACGGGGTCGAGTTCGGATGAGTGAAATCCGGGAACACGGTCAAACCGACATTCCACACCTGGGAAAAATAAATTATCATATTTCTTTTCGCATCACTAGTTACAAAGCTTATTAGACAGAAATAAAACAACATCAAATGGATTACAAAGCATGTTCTTTAAATAAAAGTATCTGATCTAAAACTCTCTCATTCCGTTTGAACCTTAACTTGCATGACTTATGGCCGGTTCCTATACTTCACCGACCATTAATTTTCCTTAATCGGTTAATATTTGACTAAACTAAACATATTGAATATAAAAAAAATTAAAGAATCAGTAATATAGTTACCAAAAATGCACAAACAAACTAACCTTTCCTACAAACGGTTGATTGGAGGAGTTCTTGATGAATACATCCATCTCGATGCCTCGATCGTACGCCGCGTAAGTTCCAGCCTTCTCCGATGCGCCTATTCCGGGATCTGAAAGCAGTTTAAATTATTATAACAATATAATTAAGCCCGTTTATTTCCAATCTACAATTCGGTAGTTGTCAATTTTTGAGAAACAGGTCCATTTTGAGCCTTATGGTCTATTTTAGCCAAAATATTAATATTTCAGCAAAAAAACAACATTAACATATTTAATTTAGCAATTTTATAAATATTTTGACATTTCGTCACAAAAACGCGTCAAGCTGTCATGGCGTCTCGCATGACGTCACAGCGTGCAAAACAAATATCTGTTTCGTTGAAGTGTTATCTGAGTACTCATTGATAACTTCTTGTGTTTTGTACACTATGAAGTCACGCGCTCTGATCGGCGTTCATTGTCACGTGGCTAATGGCTGCCATATAACAATTTTATTTCTCAAAAATATCAATTAATATTTAATATTTTAGTTAAAACAATTTTTTTTGTCATACTAAGATCGTAATCCAAGATATACATATATTAAAATCAGCTTATATTTTTCATACTGTCAACTACGAATTGTTATTACATGCTTATTCTAATATAGTATGTACAAGTATAATGTGTAGTGATAAGTTTTAAATATAAGTGTATCCAATTTGTTTTCTTTTACTCGCAATCGTTCGTTACTTTCTTCAGTACCATTGATCGGAACCCTTCTCGGGTAAAGGCTTCCTCCTCCAGCTTTTTCCAGACCTCTCTATTCATAGCTTTCACATTCACTTCCTACTATCCCTTTTATATCTTCTATCCACCTTTCTAGGGCGCCCTCGCTTCCTTTTTCCTCTTGTCCCTTCCATATAGTTGTCTCTAGTACCCATCTTTTGTTTGTTCTTGCTATATGTCCTGCCCACTGCCACTTCTGTTTTACGGCATATTGTAAGGCGTCTATAACTTTAGTTTTTCGTCTTATTTTTTCGCTTTTTACATTTTGTATAAAATACAATGCAAAAAGTTGCTCTCTTAAGGGAGACTGGAACCTGGCCACATAGAGCCCTTTAAAGACCACTAGCAGGGTGGATGTATTCTTAGTCTTGTTCATGTCCTATATTTTTTTTTTTTTTTTTTTTTTTTTTTTTTTTTTTTTTTTTTTTTTTTTTTTTTTTTTTTTTTTTTTTTAAGACCAGGGGTGGCAGCCATCCAGTCGTGCAAATGCCCTACCACCTGGCTGTGGGTTGTTTTGTCGCCTCTTACGACAGGAAATTGTATTCTTTTATCGTTCCTGCACGGATAAACCTGTTTTCGGTTTAAACAAGGAGGCAATAAAATCGAAACCAGTACACAAAGTGAGAGTAGAATGCAAAAGAAAGTAATTAAGATTGAGTAATTGTTTCCTTTTGTTTTAACATTTCACAAACCTCCTGATATGAAATTTGACAGAGTTTGCGTGATTTCGAAATTTTATGAGAGATCAAGGAGGAATTTGGCCGACCGTACTTTATTGTCGATTGTTCCAGCGCTAAGTATAATATTAAATATTAATTAGTTTTTACCAATAATAATCATATAGTGCATCCCTTCATTGTGTAACAGTTTCACAAAATCCGGTAGCCCAGCATATTCCTGGGTATCGTACGTGAAGTCATTATGGTCGTGCATATAGTCTATGTCATTCCATTGCACATCCTAAAAAGGGAAAAGAAACTTTGTCAAAAATTCTCACTAATTAAATATATAGGCTACGGTAAGCACTTTTTATTCGGTGAACCGCCTGCCTGTCTGAAAGCTTTTGGAATAAAATAGAAATTAAATAATTTCCATAACAGTGGATTTCGAACATTTGAAAATATTTTAGCAACTGTTAAAATTATGAACTAAAAACTTACAAAGGGAATCCCTGCATCTCTATTGGTCTGCCAAACATTTTGGTTACGTTCAGACCACCGTAATTATATCTGCAATGTATTCAAAAATACATACATACATAACTTCAGGCCAGGTCCCTTGCGGGGTAGGCACGAACAACAGATTATTGAAAAATAATTCTACAAATTTACCAAAATTATATATTTCTATGTAATGTAAAATTTATGTAGTGCATCGTTTATAAGTCATTTTTTTTTCCTTTTTCATTCTTAACTGCTCTGAAACACTATCACGGTAAAGAAGTTGTTGGATCGTTTTTAAAATTTAGCTGGAATAAACCACAATTTGTATAGCTATTTATTATCTGAGCTACCGAATGTTATAATAATCTTTTAAAATCAGAAGTATAATGAAAAATAAATAAATAGAAATATTCAATCAGCTCTAGTGTACTGTTTATTTATGTTGCTTTGCCAGTACTAAACTTTAAATATTACATTTCTGTTAGAATAGACTGTTTGAAATGCACAGCACGCGATATCGAGTGATTAAAGGACACATCAACGACCCTTCACGCGACTTCGCGTGATATATACTCATAATATGGCGTGAAACTATATTAGTAACCTTCAATTTATATATTAATTTTATCGATTTAGGTAAGTTTGGCTAGCGCACCCGTCCTAGACTCAAAGGGCGCGGTTTCGATTCTGCCAGGACGCATGCACCGCTTAGGCAGTTTTCTGATCTAATGTGCATTTTGTTACAATTATCACGTGCTAACAACGATGAAGGAAAACATCGTGATGCAACCAGCGCATCAAGACAACCGATGTGTCAAACCCGCCAAGCCGCCTTGGACAAACGTGGTGGGTATACTGTCCGTTGACCCCTATAATGGGAGGCCCGAACCCAGCAGTGGGACATTTATGGGCTGACATTATTATTTACCTTACCATTGATAGATAATTGATATAACGGGGTGTATGACCAAGTTTAACAAGTAGTAAGACATATAAGTGGACAGTAAGTAAAAACGAGAGTTGGGTATGGAATAGAGAGCATGAAAGTAGAGTAAACGCGGTCGAGATGCGAGCACTGCGCAAAATCTGCGGAGTGACGCTCGCGGACTGCGTTCGAACCGAGTGAGAAAGAAGTTGGTCTGAAAGAGTGTCGGGGTGAAGGTAAGGAAAGGAATGGTCCGGTGGTTCGGGCATGTGGAAAGAATGTATGATGAAAGAATGATACAATGCAAAAGTGGATGGATGCAGAAGTCGCGGAAGGCCACGACACACCTTCCATGATCAAATTGATCATGTATTAGCAGAAGGTGATGTCAGGAGCCTTAAGAACAGACGAGCGTGCTTGACAAGAGCTATGAATGTCAAAGAAGCAAGTGAGGTGAGTAAGAATAAGCCTAAATGGCGCTCTGTTGTTCGTGCCTACCACGCAAGGGACCTGGCGTGAAATAATGTATGTATGTATAAGTTAAAAACCGGTAGTAATAAGATTGGTACAATTATGTTTTTCAATGTTTCAAGAGAGATACAAACTTGCACAAATGAAATCCTAGCGACCAATATGGCGGCATGAAGGGCCTCCCAATCAACTCTGTGTACTGAGCCACCACCTCCTTAGGCGTTGGGCCCATGAATATATAGAAATTCAATATACCGCCTATTGTGCGGTAGGTTATAGCCGGTGTCGGTTGGAGCACTATGTCTACAAGGGAATAAATATTTCACCTTTAGTAAATTCGACTGGTGTTTGCTTTAAATTGAAGCAATGAACAAAAGTTAATTAAAATGGCTTCATCAATATCTGATACTAATTATTAATTATATTGTTTATATTACCGTATATATATATATTATATATATATATATATTATATATATATATATATATATATATATATATATATATTATATATATAAGTACAATCGCGGTCTTATCGCCATGCGATTTCTTCCAGACAACCTTTGGATGGAGTATAGGAAGGACAACAAAAGTCCGTAGTTGCTAACAGCACTCGTACAATAATTTCGTTTATTAATTAACAAATACATAGTATTATATATGACAATATATATACAAAAATAAATACACATATTATATTATATACATACAAAAGTAAAAAATAACACTATAGCTTGAGATAGTGATCTTTAACTAATCTGTTAAAAGAAGGTAATGATCGTGTCTGCTTGATGTTTAGTGGTAATGCATTCCAGAGTTGAATGGCCTGGATGGTAAAAGACTTGTTGTAAAAAGTTGTTCTGTTTACAGGCATTTTCAGTTTCAAATTCTCTGACAATCTAAAGGACGGATGCTGTACTGTTATTTATATACAAATATATAAATAACAGTGCAACATCCGTCCGTCCTAGGGTGCAGTTGAAAACCAGTGTCAGGCACCTGTTGCCTGGCACATGCTAAACTGCACCTATTTGGTACCATCGCGAGACTTTTTAGTATATATCAATCAACGTACAATTCATTGCCATATGTCTGTCTCGTTGTGTGATGACCAAATAAACATTTTTTCTCTCTTTCTTTCTTTCAATATTGAGGGTAAATGGGTTTATTTGTGTAAGTTTCCATATATAACTGTAATGTTATTTTTCTCAAAAGAAGAAAGTTCACTTATATGGGATGCTAAAGTTTATATTCTAACATAAGTCCTGTAAATCTAAGAGCCAGTAGACATTATAAAAAAAAATAGATGAAACAGAAACAATAATCAGATTTTCTGAGTAGTCTTCTGTAAATAAGAAATTTTTAATATAATTTCAATTTCCTTTTATAGGAATGTATATGATTACACTCTTTTACTTTCTTTGGTAATTTATTGTAAAGATTGGCTCCATCGCATAAAATATTTCTTTTGCCGTATTTTTCTGTTCTAGATGTTCGAATAATAATTTTGTTAGTGTGCCTAATAAATAATAATAATTGTAAACATAATTGGTTTAAAATAAAACATAATTTTAACACCTTAAATTTAACCTAACAATGGACGTGATCATAATGATGACTTTTCAATTAAAAGTTAGTTTTAATTATATTTAATAGTCGCCAAAACTTATCAGAATACTAAATTATATTTTTTTGACATAACAACACTTACCCATAGCATTAGAATTGAATAGAAGTGTACCGTGTGTGTTGCCATCCTGCTCTACAGCCATATAAAATGGATGAGACCCATATAGGTTCACCTATAAAAAACCAAAGCGGTATAAACTTAGCCTTTCATATGTTACGAGCTACACAGGACTAAATTAAAATGCCGTTGGAATTACTATAGAGTTTATTTGAACTGTACAAACACGTATAAAACTGGCACAATATAACTAGATACAGCCAGTACACTGCATGATTCAATAACACGCGCAAAGTCCGTCACTATATCGCTCTTCTAATGTACTACACCCGTCTTGCTAGTATCGTATTCGTCGCTTGACTGCCCCACTACTCCCCCGTCGGGGCATTGTTTTATACTAAACTGTACAATACATCAAAGGACCGCGTTCACTGAGTTAATCCGCACACCTGGCAAGCTTGACGCAATGCAATAACAACAAGGATTAGTTCGACACTAATGACGGCCATAAAACAAGTACGATAACAGTAGGATGTTTTCCTTAATTGCAATTTTTAAACACGAAGTAAACAAAGAACTCCGAATGCAGGAAACCTGCCAGCCAGGTGAGCATTTCTTTGTCGGTATGTAACAATATCATATAATTTGCCTGTAATAATATAAAGTTCATTTTATGTAATTGTTTGAGTTCGAATTGGATTCGATATATAGATAACTAGCATCCGCCGGCGACTTTGTCCCCGTTAGACAGGTAACAAAGATTACAGTTATTTTGCTAAATATAAAATTAATGGTTCTAGAGTTCTCATAAAAACTCGGAATAAGTAATTTACTAAAGGAAACATAAATGTTTACCAGAGTTGCAACACCCCTGGTGTTGCAAACGTTCGTAGGCGACGGTGCTACCTTCTATCAACTGGGCCGGCCGCCTGTTTTCCTGTTTCAGGCAACAAAAAATAAAATAAAGTTCAGAGTTTTTTGTCGACCTGGCCACATTAAACCGCTCCCAAGAAAAGTGGTGGTTAACTTAAATAAAGGTACTACACTAATAACTTTTTTCAATACTCACATCCTCCACAGGCGCTCTGTCTCTATTAAAAATGGCGAATGTCTTATAATTCATATCGTTAAGGAATCTTGATCTTTTTTCACCTAAACCATAGACACGATTTGTTGGCAACACTGCAGATATCTGAAGAAATTTGTCCGATAGAATCATACCACCAACATCCTGGGTGTTGAAACTGAAATATAAAAAAATACATAGCTTTAGAAATAAGTTATTTTATACTTTTTAGTGCCTAGCTATGTATGGGGAGATCTACAAAGGTGCCGCGCTTCTTAAAAAATATAGGTCCCAAGAAGCGGGAACAAGAAAATGATCGTAAAATGTAAACTACTGGGCCAAACTATGTTAAATTTTTAGGGGACTAAATGGCAACTATTCCGTATCAAACTAAACAAGAATCACGTAAATCGGATCATAAATCTCGGAGTGATCGGTGAACATACATAAAAAAAAAGATCCCGACGAATTGAGAACCTCCTCCTTTTTTTCAAGTCTGTTAAAAATATTCTCTAAATACTGTGGCAAGTGATGGTGGAACAATCTAGTTGGTTTAAGACTTAGAAAAACGTAGAAGTCCTTAAGGAAAAGATAAGGACGGATACATTTTAGAAAGGGATAGATGATGGACAAACAAGTTCTATAATAGACAGTTCGAGAAGGAAAAGACAGAGATAGACAGATGTTAGAAAAGATAGATGATAAACGAAAGTTCTTGAATAGAAGGTTCGGGAAGACAAAGACAGAGATAGATAGATGTTTAGAAAGGGACAGATAGTAAATAAAAGAATAACGAAAAGAAGATCGAAATTATGGGTTCCAGAAAATTCTCCCGGGTATATAAACAGCGTAAGGCGCGTCTACCGGGCAGTTTAGAGTTGAGTTCAGTTCAAGGCAACGAAGCCACAAGTGCGATAAGGAAGAGAAGTTTAATAGAAGACAGTGACGAGTTAAGTTGTGAATTTAGTGACAAGTTTAGTGGACAGTTAAGTGAAAGAGGAGTGTAGCGTTGTTCGAGAGACGAAACAGAAGCGAGCTACACGCGGTAATATCGGAGGTGAGCACTGCAGTAGCAGGCGGTGGTCTACGCATTATCGGCGCCGGTATTGTGAGCGAGACACCTTATCGTCGGGACTGTGCATCGTTAGTCGTGCGTATAGGGGTAGGGGTAACAATGTAGAGAGGCATTACGTGCGGCTGTGTAAGTCAATAAAAGCGTTTAGTTAAAAACTGGTGTTTTCTTCCAATCCCAAGTGCGTACCCCCGCACGCACGTAACAATATATTTGACATTATCAAGTGAATGCGAATGTAAACAATATGTATTTCATTAAAAATATCTATACTTTAAATGTGTCAAATATCATACTATTTACATCCAATATGATTAAAAACATCTAATATATAAAATTCTCGTGTCACAGTTTTCGTTGCCATACTCCTCCAAAACGGCTTGACCGATTTTGATGAAATTTTTTGTGCTTATCCGGTATCTATGAGAATCGGCCAACATCTATTTTTCATCCCCCTAAATGTTAGGGGTAGTCCACCCCTAAATTTTTAATTTCTATTTTTTTATGATACAGCATTAAAAGATACATACAACCCTAAATTTTCAACCCTCTACGATCAACCCCTATTTTTTACCGGGCAGGACGACGTCTGCCGGGACAGCTAGTATAATATAAATATTAATATGTAGGTGGCTTACATAGTAACATTATCAGAGACCCGAACGACTTTGAAACCCATCAGGGACCCTTCCACTAGTACCCTGTATTTCATATCGGTGAGTGGTTTCGAGGCATAAGACATGTCAGGGTATGGAGGTTCAAATCTCCTACGTTCCCCATCATAGATCTGAAACACATATTCAAATAAACAATGTATAGTGGTTCAAATTCAAAGGTTGTACCTAACTAGAAAGTTAATAAAAGGCATAAATGAACGACGACTGTTTTATTCATAAATACCGACACCTTAAATAATATGACACGTGACTATCGTCACACCAATTAAATTGGGTTTTTATTCACACAAAGTTAGACTTTATTCAAACTAGTTTAGATTTTTATTCAAAGTAAGTTGAAATCTTCATGGATTATTTTGGAAATTTTTATTTTTTATATTTCTTTTTTTACATTTGTAATTGCTTTATACAAACTTGAAACATTTACAAATGAATGATGAAGAATGAAGAACACTCACTTTGTTGTTTCAAATATCCATAATAGATAGAAACTACATTCAGTCTGGTAGCCTGTGTATTGTTGTTCTTGAGCAATTAGAAAAAAAAACATTGCATATTATATAGATAGATAGATAACTTATGTTCACAAAACAATTCAAATATACAATTACAATATTGTCATGTAGAAAAAAGCCTTATCGCTGAAAGCAATCTTCCAGCACTAACTTAAGAATAATTAATCTAATCTGCTTGTAGTGTGCAGATCATTAAATATAAATAAAAAATAAACATATTAAATAAATAAAAAAAAAAAAAAAAAAAAACATACTAAACTAGTATAAAAAATACATAAAATATAAATAGTCTATAATAAGAATAGCATAATATTAAGAAAGTAGTGTTTATAATTACTAGTGAAATACAAAATCTTCCATAAATTGATCGTTACCTTAATCTGCAATAGATCATTGCTCATATAATTAAAATCCATTCTAACTATGTGGAAATCATCAGGATATCCTGAGGGTCGTGACTTCTCATAGTAAACAGTCATGCTGTGTTTATCCTCCGTCATATTCAGGAAATGAAACGTGTCATACTGCGACGGGTAGTAACAGTATGGAGCCCCCTTTACATCCGTTGGTTTCCAGCAACAACCTAAAAGAAAAACATTTACTTTTTAAAACATTATATCAATTTCAAGCAACCCACAGCTGGTGGTAGGTTATTTATACACCTGGATGGCTACCACCCCTGGTCTAGAGTAGGCCGCCATAGCAGTCCTGACTTGTGATCTGGCACTGGTGGTCGTGTTTCAGCTCCCTCTAGAGAGTGGCAACACATCAGTGGCACCTTTGGTATTGTAACGGCCTATAGGCGATTGTAGCCGCTTTCCATTGGACGGGTCGTCCCCTGTCTGCGGGACTCATGCAATAGAAAAAAATACTACATACATACATACATAACTTCACGCCAGGTCCCTTGCGGGGTAGGCACGAACAACAGAGCGCCACACAGGCCCATTTTACACACCTCACTTGCTTCTTTGACATTCATAGCTCTTGTCATGCACGCTCGTCTGTTTTAAGGCTCCTAACATCACCTTCTCCTAACACATGATCAATTTGATCATGGAAGATGTGTCGTGGCCTTCCGCGACTAAAAAAATACTATCTAAATATATACTGCTATCACCCCTATGCTTGGCTTCTCTCTTAGGTTACCCTCTTCACCAATAAGGGGGGGGGGGAGTCTGCCAGATCCCAACATTTACCTGTGCTCCTATCTTATCTTATCTATCCCATCCCCCTATTCCACTCCCCTATCTCAATGCTGTCTGATATCTATACTGTCCCCTATATCCATCCCAAAGGCAATGCATTGGCATTACCCCTGGTGATGCAAATGTCTATGGGTGATGATAACCGCTTTGCTTTCAATGCTCCGTGTGCCAGCACATACATACCTCTTTTAGCACAGTCATCCTCATTCCCGAAAGGTAAGCAATCAAACTTCATATCATCGGTCACTTTGGCACAAATGTCCTGCAACATATCAGGCGTTCTATCAGGATACATATTCTTCTTGTTATACTCTGGTCTCCTTCTAGATTGTTCTGTTCCATTACTTCTGTTCTTTGTGCTCAAGTTGTTGTGATCGTGATATCTATATTCTGTGACAACCTAAAAACATTTAGGCAAGTGGACTTAACTCAGGGATCTAAAACAATAATCTTTTTGCTAGAATGTAGTATCTTACCATACATTTTTTTAACCATTGTCTGAAAAATGACTATACTTATTTGGAGTTAAAAAAAAAATTACCATTAGTATGGCAAATACATGGATAAAAAAGATATAGGAATTGCTAGAAAATAGTCAATGGGGTAGGTAGTTTTAGGTAGATACAATATCATAATTATTCGAGTGTGGAGAGGGTATTAGCATTTCATAGTATACTTCCTGTGCTTTTCTAGAGCAGGTTAAATCTTTATACAAGAATCCTTTCTTTACAATGTTTCTTTCACCATCTGCACATGACGAGTGATGGTAAGGATGTAAGCAAAATCATAGAGTTATATAATAAGTAAACATAGAAAAAACAAGCAGCGAAATTTCATTCCTTCATCCTTCCTTACACGAAATGCCCATATCATTTTGATTCATGGTGATTATTTTGTCGTTGTGTACAATTTTTTTCCAACAATTGCTATTTATAAAAACAAACTTAAGTAACATTGTTTTAAAAACTAGACTTTATATAATAAGGCTATTATTTACGATTATCATTGGTTTTTATGCACATTCTTAATTTGATAATAAAAAAATAATTAAATGTTATATTTTATATCTCCTTACTCAATAAGTCTTCAATTATAACTATAAAACATATTTGCTCAGGAAAGACCCTGGCCCCAATGCAAGGATTCAGAACAATTGCATAACTTTATACATCAACATTAATTAATTAAAGAAGGTCATCTTGACAAATATTAATTAAAACTTAAAATATTAAATATGTATACTGCTAGCCATTTCACACTGTTCCCACTGATAGAATTCTGGAATTATATGTTTTAGATCTCTGTCAGTGGGAACAGTGTGAAATGGCTTGCAGTATGCAGTGAATTGGGTATGAACAACTTCTTTGGTGTCCGAAATATGAAGTATATGCATTTATGATTATGGAACACATTATATTGTGTAAAATTGTATCAAATATATTTTCTTATTGTTGTATTAGCCCAATGTGTAGTATGAATTATTTTTTTAATGGAAACCTAGCTAATATGTGTATAAATTATGTATTGTATATGTATATTGTAAAATTATTGTAGTTTGCCCAAATAAATTAAATAAATATTGTATCTTGATTATTGTTTCACAAAAACCATTGATGTTGCAACATAAAACACAACCAATATTTTGTAACCTCTTCCTAAGATTCTACATAGAAAAATAAATAATTTACCTTCGGCTTTTCATAAGAAAGTGGTGTTAAGGGCTTTTTTATGTCATCAGGATGAGTTCTTTCCCACAGTTTTCTGAAAAACAAGGGCTTTTATGGTATAGTGAATGGACTAGAGCTACATGTTGGTAAGTTAGATAAGGTGCCACAAATAGCAAAAGTTAAAATGTAAATAAAACATTTGCTCAAACTATGGAAAAAAAAATACTAGGAATGTCATGAAAACCAGGAGATACGATTTTTGCCCATCTGGCTACCATGCATAGTTTAGAGTCCTAGAGTATGCCGTCATAACAACCTTGTATTGGTGTTACAAAATGTCTATAGGCGATGGCAACTGCTTCATAAAAAATATATACAATACAATACCTTACAAAGAACAGAATTACATATAAAATACATTTTTTCTATTGTCTTCTAGAAATAAGTATAAAATTTAAGATTATGTAGAAAAGTTTAAAAACTTACCGATACTGCTCTTCTCCCCAGGTCCCTCCCAACACTCCACTGACAGCCCACCAGACTCCTACGCATAATGCACACACTAACGCCATTCCCAACACACCAGATCCTACTCCTGGAATGTGTTCCCAGATTCTCTGGAATATATTTCGCTGTTCTGAGAAACGTTGGTATCTGAAACATGATTTAATTCACAACATTCTACATTACCATCTTCAGGACATCCGAGTGTTAAATCTCAGTTACATTAGGAGTATAAACTTGGAAACTGGGTGTCTTTTACATATTTATTGTACAGATATTTCATACACCAGTTGAGTTGGGATTTATAATAGACAAGCTTATGCCCACAGATTCACTTGCATTAATGTTTTCCCTCAAAACAGTACATTTATCCAGGACAAAATTTGGCTTATGTACTATTCTAGACCATAATCTATCTACAATTCATCCAGATCTGATCAGACATTCTGATGTGATTGAACAACAAACATACATCCAAACTTTGGTTGTATGTTTGTTGCTCAAACACAATGTGGCATACAAATTCTCAAAATATTATTTATTATGAAGACGCATGTCAACAGTGTAAGTACATCACTATTTCTTCAAATATATTTTTTCTTTCTTACTTTATAATATTAGTATAGACATAGACAATTCTTTTTAGAATATTATGTTTGATTAGTATTTAGGGAAAACTGCTATGCAGATTCAGTATTCCATTTAACAACAATGTTTATACTGTAAAATTAAATAATCCCAAAATTTAAAAGAGCTTACCTAGTATTCAAACCTTTTAGCATCAGGCTCTATTACAGGAAACCTATGATAGTTATATTTATTTAATATTTAAACACATGGAGTCATATTTAATTTTTGAATTTTATTTTTTAGTATGGGAACTTTTACTGTATTGAAGTACAGTAATGTTAAGACTAAAAAACAAAATAAGCATTGATTAAGACTGTGAATCTTTTATATAAACAGATATTAGTTCCTGTAGTAAATGGCTAAAGTTCATGACATTGATATAAATTTATCTCTCGTTAAAAAGATAGCGAAAGACAAAGAATGTTTTTGTTTTCGATGTGTAATGAAATTTTAATTATTATCAGTTTCCTCAATTTATTGCAGATATGTCAATATTTTTATTATTATCACAATTTGTATTACTTCTACGCATATCTTATACAAATATATAACGCTGAAGAGTTTGTTTGTTTGTTTGAACATGTTAAATCTCTGGAACTACTGGCCTAATTGGAAATTTTTTCCAGTTTTTGATAGCCCATTTATCGAGGATGGCTATAGGCGAGGAAGGCTATATCATCACAGTAAGAGAATATGCGCATAGCACCAAGAAGAATGTTTCAAAATGGGGGGGAGAGATCAACTATTCTATGGGATGAAGTCACGGGCAGAAGCTAGTATATCTATAAATATAACCAATCTTCAAATTAAATCCACATTTTGTCATTATTGTAGAAAAAGCATTATAGTATCCAGGTACAGATGGTCCAAAAAAACACTTAGCATCCTAGGTGCTTGTTTTAGTATTTTAGCATAGCAATTACAGGTGGTAGCTAACAAGTTTACCATTTAGATTTAGGGGGTGTAGGATTACCATTAATCCCAGATCAGTGGCATAGTGAGGGGCGGATAAGGGGGGACATCATGCCCCAGGTGCAACTCACACCAAATTGTTACATATAATATTATATGGTTTTGGAAAATGGTACTAAAAAGTATTGTGCCCGGGCGCAAGTTAAGCTTGCTATGCTACTGCCCAGATGGTCTTAGGTCCCCTAGTAACTCACATTTATAATATAATATATATTGCAATGATTTTATATAAAAGCTTAAATTGGTCAATAGCATTATAGCCATATTAACAAAAATATAATAGAGTAGAATATGTTATGAGGACTAGATGTGCATTATTGACTATTCCTTTCTCATGGCTTTGGGTATGAACTGATTGTGATGAAACTTTGTGTACTTATATCTACTATCTATAGTTTTATGATGTGGAACAAACACATAATAATTTTTTAATGTTGGATAATTGCCTGGATATAGATCAGTTGGTTAAGGGAGGAAGTCGGGATGTGAGTCTTATAATATCAAGAACGCTTACCTAGGTTCCCTAGAAGTAGATTCTCCCTCATTTCTTGGCTTAGGAATTACTCCACTAAACAAAGGCGCTCTTCCACTTTTTGGATTGTACTTTCCGAATGGTGCAAATGAATTAGATAGCCTTCTTTTGAAGCTCACATTTTTAGCCCCGTTCAAAGAAGTCTCTGTTTGACGATCAGCCTCCCGGGAACACTCCCCAGCTTCGGCAAATTTCGAGCCTTTATCAGATTCGTAACAAAGTCGATAATTTATATTGTCGTTTAAAGTCAGTAAATCAGTTTTAGAACCAGGAGATTTATCGCAGAAGTCCTCAAAAGATACAATTTCATAATCTTCATCTTCGCCCGATTTTTCGGATTTGTAAGGTATTTTTGGCATTTCTTTTTGTACTACAAACTGCGGGTTGAGATTACATGAAATTTTATTACTTAACAGGCTAAGAAGAGCAAATATTTAAATTATAAATAATAAAAAGCGCATTATTCCACTTGTTTTCAAAGAAATACTGATTTTTAACAAACAAAACAACAAGGACAAATTGACATTAAATGTCTATTTTGATTTTTTGATTTTCAAAATTGTCTCTGACGAAATGAGTGTATGAGATTTATAGATTAGATAAGACAGATAACTAATATTATTACTGGACTAATTTAAAACTGGATTTTCGAGTCTTAATAAAAACATTGGTTCGTTTCTCATTAAAATTATTTTGTTTTCTGAGTTTTTATTCTGAAATATTAAAATGATATTTGCATATATTAATTTTTATTTAGCTACTTGCCACTTCATCAAATATTTAAAATATGTGGGTAGTTCATATTTTTAAGAGGCAGGTTTAGTCAGATGTGGGGATAATAAGGTGGACTACCGATAACCATAAGTTTTATTATAAATTGTGGCGTGTTTACTATTCTTTAATGTAGTGTTATCTCACAACATGGATTGGAAAAGTACAAAAATCCTTTTGGCGTCCGCAGCTACAATAATCGTTGCCTCAAAACTTGTCAGGAAATTGTACAATAAGTTTTTTGATGAAAAACCTTCTGAGTCAGATAAAGGCAATGAAACTTGTAGTGATTTAATTAATATGAAGAATCGTGAGATAAACGATGTTATTTTATTCTCAGACGATGTGATACGTCATACCATAAAAGTTCCACCAAATAAAGATATTACAATATGTGAAAGTCGAGAGTTAAATTGTTTTAAGTTAATGAAATATATAAAATCTGCTCGTGAGACACTGGATGTCTGTATGTATTTGATAACGAGTAGTGAAATAGCTGAGCAAATTGTAAGATTGGGACAAAAACATGTATTAGTGAGAATAGTTGTTGACAGCGATATGGCTCACACGCCACCGTCGCAAATTAAAAAGCTTAAAGAATATAGTAAGTATATATTTTCCTTCTTCATTATCTTCTAGTCTTTTCTGTTATAACTTTGATTCATAACTAATTTGATACTGCTACTGGCTATGAAACTGTTGATTTATAATACTTTAATTACTTTCTCCTCAAAATCACGCTGGAGGCTGAAAACTTCCTGCCAATCGCCACCAAAATTCAGCTTGCAGAGTCTCTACTTTTACTGATTATGCTAACTGTCAAAATTTAACTTAAGATCAACTTAATAAACTTGAGGGCCTCCAAAACTTTTGTATAAGGTTCATTAATCAGTAATATTCTTGCCACGGTTTGTCTGGAAGAGATTACTATTTAGCGATCAAACCTCCATATGTATACAATCAGAATAGGTGACTAGTTTAAGTTTTCTGTTTTCTAGCTTAATTAAAGAATTCTTCGTGTCATTCCTACTACTCTGCTAATAAAAGTACACTGGGCAACTTATGGATAATATATTTTGTATAAATTACATAGGTACTATAAATTCTAATGTAAGACTAAAAATGTTACTTTACAGGTTTTATACAAGTACAGACTAGTAAAAAGTCCATATTAATGCATCACAAGTTCTGCGTCATTGATGGCCCAAAAGCCATCAAGCGAAAAAATCTGCTCAAAGCTTACGCCGAAAAGCTTAACGTGCACGCGCAGTTTATGAAGTCTGAAAACCCACCGAGAAGTAGAGTTATGAAAGGTTTTGTGATGTCCGGTTCCTTAAATTGGTCTACACAAGCTATGGTCTCTAATAGAGAGAGTGTTATAGTAACATCACATCCAAACATTGTTAGTAAATTCGAGAAAGAGTTCGAAAGTTTATGGGTGGAAAATCAACCTGTAAGTGTTATTGCAATTTGATATATTTTAAACATTCTTTTTTAATTTACCAATTATCTTCTTTTTAATTTTGGCTAAGAAAATAAATTTCTTTTTCAGGCTATATACAATTCAACTCAATAATATTTAAAATAAAATAATTTCAGGTAAGTAAAATACATAGCTACATATTATATCTGATAAAGATAGAATCTACAGTCTATATTAATGTGATAGTAAAATGGTTCGGATGTACGTGTAATATCTCCGCAGAGTTTAAACAAACAAAAAGTAGATTTTAAACAAATCATTACGTATTTTGTAGATTTGACCTTTAATAATCCATATATATAACACCTCCCGGTGTTAAAGTGTTCTATCCTTAGAAATAAAAACTCACTGGTATTGTTTTTTTTGTATTTTTTTATATATATATATATTAAATATTTAATTTACAATGTTGTGTACGATACCTTTATACAACGATGGAAATACTATTTTATAGGAAAAATGTATAGTTTTCATAGAATGCCATTCAAAGCTTACAAAAGCGATTTGAATAAAAAGATAATCATTAAATTAGGTGAACATTTTACCTGACTGCTTCATCTGGGATAATGTTATACATAAACACAGTTTTACACAGATATAGTGATGGTTGTAATACGTTTAAATAAACGCCAAATGCATTTTATTTATAGCGTTAAAAATTTAACGCTAGAAGTAATAAGCATTTGGCCACAGTCAATCAAAATAACATTATCGCAAGTGAAGTCCTAACATTAATAATAATGAAAAAAGATGGTGGCGCAACGCAGCATTCATAAAGATACATGCCACAAATTCATTTATTTGTTACTCCGAGCGACTAAATACGTTAATAATGCGAAACGAATAAGAAAATAATTCTAAAACTTAAATTTATGATTTCCATTTCACAAATAAATTTTAGGTTGAAATTTTAATATTTTTCATGCATGATGTATATTATATTTTAATCATTGTACAAAATTTATTTTTGAATATACAAGTTACGATATTTACTTTTTGTTTTGTTTTTGTGATTTTGACAGTAGCTCTACCATAGACAAGTCCATGTGCATTTCATTTTCGATCGATCATATGTTTTCTTTGTGTAGTTTTTCAGCCGCTGTAATTCGAATTGGTTATAAAATTCACGTGTTATATTAGAATTTTAGAGCTTGCTTACGTGTTGTTTAGTGATCTATAAAGTATAAGGTCTTCCGAAGTATCTTAGCAATATTTTTAGACTGAAATTACCTAGTGCATAATAGGTGCACTTCTAGGTGCACGTGCTTGCATTTTTCAGGCTAATAAAAAGTTTCAGCTTTATGAGAGCCTGAAGAATGGTTAAATAAAGTAAAAAGACATTCTTTACTTCATTTTCAATCGCGTTCTAATACTTTTTTCGAATATTTAGTCCGTAAACGTGTGTGCGAAAGTGTTGTAACTTAGGTTGGAATACTGAACTTATTTTTTACACAGTATCACAAGGATATATACCATGTCTTGGATTACAGTATTAAAGGATGAAGTGTTAATGGTATGTAAAAATAACTTTCAAGTACTTTTTGGACTCAAAACCCATAGAAAAATATTGAAAATGTAAGAAGGGCACTTAGGAAAGGTCACATTGTTTTTGTTCATATATTGCACATTTTTTGTTTTATCTTACCAAAATAGTTATCTAAACCTTGAATCCTAGGGTTTGTCTACTAAAATATTACAAAATCATGTATTTTTCAAAGATACTTAGAAAACATAACCTAGTTGATAATAACATGATGTGATGTGCCTTTACAAAACCAGTGTTCTGATTTAAATGTCTTATTACACTTATTAGTAGCATCATATTTAAATTCATTAACACATTTTTGTAACATAATATAGATGAAACATTTTAATTATTAATTTGTGGCATTTAATATTAGCAATAAGTAAAATACTGTTTATGAATTTATTTAATGATTGTGCTGGTAACATAAACCAACGTTTAACTAACAACCTTTAATGTTTGACTAATAAATATTTCTAACATTATATAAGATCTTTAGTACTTTTCTTAAACATTGAATAGACTTAGTTTCAACTGAATGTAAGAGTGTAAAAATGAAGTGTGTTACTATGTAATTTTAAAAATATTTTTTACAAGCTTTAATGTTTCTTTACAAACAGGCTACTGATAACCAATATTTTGCTGTTTATTTAATACTAATTATATTTAATTGTTTCAGATCAAAAAACAAACAACGGATATCAAAATCTGTAGTAGTGTAATGTTCATGATAAATGGTATGAATGTGAATTATTGTTGGAAAATAGTGTTAACAGTATAATAAAAAGGTGAATTTTAAGTTTTTACTAAAAAAGTGCTTTTTCAACAATTGAAGAAAATGTTTTGTGTTTATAAAATTGTGCACGTTGGATGCAGTGTTTTTCGATAGATGGCGCTGTTTGGATTGTTGCTGAGCTAAGTGAGAACGTAGTACTGCTATCCACCGCTAGGTAGCACTGGTAAGAATTTTCCCTATAAATCTTAAATGTTATTTCATAGAGCGACATCTATTGTGGAGTAGTACGATAATATTAGTTCCTACATTTTTCCAAAGGTAGCAGCACGCGTATTAAATATACATTTACTATCCGAATTTTGATTGATTAATTCATCTAAAATTCTAAATAACAGGCCTAAGTTTACTACAAATGGTACTGGTGGTTTTTCTAACATATCACAGAAATATATATATATCACACTTTTTCAAACATAAGCACCTTAAAAAAAATTGAATCGAAAACTTTCTGGAAAACTGACTGGTCGGTTAATTGGTTTGGCTTCTTAACCTTTAAATTCTAGACGATTGTGTCAGGATTACTTTCTAAAATTGGTTGGATTTAACGACCTACACATAAGACATGATCCAATTTAGGGAGTTACGATCGAATGGAGTCTATATTGTTAACCATAAGTTTTTAGAAACTGAAATAGATACAGTGTAGGTTAAACAAAGCGATCTTCTCCACGAAATCCCCTATACTTACGAAAAATGATATGGGTTATACAAAAGACACATGTCGTGTCTAGTCGTCAGCCATTTGCAGTCAACTGCTGGACTTACGCCTCCCCAAGACGGCGCCACTCATCCCTATGCTCCGATTTCCTCAGCCAGCGCCTACCGGCGACCTTGCATAGGTCGTCAGTCCATCGGGCTGGGTGGTAAGGGGTCTACGACTAACACCATGTACACCCAACTGTCAACCTCACCTGCCCACGGCACTCCCTGCGGTCAGCAAATGAGGCTCTGGCGACCAATCGATGGATCGATGGCGGTATAACCATCGCAAGAAAGCCGGCCTATAGAATCCTCTGGTCGGAGACGGGCAGCAGCGTCTTCGTTGCAAATAGGGCAGCACTGCTGTTATCAATCCGCATGCCAAGCGTGGTGACTGTGGCATTTATCCCCCATGAGAAAGCACCATGTCGTGTCTATTTAGAAATACTTCTCTGCAAAACTTATTAGAATATCAGCATCGACGGTTCCGTTAGGAAAACATTGCTCATGTGATTCTCATAAGAAATCTCTGTATTCTGATATAGTTTCTACAAAATTTATCGATCTGTCTAGATTAGCTGCATAGCATGCGTATAAGAGAATTCTTTATGTAATATAAACAACCTTGTGGCCAGTGCCTATATTTTACTATTTAATTACTTGCCTTACCAGCGGTTTAATTTTGTCACTAGTCGTGTAGTTTATGTCAAATTTTGACGGATAGTAAGGCAAGATATAGAAACTGGCTGTTAAACTGTTCCCAATTATCTAATGGTGGCAAATTAAGTTGCACGTGCGCTTAGGTGCTCTTTTTAATGTATGTACTAGCACGTTGTCTTGCCCTAAAAAACCTAGAACCCGATTGCAGCGCTATCTACCGGGTCTAATTATGAATCTAATCCATTCAGAGAACGCACTCAAACACTCATGAAAATGTCATCGATTCAAAAATTGCGTATTGCAGTGATTATTATCAGAAACGATAAATTTGATACTTCGGAGGAGTAAGTTAAGAAATCGTATTCATAAACAACTACGGAAAAGAATCCCGCTTTTATGTTTTCTTTGGGATTACAGAGATGCGACGAATAGTGGTTTAGCCGAATAACGAATGCTGAATATTCGGCCACTCTCCGCCGAAGTGCCGAATACTCTTCTATCGAATTTTCGGTGTAACATAGGTACGTGCAAATCGCGCGTAGCAGTTTAATATTGAAGCAATAATTTGTGATGTCTGACGATGATGAATTTACTGCATTCTCGGGAATGACAGGTAGACATAATTAAACCTATGTATAAACGGTTTTAAGCGTGATTTTAAATTATTTTATATTTGATTCTGACATTTTGAAAGCATGGCCGAAACGTAATATTAAAATAAAAATTAATTAAAATCGCACATAACACTGTATACGTAGTTAAATATTATCTTTTAATCGAAATATTTACAATTCTGAGTAATATGTGCGTCTTTTTTTCACGTAATTTGGTATTTGTGGTATTCGAATGGAATTTAAAAAATATTCGTAAATAATGTTTTCCAGTGTTAATGATACAATAGAATTAGATTTAATCAGATATTAGCGTATGTGTGTGTACTTGTGTTTATGTATGGCTGTGTGTGTGTGTGTGCATGTTTGTGGGAGTGCGAGTACGTGTTTGCGTGTGTATGTATTATTTTTCTGTATGCACCTGTCTTGCATTGTAATCCAGATCTGTTTAGTTACTAATTTAATATTTGAATTTCTATGGTTGTAATTTGTTTTGTGTATCAATTAATTTTAAAAAAGAAAAGAATTATTCGTTGCATGTCTATTCTTAACCCTCCTAAAACGCTGCCTGTTTTAGCTCACCCTTAACCCTAATACTCTATAAATATTAAAATTATGGCCCGAATATCGATTGCATTTCGATTCACCGCACTTTATTATCCGCTTCCTTCGGGCTGCGTTCGCGCAGCTCTGGGCACAACATCCGGTGCCGGTAACCCTTCTACGGCTTTGTTTGTAAATACAAAGTGGGTAAAAAAGGCACATTTTGATATGTTCGAAATGTTACGTGAGCCACTGACTCACACGCGTTGTTGTGCTTGTGCTGTAGTAAGAGCTACATATGCCTAAGCGATGATATAAGTCATAAGTATTTATTTAGTACAATAATATAAAATTATATGTTCACGTTATATTGGTTACATTTGCAATTTTCATTAAAGAAAAATACACAATGTACAAATAATTTTTAAATTACAACAATCCTCAAACAATTCAGTAAGGCTCGGTAAGATAACTATTTAATCTTTTGCTTAGAAGAACCGAGACTTTCGGATTCTTTTATATTGAGAGGTAATTTATTGAGTGTGTATTTATAATATAATATGCTCATTACTATTTTTGAGACTAAAGTTTCTTTCTTTTTAGGGTTTCAGAGCCGTTTCGGTAAAAGCGGATCTTACAAAATCGTTTGTGCGTGTACAAATAGATATATCAGGGCCATTTTTTTTATAAAAGCTACTCGATCTATATGAATTAATTTTGTCTAGACTTTGTATTTTATATTTTGTATACAATTAAATAGTAAACGCGATATAACTCTTCCCGTGATGCTGTGTAAACTCTATATAACGACACTGAAGTTATAGAGAGTTGTCGTTAAATGAAGAGAAGTCTGTTATTTTTATCCGACGTCTTTTGCTGTACCAGTATTTTTTTTACTTATTTATTGACAAAATCACGCACTTTGTATATTCCCAAGATAATGAAGTTGCACTTGTGTTATGGGTATTATACCATAATAAATAACTAGAAGTTCGTTTCCGAAATTTACCATGCCGGGATGATTCCTAGAACCCGGAGACTCGCTGCAGTGAGGTAGTCCAAAGTCTTTATTTTATTTAGGTTTATGGCTTGGCAGGTAGGCCTTTAAGCCAGACCTTAGTTTATAATATACATTCAGTTTCTTCATTTTCTTAAGCCTATGTGTAGTACAGCTGAACTGTAGGTAATCAGCTAGTGCCATCAACGGAGTTCTTGTGACAACTCAAAAGGCCAAATTCGACTATACAGTTCACATTTCTCACAAAACACATAATCACTACTCAAAAACTATCAATATCCAACAACTACTGTTCATTTTAGAGTAATTTTACATATTTTTATAAAATAAAATTGCACAGCACAACATCTTTCAGTTCCCGCCAAAAACTCAGACCAAAGTCTTAGCCCACTCAACCACAGAGAACGTATAATGAATGAATGAAAACTATTGTTCAACATGCCTTAACCTAGACAATTGTGTGCAATAATATATTGAGTTTGAACTCTACCTCTTAGCAAAATTTAGTTCTAAATGTTACCACGTTGACAATATGTTCTATATCAATGCATCAAAAAAGTTTAGCTCTTAACGCACTATGTCACAAGCCTAACTTGACGCCCTATAAGTGTTGCTACTTAAAATAATCTTGGAACCATAAAAAAGGCCATAAAGCATGAAACACACAATTTTAATATAATTAACGCACGTTTGTATTCATCATGTGAAGCGGTGGACTGGTATGTGACAGATTTTATCATCGCCCACTATTTTAAAAACATTTAAAACCATTGTTTAACTGTGAAGAATCAGATTTTACAATAGACCGCTGTTAGATATTAGATAGAGCTATGGTTATATATCGTTTCCTTACTTCAATAATGTGTTATCTTGAAAATTGTAATTTTGGAAGTTATTGACCTTTAAAAAATAATTGTATCGAAACGATTATATTTTTTCTGTCAATCTACAATGCATTTTAAAAGATACCAAGTTATTCGTGTATATACAATTATTTTTGAAGATTCAAAAGACTTAATGTTTCAATTTTCCGGGTAACACATTATTGATCCAAAGAGGCGGTCTATGAATTCAGCTTCTGTATGTTTGTATCCGCAAAACTCCAAATGTAGTAGATGGATTCATTTCCATAATAATTAATAATTATACGACTGAGCCAAGCGAGGCATGGCCGAGTTTGATTAGTTATAATAGTATAGCGTGAGCACCTCACGCTTTTTTACACGAAAATTATTTTTTCATTTCTCATATTCTAAAAGAACTTGGAGTTGCTTAATCATAGAGATGAAAACGGCACTTTTCCTCCATGGGAAACGATTCTCGCTGCTGTCAAAACATGTAGATTTTATTATTTATTTAGAGTTATGGCTTGGCAGCTAGGTGTTTAAGCCAGATCTTAGTTTACAATATAGTTTCTACATTTTCTTAAGCTTATGTGTAGCACAGCTGAACCTGGGGGTAACCAGCTAGTCTTGTGACAACTCAAAAGGCCACATTTGACTATATACAGTTCATATTTCTCACAAAAACACATAATTACTACTCAAAAACTATCAATATCCTACAACTATTGTTCATTTTAGAGTAATTTTTCACATTTTCAGAAAATAAAACTACACAGCACAACATCTCTTTTCAGTTACCGCCAAAAACTCTATCAAATGTAGAAAATTATGCGCACCATAGATAATACATGCGACTCATGTCCGAACTGTTTTTACAGCTTCTGTTAAATCGCAGCCCAAACTGTAAAAAGAATTTCAACAAGTTTGTAACATTATTTTATACTAATTATAAATTAGTTTTCACTGAATTATTGTTTAATTCACAATAATTTGGGCTAAATAGTTAATATCATCAGTGACATATAAAATACTGGCTGGTAGAATGCCACAGACAAAAAAAAATGATGTTTCATGTGTGACGTAATGAATGAAATAATCAGATTTAGATATGGATTTTATCGCCTGATTTTATTAGAGAAGGTTGTTTGTTTAACTAATAAACCTAAACCTAAACCAGATAGTGGAATATAATTCCACTATCTGGTCTCCTCATTATGCATTACACATCGATCGCATTGAACGTGTACAAAAGAAAGCATTGCGAATAGTCTCATACAGATATAATTTAATTCGAACTCTTAAAACGTATCATGACCGACTGAAATATTACTCTCTAACATCCTTAGAAAATCGTAGAAGCACTTCAGACCTTATCTCTCTTCACAAAATTTTACATGGACATATTGATTCACCCTATTTAATTTCTTTACTTAACTTCAATACCAATTATCGATGCAGAAAACCAGCAGTTTTTTCCCTTCAAGTGTATCGTAATAATACTTCTTATTTCAATCCATTGGTTCGAATGTGTCGCCTTTATAATGAACTCACCAAATTAAACGCGTTAATTGATATTTTTAATTCTAGTCAGTTTAAGTTTATTAATAATTGTAAAAAAATTCTCTCACACAATATCAATTTTTATTTATTTTCACGAGTTTGTTTGGCGCATAGTGAGGGTGCTTAGTATTCTAGTGAGTTCATCTCTAGGTAACAACAATCTACTATTATATCACTCGTTTAAAAAAAAATCTACTCGTTTGTATTTTCTTAAAGTTTTTTAAACGGCATTTTTTTATTTATACGGATTATCTTTCAAGCGTCTATTTAATAGTGAGTTCTAGAAAGAACAAGGCTTGATAACCTTACACCCTCTTGTATTTAGTCCGGGTTTACACTTCTAAGTTTTGTTCGTGTAAGCCTGTAAGGCTAAGTCCATTTTGTTTATAGTAAGCTTTCATATCCTGCAGCCTGCAGCCCTTGCATTAAGGCCATATTTTTGGAATTCCCACTCTCAACTGCCTAATGGGCATACTTGTCGAGTTTTAAGGTAGCGGGATATGCAGTGAAAGTGCAAGGTATTATCTTAGACTGCATTCTTCCCTGGTAGCAGAAGCCTGCTTAGTTTGGCATTCTATGCATAAATATCACAACAAACAAACACAACAAACAATAGCACAACTGTCGACGACAATATCCCAGGCCCACAGCATTCCACTTTAAAGTGTTTTCTATTAAATTTTATTCTAGTTCATTTTAATTTTGTTTTCTATTCTCTATGTCGTTTCGGTCTTTTAAGTAAATTACTTTTAAAATGAATTTTTAATTAGTTATTTGATTTTTTTTCCATTGCTAGAAGAAGCCATTTTGACTTCTTCAGCAACATCCCTTGCTGGCTACGCACGCACTACGGTTGCCAATACTGGTCTAATAGTTTCACAGCTGAATTCGATATTCATAATTATAGTGCACGCCTAGCTTTACCCGAACAAAATTTACAGATGTAAGGCAGGGCGGCCGTACATAAATTGAAAAAGGTAATGTCTGTATTTATGTGTATTATTCTGAATAGTATAAAACTCTACACACGACAATATAATAACTTTTGTTGGTAATAAAAATATTGTCAGTTATAAATGTAGGAAGCTTGTAAGGGAGCGTTTTATGTCTGCTTCAATTTTATTATGACAAGATACTCGTAAAGTTATCGTCATATATATATATATATATATATATATATATATATATATATATATATATATATATATATATATATATATATATATTCAAGTGAAATATTAAAAGTATTAAATTATTAATACTTAAAAAAGTGGTATAAACAAAACGAAAGTGTAGTGTACTGTGCTAGCTTAATAAAGAACACATGGACAAAGTGTCTTTTCTTTATTGTTTATTGCTGGAGTTCAGAAGACAGGCAGACGGCCCACTTGATGGAAAGCGGTTACCATCGCCTAAGAACATTTGCAACATCAAAGTGCTCTCTTGAGGGAGACTGGAACCTGGTCACTAATTCCGGAATACAACTCCAGGTTGTTATGGCGACATACTTTTGACCAGGATTGGTCGCCATCCAGTCGGGGACATGCCCTATCACCTGGCTGGGTTTTTTGTCGCCTTTACGACAGGCCGCCCGGTCGCAGTAAATTACCGCCTTTTTAATGGCTACTCTGTTATAGAGTACGCAGCACCACATTTGTAGCACCTTTGGTGTTGCAAGTGTTCTTAGGTGCTGGTAACCGCTTTCAATCAGGCGGGCCGTCTGCCTGTCTATTGAACTCGTGCAATAAAAAAAATACGAAGGAAAATTCTCGCGTGATTCCCGGGATAAAAAGTACCGGAGATTTTAAGTCTGACAATTTGCTATCGATTATGCAAAACAGCAACGGAATCTACCCAGTGGTTTTTATGTGAATCCCGAACAAACACAAAAGTCTAAAAAACAAAAGACTTCACTTTACAATTTTATAATATTATAGATATAGTGGATTATTCTTTCTATCAATGTAATGTTTATTTTATGGAGTAAGTTTCATATGAAATGTTTTTTTAGATGCCAGCCCGTTGTCTATATATTCGAAAGCGTCGCAGCTTCCCTCTGTATGACAATAGAACTTTTTCTTTCCGAAAAAGTATTATAGACGCTCCAAAATCTGTCTTGTTGAATGGGCGAATAATTGAATCTTACAATTTCCAAAACTATTAGTATCACCTGCGTTTACTTTGACTCGAGAAAAAAATCAGATCCCTCCATCGGGTCTCGTTACTTTGTTCCTTTGTGTTGTTCTCAAGACTATTGTCAGGCTGAACACCCGGTGCACTGTGTGATGCAATTAAAGCCTTATTTATTATTGGGCAAGTTTGATTTATGTGTGTAATATTTTGGCTTTTACGACGTTACGTATTTGGAGCGGTTGCGGCGTCTTCAAGCCAGGTGCGAGTTGCAAGACGTTTTTTTTTCAACGAAATCTAGTATTGTGGAAGGTCTCCTTGCACAATGGATGTGAGATTTGCACAAAAACCCCCCGAGGTACCTAGGGGAGCTATAGAAAAAAAATGCTTTATGTGTGTAGTGTATAGGTAGGTACAGTTAGGGTTGTCATATACAATAATAAATTTAGCTCGACAATTAATCTTATTGTCGCTGAATGTTTATCAGATTGAGTTAAGATTGCTCAAGAACCAGCAGAAAATTTATGCCACATTGAATTTAATACCTTTGTACATATTTTTATACACTAGGTTTTCAAGTTATGAAATTTTGTAAATTAATAGTTGTGTATGGCATCTTCTGTAAGCACATTTGGCATGTTCCATCCGTGTAGAAACGGAGAAAAAATACAATCTTGCGCCCGGGCGGCCTGTCGTACGCGACAAAACAACTCACAGCCAGGTGGTAGGTCATTTGCCCTTCTGGATGGATACCACCCCTAGGCCTAGAGTATGCCGTCACAACAACCTCGACTTATTCCAGTCTCCCTTAGGAGAGTAGCAGCGTGTTTGTAGCAGATTTGGTGTTACAAATGTCCATAGGTGATTGTAACCGCTTTCCATCAATCGGTCTGTCTGTTTGCTGAACTCATGCATTAAAAAATGTGCTTTTTTTTGCAAGTGTTTTAAAAAACAAAGTCGAAAATGAATTGATGTTTTGTACAATTTTACTTTAATACATTGAAAAATTATAAAATTACGTACACAATACACAATACAAGTATACAATGTAAGAAAACTTAGCTTATTTGTATTGTATTCTACCCATAGTCCCTCAAGACTATAAGTAGTATACTGAGCGCAGATCACCGTCTTCTATGGGTAAGGTGCCCAGAAGGCTGGCTTAATGTTCTTGATTTTATGTAGCATTTTTGCACAATAAAGTGTACTCACTCTATTCTATTAAAGTCAATGCCAGCCCTAACCTTTGAAATACAATGTTGAGTCCAATCGTCGGCCGGACGGCGGCGCGTGCCTCGACGCTTTGGTTTCTAATCAATTTTTTGTTGCGTTTTGTCGCAGTCGACCGCAGCGGGCGCTATGCGGCGCGTCCGAGAAAATCTTACCTAGTATAAGCCTTACAATTATCCAGCGTGAATATCTATATGTTCATTAGAACTGCCTTCCCAGAAAACATAACGTGTACAGTGCACTTAACTTTGTAGTTTATGGGTAGCGTCTACTTGTCGTTGGCCTCAATGATGCAAACGTCTGCACTCAAATTAGCTTCAGTCTTGTTTTGTACTCCGTACTAGAAACTGCATTGTATAAAAATATTATCTTCATATAATAATTAGGAGACAATGCCAAAGAACGAGGCAGTATTTATGGCAGCTTGACAAAGCACATTTTACTATTGATATAATTGTTTTATTCACATGATGACAGAAGGACTTTGCAATCGAATACCGATTAAAGCCTTTTTTCTTTAAATTTTCTTTTTAAAGACTACTGTCTATGTTGCATTGGCAAAATCAATGCCTATGCATCGGCGCCACTTGGAACAAAAATAGAATTAATATAACTTGCAACATAAACGAGTCTAAGGGCCGCTTGCATAAGGTTGCTTAAATTTATTTAAGAAACACAAAAAGTATTTAACACCCTTAAATACAATTAGTGTCTTGCACAAGGCAAAATTTGCCACTAAATATGTTTAAAGAACTGTCAATACGTTAATTAAATTAAACTGCATTGATAATTAACTTTTGAACAAATATTAAACATCTGTGAAATTGAAATTGCTTGCTGCACATTGCACTACAAGTTCCGGCCAAATATTACTTTTATATCAACTATTTTCATAATTTTTGCTTTCTTAACGATGACGAATCTATCTATGACTGAAAATCAGCACTGTGTCGGACTACGTTTCGACATAGCAAAATGCTGAGTGCCAACACGATCACCAAATTGCGGTATAACAATCTCTGTATATTTTTTTTATACTTAGCTATGTTAGTACTATGTGTTGTGTGTCGTTATTAGAAAAAAATAATTCTTTCTTTTTATCTAATTAACATTAAAAGTAGGAAGTCTTGTGGCAATTAATCAGGTTTTTATTACGGTTTCTTTTTTAAAACTAATAAAGACCATATCTTCGTGAAGAATCAGGTGAGATTGTGGTCAAATGCGAGATTGCGAACATTAAAAAAAATACAGCAATGTATTACTTTTCAAGTTCAAAAAAACTATAGTGGGTAGATAAAGATTACTCTCTTACTGATATAAACAAAGAAAATTCTACGATCAAAAGAGCCAAACGGTTTACTGGTTTATCCACCGTAAGCGCACAATTAAACAGAGCTACGTGATGCTGGTTTTGATTCGAGCTCATTGATTATTTAATCGATCTTCGTATATTAATGCCGTGATTAAAATTCCACAGACAAATAATTTCGTTTTTTGACCACGTTGTCTATGAACAAGATACGTCGATTAGTTGTTGACATGGAATATATTAAATTTAAACATGAAATTCTTTTACCTTGGCCCTTGTGTTAATATTGTCATACACTACAGTCACATTAGTGTTTAAAAAGTCTAATTCGGAATAAGAACGAATTTTGTTAGACCTTCAATGTACAAAATTTACGATAAATATATACTAGTTTAAGGTGTTGTAAGGTACAAGTATATCGGGCTGCCTAATTTAAGCAAACATTCATTACTCTCTTTTCTCCCTGCGAGATTTTGAGATTGCAATCAAATTGTTAAACCAAGCTGCCAAAGGAATAAACTTTTTATTTAAATTTTACAATATCAGCGAAATAGCCTTCGCGTCGTCACTAAGAGAATGACGTGATGTATTTCTTGATGACAATACAAAAAATTCTTTTTTTATATCTTGATGACAATACAATAATTTCATAATTTTGTCCTCATTTCACGCCAGGATCACCAAGATAAAACAAGTTAATTACAAATAATCCTTAGAATTAGAGTGCCTCATTTTAGATCTGTTGTCACACATAGGATATACTACGACTAGACTTTCTTGATTATAATTGAATTGTACAAACTCGACCCTTCTACAGACCTATTATATTACTAGGTTCTGCCCGCGTCTTCGTTCGCGTGGATTAGTTACTTTGGGCTAACGCCCGTGAAACCCACGCAGCGGAAGCTCTCAAAAGGAAAGAAAACTCTGATTTTGAAACATTCTTCATTGGCGTTCCGTTCCTGTTGGTCTTAGCGTGACGATATATAGCCTTTAGTCTTCCTCGTTATATGGGCTATCTAACACTGAAAGAATTTTTCAAATCAGACCAGTAGTTCCTGAGATTAGCGCGTTGAATCAAACAAACTCTTCAGCTTTATATATTACTATAAGATTTAAATACTGATCAAATTTTGTTAATGCACACAATTCACATAAACCCTCTTGTGTGTAAAGATAACCAGTTCCAGCGCCTTGACCGAAAGAATGAATGAATAAAGTACAGTTGAGTGAATGAAATGTTGTGACGCATTGACACCCAGCGGGTGGTTGATGACTGATTTGTTGAATGTGTCATGGATGAATTAAATAATAGGTGTATTATGAAGTTATTGTGTGTGTTTCGTATCTTGTTTATTACATTGTTAAGTAGCTTCGGTTGGCCATAATAAACCTCATTGTGTTTTGAATATCGACATATTCATTGACATTGATCGAATGCGTATTGTGATGTAATAAAGTGACTTCGTACGCGTGTGGTTTAATTATGCAAGGACTGATGTGGGGCGCTGTAGCTCACGGATGCTGCGAAAATGCTGGTTCAATTTCTATGGACTGTATTGCAGAGATATGATCTAGATCCTTGCACTAGAAAAGCAGAAGCTCCACCAAGCTTGAGATCCGCCTTCTCTTGACTAGGTTCAGGTTGCACACGGGAACAGCACACGTCCTAAATTCCACTTTGGAGATAACACTTGTACAAATCTTTAGGGATAGCAAATGTTCTTGGCACGGCCAGTAATCACAAGTTGAAGTTTTTAGAAAAACGCGCACCGGGCGGTGTAGTTCTCATCAAACTTTTACATAGCGTCCAAAATGGCTGCCCCTACCCTGCTGTTTACTTCTTTTGGAGGGAATTTTCAAAAAGTTGAAACGCGTATTTCTTCAGCACTCATTACTTGCTTACTTTACACTTATTTAAAGCCTAAATATGAGTTTGTATGTATTGTATGTACCCTTTACCTTAGACATTATTAGTTCCCCTATTACACCCCTGTTGGCATCTCCAACAAAGGTTTTAATGACTTTAATTTCATGCTGACGGTGAATATTATTTTAGAATATATTTAAATGTTTATTTGTCAATTTTTCTTTCGATATTATACATTATTTTACAACGCACGTGTGGTTTAATTTATTAAATTATTCACAGTCCATTAATAATAGCAGTTTTAATAATTTTTTGAAACAAAAATTAGCTTATGTCCTTCCCCAGAATCCATGTCTTTGCCAAACATTAATTACGTCTTTGTAAAGGAAAATATGAAAGTAAAGAACAAATAATCTGTGAAGAAAACTTGAATAAATTATGAAAAGGTTAATTTGCTGTTTAATCTTATCTTATACTAATATATAAAGATGAAGAGATTGTTTGCTTGAACGCGCTAACCGCAGGAACTACAAAAATTCTTTCAATGTTAGACAGCCTATTTTCGAGGAAGGTTATAATAGGCTGTATATCATCACGCTAAGACCAATAGAAGCGGAACACCAATGAAGAATGTTTGAAAATCGGGGGGTTTTGAAAACAAATTCCACGCGGACGACGTCGCGGGCGCAGCTAGTTTAATAACAAAGGTGAATTTGATTTAAGTTAATGGGTCTTTAAAAAGCTTCTTTAAGTGCGAGAGTAAGACCGCTGTAAGTAAGTTGTAGTTGCTAAGCTATACTTATAATAAAATTGTAGAGGTCGAATTTCTGGAAAAATAGCTAAAAACCAAGTGTCAAGGGGATGTAAGAAGTGAAATAGAACTAATTTAGTTTTTTTCATTTTTTTTGTTTCTCTGTTTGTCTGTGTGTTTGTACCGGTTAATCTCCGAAACCGATTTTAATGAAAATTTTTACGGTGGTAGCTTATATCCCTGTTCAACATATAGGATACTTTTGATCCCGAAAAATTTAAGAATTCCCGTGGGATAGTTATTTCGCCAGGTGGTAGGGCATTTGCCCGACTGGATGGCTACCACCCCTGGTCCAAAGTATGTCGCCATAACAACCTTGAGCTGTGTTCCGGCATTAGTGGACCAGGTTCCAGTCTCCTTTAAGAGGGCAGCAGCGCATTTGTAGCATCTTTGGTGTTGCAAATGTCCATAGGCGATGGTAACCGCTCTTCATCAAGTAGGCCGTCTGCCTGTCTGCTGACCTCCTGCAATAAAAAAAAAAAAAAAAAACTGCACCACGCGGATGAAGGAACGGGCAGAAGCTAGTTGTAAATAAAATATACTATGTTTGTTCGCGTTAACGGTTATGCCATTTTATTTAAATACATTGCAATATTAACATTTTGTTTTATAAATAAATGACCAACAAAAAAACCATCAAGCATCAACTAATTAAAACTGTTTCCTACATATAATAATGTAACGTGTCTTATGAGAATTCTTATTTGAATTGTTCGAGCGGTCCGGCGCCCGCGCATGCAAGACGATGTAATATTCATACAGAGCCTTGTTAGTTCCCGAGCTTGCATTTACAATACTTGCATTTAAAAATACTTGCATTAATACGTTCAACGGACACGACTTACCAACTGTCGATATGTTAAAAATGTAATGAATTGTGGATTTATTATTTGTTAACTTTTTGCCGGTGCCTTGAAAGCGTTCGTTTATACAGTTTGTAACTGTCTGGAGGTGCGGGGGAATAATCTAGCACGTTTTTTGCCGTAGCATAATGTAAATAAGACGCGCGGAACGGCAAGAATATTCAATCTTTCTTGTTGCTGAGTTTAATCTGTTGCCTTGCAAATGTGCTAGCTATGTTGTAATTTAAACTTAACGGGTTTTCAAAGGAAGAAAGAAAAGCCGTTCAAATCTAAGACGTGACTGAATTTTCGATGTTTCATATAGACAATTAGAGATTCCTGGTAAATACAAAAATAGAATAAGTAATGTATAAGGTAGTTAACTGACTAGACTAAAGTGGTATATGTATATAATGAGGAAAGATGAAAGTCACGTGCCAAAGAGAATGTTCAGACCGGCGTATGCAAATGTAAAGGTAGATCGAAAAAGATATGATCGATGGATTATATGAAGGATGGTGTGATGATTTTTTGTGTGACAGATGATATATATCAGAATAGAGGTGTATGGAAGGAAAAGACATATTATTGTGCCTACCCCAAATAATTGGGAGAAGGTGAAATAAAAGGAAGGGAGAGAGAGAAGGTAGATAAACTGAACGTTAGATAGATAATACTTTATTGCACACCAAAATATACAATTACAAAACAGACCATATTTATAAAGCGATCTGTACCAGGCAACCTAAATGAGAGAAATTTGAATCAGGCGAAATAGGGGGTGTAGGAAAAAGGCAATAGAGATATATATACACACACACACACACACGCATATATTTATATGCGTTGCCACACGATGATGCATTTTTCGAGAATTGCACCGGCGGAACCAAAATAACGCGACAGCAGCGCCGTCTATGCGACTATAGTCAGGGCTTACATTATATTACATTCACTATGTTTACCAAGTCATGGGGTCTACTCCAGGACTCTTGCGCTACATATATCTGGAAGAACTGGACACGACAAATAATCCATGTTTTAGCTCTTATATAAATTTCCCATCTGTCTTTGATTTGACAAATTTTAAATGAGACTCCTAAATCCCAAAATAATTTCGGTAACCCGTGTTGCGTGGCGGGAGGTCTACTTCTCGACGTGAAATCATCATCAATATCTAACGATAGGGTTCGTCTTGAAACGCATTAATGTATTTTAGACGCTCGATGAAGTTCTCAGAGCTAACAGCCTAACCTCCAGAGCTTTTGAATCTTCTCATGATTCAGAACTTTGAAAAATTAAAATAATATCGATAGTATGACGGGAAAATGCAAAAATAGACCTACGCTTATCCAAAAATGGTATATTATCCATTTTAACTTTTAAGCCAACCTTAACTTCTGTTTACTTTAAACTTAAGTTTAAAAGGTAAATGAGATACTAAAGTAGATGCTTTAAACTTCTTCGAGAGTTTTATCCATGTCTAGACGAGTTTACTAATTAAGAAAGTTGTTGGGACCGAACTTTTATGTTTGGCTAACTTTTTTGACATGGTGTCCTTTTTTGACAGCTCGACTAATGTATTCGTGCTGTTTTCTTCTAATATTGTTTGGCATTTGTATATATTTTTTGGTATTTCTGTTATCAAAAAGTGGCTTACGAAGTTCAAGTGCTAAGTATATGACTGTGATTATTTTTTTTTTGAATTTTGTTAATCTAATAATCTTACTCTTCGACATGTACGAGTCGGTTACTTTATAAAATGATATAATTTTTACAAATGTAATGCATGATATGAGTACAAATGTAAAACTAGACCAAAAAAGGTATGGAAGGATTGTGAGAAGGCTGATGTGACAAAGGACGTATGAGGAAGAGGACTATGGAAGAAAAGACTATTGTGCGGACCCCCAAATAATTGCAGGAAAGTTAAAGAAAAGAATGCATGGTGTAGTACTTAATTAACAAAACTGTGTTTTCTATTAGTAAAATAACTTGGTGATCTGTTTGCTGTGTCTCTCTTACAATATGGAATTCTAATATTTTCTTAAGTTCTCGCGGCTAGTACACATACTACAATAGCTAGTAAGAGCTAGGCATGTTGCCAAAGAGTGTCCTGCGCCGCTTATGCTCTTCAATCCACAACATGTTGCGAAGCGGTGGTAAATTTGGTTAGGCGTACCTCCCACTCCCATAGAGTAAATATAAATCAAAATTAAAAATAAATCATTCAAATGAACACGTTGGCGGTGGGCTAAATAAAAATACTTTAACATTAGGCATTGTCACTGACATCTTTTTGTTCCGTGAGTACGGCTACTGAAAAGTGGCTGAAGCGTCGGAATATAAATCAAATAAAATATCGCGCTTAAAACCGTTAAACAATAGCTTTACTATTATAATTATTTAATAAAAGGATTTTGAATATAACAGTTGTATACATGGTATGAATTGCTTGTCAGTAGAAACATAACCACACCCGGTCAAAGTAGCGCAATGTTGAAATAATGGTTTAGAAATACTATACTAGTGCCCAACTATAATATTGTAATAACTGCGAATTACCAGAAGTCGTATTGTTTGATGTTGAAGAGCAGTATACTTCTCTTCACTCAAAGAACTAACCCACTACTTATAAAAGAGATGTCTTGAGGCGTAAACAAATATAGTGCTTAATTAATCAAACACGAACCCTATTAAAATTGGAAGAATCTGCAACGCAATGAATCTGGAAGGCGACCGGAAGCGACGTGAGCTATAACACGTTATAGGGAAACCCTTGCCGGCCAGTAGAGTACGCCGTCCCTGCGTTCCTAAAATATTTATATATTCAACATATTTAATATTAATGTGGGTTGTTAGCACACACGGTCGCGTCTAGACGGGAAGCGATAAACTCGCTTTTTATGGATAGGGTACGTTTGCAGTGTGGTGGACCGGTTGCTAGTCAGAGCCCCTAACTTTATAAGTGTTAATGATTTAAGGTTTATAAAGCATAAGGTTTTCTGCAACTGCTCTGTGCGTTTTTAAAGATTTTGTTTTGGAGATAGATGTTTTTATTTCATTTCAGTGTAATGTTTAAGGCTTTGCAATATCAGCTATGTCTTTTATAGTTTTTATAAGTCGTATGTTGAAGTGATACTTCTTGTGGGATGTAAACCGCTCGTTACGTAACGCGTTACGGCGCCAGTCCGTCTGGCTTCCCTTTCTCTCACGCATACGGCAGCGGTAGGCAGGCTCCTCCTCTCTCATTAAGTAATAACCTAAGCTTTTCCAAGTTAAACAATGTCAATATTGAATAGTTCAACTTGCTTCGTTTAAGTTATCACTACTGTCGGCCGTCCTGAGACGCACACGTTTTCATTAAACTCTTCTTTACACATATATAATTTAGTTTCTGACATAGAATGTACTGTGCTTTACATGCACATATATTTTTTATTGTTAAATTTGTTAATGAAATTTAAAAAACATCGTATAATTACGAAAATTATACTCGCTATAATGATGATAAAATGGTTATATTTCGTTTAATTATAGAATCTAAACAAAACTGATATTATTAGATATTTAAGTGTGTCACAGTATTTTTGTAACCGACTTCAAAAAGGAGGAATTTTCAATTCGTCTGTATGTTTATGTACGTTACTTGATTTTTCTCCGTCATTCTGAACAGACTTTCAAATTTTTTTATCAAAAGATTATGCTGCAGAGTTGGTCCCATTGTCACCATGTCAGGGTCTGATGAGTGGATTCCAAGGAATTAGAGAAATATTTATTCGCCTTCTTTCTACAACATTTGAAGTCGGTGCGAAGTAAAAAATAATATTACAATATTTTGCATATTTTTGTTGTTTTCTTCTTCTTCTTTGTTATGTTTATATTTTACTTGGACCGACTTCAAGACGTAGAAAGAAGACAGTCAAATCTTTATTTTTGGTTTTTAGTTAGTTTTGTTTTTGTTAAAAAAAAGTATTCCCATGTCAGATTCGTAATATGATTTCGCGAATATGTTTATTTTAAATCCACCTATTCTTCCGCAGCAGAACGTCATCATTTATTACATGAATTAAGCAATTTTAATTAAATTAAAGCTCAAACAAATGTTGAAAGTTAATTAGGAACCGTTTCTTGGCTAAATAAATGATACGTGCAACATACTTGTGTTAGAATATTTTGTGTTATAATTTACTCTGTTTAGAACATTAGGTATATTTAAGTATTTAGGTAACACGTAAGTTAATTCTATTTATATCCCTCCTTCGTGGGTGTAACATATTACAGTTTTATGGTCTTGGCGGGGAAATGACCGGTTATGATTCGGAACGTTAATTGCTTTAATGATTTCTTTAGAGTCGTTCTTGGACGTTGGTTGGCATTTGGCTGGATACATTCTTGTTTGTTGGCTGTGACTTCTTAAATAATATCATACAGTCTACCTGTAAGTTCCTCCAGCTCTCTACTGACTTACTAAATTAATTCGCGGGCAGAAACTCGTTCTATATAAATCCAAACTATCGTCTTGTTATCGTCGCGGCAGAATATTAGTAGAAAATATGCTATTACTCATTAGCAGAAATGGCTTACCCAAAATGAACATTGAGAAGCTACCAACTTTCTTAAACATTTTTCGCGAGTATTCGCCACGGGAAAGCTTTTGGAACTGAGAGAATACCGAAACCTGACAATTTGACGATTGAGATGTTAGTGTCAGACGATTTTGACGAGATAGTAGAAATAGCAGACTTGGGCCCAGTTGAGAGCGCGCGGTCCAATCATACCCGTTTGCGATCTCACGTACATATCCTTTCACATAAAACGTACAAACTCGTAGTCTAAAAATTTACTATTACTATGGTCGCCCAGTGGTCGAAATTCGACCATTTAAATTATAAGTTTGAACTTATTAAGGTTCTGTTGTCAGGTTGTCACAGAGTTCGCCAGGCTAAACTGTTAATTGACTTTAACAATAAACAAAAGACTATGTATGTGTGTGTGTGTTAAATATATATAATGTTTTTTTATTGATTTAATGTATTTATGCATAATTAAAAAAAAGACATTAGCGTTCAGCACTCCTTCTGTACCTATATAAACTATAAGTGTGCGAAATTCTTAACTATTCGGTCCGCGCAATTTTCGTAAAAAGGGGTTCAATGTTTTTGCTTCACGAATTAATATAATTATGTTACAGATGAAATAACTCCACTAAGAAGGAATATATATAAAAAAAAAATTATCAACTTTTTGTAGACGTTCAATTCTATAAAGATGAACACGATATCATCAACAGTCGTAACGTAAAAATAGAAAAAAAAAAATCCTGTTATCTTAAAAAAAAACGATAGGAAATATAATATATTTTTTTTTACAAAAAAACTTTGACTGGAATAAAAATAAAAAAAAATTTTTTTTATACCTATCTTATTTATAAAACTGCACTTATTTTACCCAAACACCTAAAGCATCATTAACCTGTAGTACTCCTAGGCGTTGGTTAATGATGATGTCCATGAGGAGGGAGTATGAATGCAAATTGTATCTGTTAAATAAATCACGAAAGGCCTCAGGTACACTTAACGATAAGCATTCGTCTTTGACGCTTATAGTGCGCTGTCAAATTATCATGATGTTTGATAATCTTACTGACGCTCTCAGTCACTTAATGGTTAATTAACTTTAAGTAGCACTAATCGAATGTCTCGAGTCGGCAGTTAAATTAATTGAGAAATTCTTATCCTTTCACAAAGCTTCTTAGATTTTACATTTTGATAGATAGACTATAACACTTTATTGCTCATCAGATATACGATTTCAAAAATACTATTACAATATGGTCACGGTAGAAACAATAGGCGGCCTTATCGCTTAAAGCAATCTCTTCCAGGCAACTTTTTTTTATCCAGGGGAAATACAGGGCAGAACCTTGGGGGGATAATTCTCGACCTGTTTGTGAGATTCGCCAGATCGGGGGTGGCACCAGCATGCCCAGTCGAACTGGTGCCATGTTATTGTTAAGGATACCCACTAAAACCCCTGGGTGTTCCGTCCTTCGCCTTATGCCAGGACTACGGGTATATGAACTAGCCTCTCTGCAGCCCTGGCGAGCGTGGGTGTTTTTAAACGAAGTGGGCGTGGTTTTTTAAACGAAGTTTTTTAATTTTATTTTTATTCACAAAGTTCATAATGTGAATATTTTACAAAAACACTAAAAGTATTTATATGCCATAAATGGAACTACTACCGTACAGAAAAAGCTCTTTTGATATTATAAGTCGAGCAGATGAAAGAGTGCGAGGTCCGCTGTAAATTTATTTTAATGGTTCTGAATAAAATTAATTTGTCTTAATTCGATAAGTCTGTGATCTGTCTGTCTGAGTAGTTCGTGACCATAGGCATTTAACATTATGACGATAGTGTTGGAATCGATTATAATCACAACTATTTACTCGAATAGTTGTTGATATTTAATATTTAAATTATATATATTATAATATTTAATTGTAAGGTGCTAAATCAAATTTTTTATTTTATTTAAATGTATAATATATCCAGCGTAAGTTATTGCATTTTTCTCTAATATGTGTATTATAATTTCATCCCTGTTATGAAAGCAATAAAGTACCAGTACGTACTCGGTACATTTCTGAGGCCGTCAAGACAGAAAAAACCTTGATCTTTTCATATAATATCATGTTGATAGTTAAAGGCAAAAATTTATTTATAAGAACTCAAGCGGAAAAGTATTTTATAACAAAAATTATATAGGTACATTGCGAGTGTATATGGTTTTGATGAGTGGTGATTGAACTTGCATTCCAACGTTTTAGGTAAGGCGAAACTGGTTTAAAGTTGTTTATTTAAATTATGCAAGTTCTCGAATAGTCAAATATATATTTTAGATAAATAAGTAAAAGTAGTATCCGATTTCCTTTTCACATTTATTGATAGTCATAATTCATCCATCTTAATTCACCATGCTCCGGTAATATTATAATAAGTAAACTAGTTTTCGTTTCTTATAAGATTTAGAATTTAAAAACCAACACGGATATCCGTCGTACAAACTTGCACTTTTTAATGCCTCAAGCGATTGTATCTCGATTTAATTAATGTCCAATCAATCAACTTAATCGATTCCCAGTAATCTAATTAGTATTCGTCAGTTGCACGTCCCTACTCGACTGACAGGTCGAGCTCGCGCCTAAATTTGAAATGAGAACGCGTGAGAAAACGCTCGAGGCCTCAAATTACCGCGTTCGGGAATGTGAATGAACGACTCGTAAAAAAAAGAAAAAAAAAAACAAAAATCCGTAGAGTAGCAATCGAAGTTTTTGCCTCTTTCTTATAGTACACAGTAAAAGGAAAAACTGTTGAGTGGTTTCGTCGTTTTTTACTATTTAAATAGTTATGTTTATCTTGTATGCCGTTGAACCTCCGATCGGATGATTATGTATAAGGAAATTAATTTGATTTATTCATTGCTTTTAGCGTTGATCCATTTGTATGGGCGTTGTGCAAAAACGTTTGTATCTATTTTGATACGTTTTGTGAGCGCGAACTAAATTTTGTTTATTTCCGCGTACCTAAGTTTGTAAATAATATAGATATATTAAATATACGTTTTTATTTATTAAATATTGTTTAAAGTTATTCATGATTCAAAGCTATGTTTTGCATGATGGAATTCCATAAAACATAGTTTCTCAACGATTTTTAAGTTGGGACTCATGAAAAACTAAATTTAACTAATAAGTCTTGCGACCCTTCACTGCAACATTAAAATAATATTTTAATTACTAGTTTATTTATACGTTTGATTTGTACATAGTACAGTCTTATTTTTTTAGAAAGACTGCGACCTCCTTTATTAACAGAAATAATTACCTAATCGTTTATTTAATTATTAATTATGTTTATTTATTAATGAACTTTTCCACACTTAGAGTGCTACCGCACAAGTCTCTTCGTAAAGGATGAAAGAAGATGTTTTAGGTTTCGAAATGTAGGCAACGCATCGGGTCCTTCAGTCAAACGTCCATTAGCGACTGTAAATTGTAAAGCTAGCCGTTTTCAATATAAATAAATAGACTTAATAGTGTAGTTTGCAGTCAAATCAACTGAGGGCCTAAAGTAGTACCCTTTGGAGAATCGGTTAGTGAAATAAACAAGTGTCTAGATATATTGGTACTTGTAAGACATATTATAGTGTTCCATTTCACTTTGATACGTCTGATGTTTTTCATCTCATACGAGTCTGTGAAAACGACTTCTTTATGTCCTCTAATGTCCTTGTCACTTGTCAAAACGCCAAAAACGCATAGATTTGTACGAGCGTAGCATGTTATTAAATGGTGTATTAACTATGGTCTAAACAGTAATTAAAATTATTTCTAAGACGATATTCTAAAAGTACGTTGATAACAAGCTATTTTAACGCTTGCTCGTTTATATGAATAGTGGTTTAGAATTCATTGTAGAATTGTCAATTACTCCATAAAAAGCCAATTCTACTTTCAACTTTCATAAAAATGACTATAAGATTAAAGTAATAAAATATAATATTTTAAAAGTAACGTAATTGACTCTCATTGAGCACTTATCGCGCACTAATGACTCGCGACCGAGTAGGCCGACACTTGATGTGGAGTGTTCAACATGCCTTTGTGTTCTAACCACATCCTAGTGGCATCAATGAAACAAATACTTCAAAGCCTAAATTGCTTCGATGTAGTACTTCTTTATTATTGTTATAAACAAGACAATTTATGAGAGATTCAGTATTGACTTTAAATTGGAAGGAAGCTGTTCATTCATTCACAGCGCTAATAAGTCTGTCTGGCTTCAATATTCCCGATTGAATACATGAAAGAGAGAGAGAGAGAGAGATTGATAAAGATATTGTTTAAATTGACGAACTTGTAAGCATAAGTATTAGTAGAAATGCGGCTGGTATGATTATGTAATAGTGTTTGGAGGGTGCACGATGCCGCTACCACGCCGCCACCGTGCAGCCCTTTTGTGAATTTCTATACATTGCGAACGAAAGTGCGATGACGCGGCGCGGTGGTGTCGCGGTTGCATAAAGTCTACATAATTTAGTGGCGCGGCGACGATGTAGTGACTTTGTCACGTGCGAAATGAAGGCCAGCAGACGCGTGAGGCAGAGACAGACGTCTTTGACAGTTGTGTTGTGTGTATGTTGTGCATTACGAATTTTCAAGACAAGCGCTAAGGAAGTCACAAACGGCCACTGATTACGTTTTTAATATAAATTTATGATTATTTTAGTTATAAATATACTCAGTTTCACGTTATTCAAGTTATAAAGTAGTACTAACTACTATACTACAGTATCAGTGGCTTAATATTCATAAGTATTTAGTCGAAACAGTCTCGTGAAAACGCGTGATGTTGTCCGTAACAATTCGTGACTTGCGTACGCGCGTTAATTGAATTCGCATCGGCGGCGAATCTCACAATCAACACATTGACACGCATTGACTAATGGATGCCTATTTTTTAAGGCTCTTACGGCCTGGTACATCAGCCAAATTGTAGGTGTTTGCCTTTAAACTACGTCGTGATCGTAGCAACTCAAAATGTGCGCTACATTTAACCAGACCTATAGTAGAATTATTTTGTCCGTGCAGTTTGGGTCATAAAATTAAAGCAAATATTTCGCTCTCTCTTCCAGTCACGGGCCTTATGGGCGGGCATAGTGATGCACATTATTGTTGTCGATAAGCGTTATCGATAGTGTATTTAGTTTTGTCATTCTGTGGGTTAGTTATAAAAATGAAAAAATAATAGTTACAACAACGTATTTATTAAAATAAGAATTATAATGACTTTTATTAATTAGGTATCTATGTTAAAAAAAACTATAAGTACAAAAGTTTAGAATGTAAATGTTTAAATTAACAGCCAAAAAGATAATAATGATTTTTATAAGATTGATAATCTTTCTTCGATAAGAATGAGTTTTTATTGATAATGGCGTTGCGCCCGCGCAACACGCTCACCGCCTTAGCCGGGCTGAGGCCGAGGTTGATTTATGACCCAAACTGCACGTACAAAATAATTCTACTATAGAGATGTGTGTTTTAAAACATCCCACTCAAAAAGTTCTGGTACGGTAATATAAGACGGGCTAGCGAGTTTCACATATTTATAATATTAATTAATGTTTTTCTACACTATCAGTGCGTAACTGTAAGGCTAAATTAGAAATATACGTCATATTTTACAATACAGGTAGAGGTTAGATAGATCATGACAGAGGATAGATTGTGTTGTTATTACCTTTGTTTCATAAAAAGATCACAAAAAATCTAAATAATTTTTATTTATATATTATTATTATTACAACATTACATTTTGAGTGAATGAGTTTGTATATCTCGGATGTGCTTTTAGCAGGGATGGAAGGTACACCGCTGATATAGAAAGAAGAGTGAATTTGGGAAATAGTGTGAATGGAGCGTTAGGTAAACTTCTATGCGCTAAGAACCTCAGCCAGAAGGCCCAGCTTGCCATACACAACGCGGTGCTGTTACCTACGCTCACGTATGGAAGAGAGTTGGGTATGGAATAGAGAGCACGAAAGTAGAGTAAACGCAGTCGAGTAGCGAGCACTGCGCAAAATCTGCGGAGTGACGCTCGCGGACCGCGTTCGTAATACCGAAGTAAGAAAGAGAGTTGGTCTGAAAGAGAGTGTCGGGGTGAAGGTAAGGAAAGGAATGCTCCGGTGGTTCGGGCATGTGGTTATGATGAAAGAATGACTGAACAGATATACAGTGCAAAAGTGGATGGATGCAGAAGTCGCGGATGGCCACGACACACCTTCCATGATCAAATTGATTGTGTACTAGCAGAAGGTGATGTCAGGAGCCTTAAGAACAGACGAGCGTGTATGACAAGAACTATGAATGTCAAAGAAGCAAGTGAGGTGTGTAAGAATAAGCCTAAATGGCGCTCTGTTGTTCGTGCCTACCCCGCAAGGGACCTGGCGTGAAGTTATGTATGTATGTATGTATGTATTACATTTAGTTTTCATGTTGGCAGACGCGATAAATTTGTACTGTGTTCGGTTTGTTTTATTACCCGTAAAACTGTAAGTATAATGTTTTATATAATATCTTGTATAAAATATTATATGGAATTTCCAAACAGTATAGTATGTATTAAATGTTTTTAATTCTTAACACTATAATTAAAATAGTTTATCAATGACTTCGATCCGCTATTGGTTTTACCAATCGCTAAGTTCATAGACTGTAAATTTGTTGGAGCGATGGCGAGGTGGTCTAAAATGCTTGTAGAATGTAAAAAGTAAGTGTATAAAATTGGTTAAAACCGTAATGTTGCTGTTCTTTTATTACTATAAATCCTTCTGAGTTGTTGCAAGTATTACAATACTTTCTAAGTGAGTCCCGAAATGTAAGTAAGGTTACTCACTCTCATGGTTAATGTAACTCAAGAAAACCTAGAAGTTTTATAAGATGTTATGTATCTCAGTTGATTCAGTTTCAACCCTATCGTTATACAAAATTGCAGTAGATATACAATTTAAGCTATATAAAATTCATACTAGCCCGCTTTTCTTGAAGGTGACTGTATGACTTATAAATATCTTTTTACGTAACGCACCGTCTATGTTTATTTAAGGAGGCTCCAGACTGTATTAGGTAAGTTTATAAGAAGTTGGAAGCCTTGCAAATGAAATTTGCTTAACTCATTTTGCGTCACGGCTTGTTGGTGAAAAACCTAATGAAAATGGTAACCTGAAACGTAATTTTTCAGTTATTATTACCAGCAGTTCATTCTTAGTCCGATTTTATGTTATACAATTTATTTTTGTTCTAAGAATTGAGAATTGTGCTTATCGTGATTGTTTAAAAGTCTTTATTGTTCATCTTAACTTAAACCTAGACATTTGATATAAATACATTCCATTAGAACAATGGGCGGCCTTATCGCTTATAGCGATCTCTTCCAGGCAACCCGGTGTATAAGGAGACATTACATTAAAAAAAAATTGGTGGTTTAACTCAATTAAACTAATTCAATCGTAATAAAAATAAAAACACAATAAAGTTATATAAATATACATAATTAAATAAATTATAATAATATAAATTACAGCTCTCTGTCATGTTATAAAATAAGTATTGTTTTAAAATATTCATTAAGAAACATACAAATAGGAGTGCTGTAATAAACTGTTAGTTTTGATGACTACTTCGCTATTCTACTACTGCACCACTCGTCGACTATTGCAAGTTTCCAATATTTGAGCGCTATATAGCGGTTCTTCAAAAAGGGCTTAAACAGCTAATGAGGTTGGCAACGCATCTGCTCCTTTAGGGTTGTAGTTGTCTTTGAATACGATAACCGTATAATGTTCAAGCTTATAATTTAAATTAATTATTATGGTCGAATTTCGACCACGGGCGACCACTAGATTATAAACTTCTGAAAATGGATTCTATTCAGGCAACATGTAAAATAATTTTGAAAGATTCATTTTATTGCGTTCATCTGTGTTTTTGATCTTTTTAGATTTTTACTAATATTCGAAGTGAATCGTACGTGCGTAATATGTAACATACCGCGGGTGCCTATATCTTACCAACCGTTAATTTGCCTTTTTGTCGGTTAAAATTTGACACAAGCTCCATACAAATCATGTAAAAATTTAACCGATGGTAGGGCAATAATAAGTAAGGTAATAATTGGCCATAAGTTGGTCTTACTTTGTAAATTTCAGCACACACTATCGAAAGATTTTTTTTTTAATAGCAGGAAATCAGCAGACAGGCGGACGGCCCACTTGATGGAAAGCGTTTACCATCGCCTATGGTCATTTACAACACCAAAAGGTGCTACAAATGTGCTGCTGCTCTTAAATTAATAAACGAAGCAAATCACACATGCATGAAAGCATCTTAGTTTCAGAGCATTTCAGCGTAAAATTTTATAACAGTGTTCTATTATTTCGCAGAGCTGTCAAACCCAATCATCATAGATAATCCGGTACCCGTCAACTTTTTTCTAACACACATGGCATCTCCTCAGATTAAATCATACTTTGATCCCCTATTCATTTCTCTACGGGGTGATTTTTGTTTATTTTTTGTGTTGTGGCACCCATCAAATTGCGCCATCAGAACACGTGCTGTCTTCAAGAAATTATGGGTATCACATATAAGGGTGGATGGGTATTGTGTAATTCGTATCGAACTAGCGGGTTAGGAAGGGTTCGCCGTAATAGGGATGTTGCTAGGACATATTTTAGATGTTAGGATTTGGCGGGATTTGACAGGGATGTTGAGTTTTTCTATTGGAATGTCGCTGGTTATAGCTTCACATATATTTACTAATGCCCGGTTTCTGAGGTAATTTTAACTGTAATTTATCTGTTAGTTAGGGCTATCGGTTCAATAACTTATAAAATGCGTTTTTGAACACACCATCGTACGGTAATTAAACTAGGTTCAACTTAACTGACCAATATTAGACGTTTATATCTTTTGTTTGACGTTTTTGTTTGATGTAAATAAATATTAGATATTCCATCTTAAATAGATCCATTTAGTGGCGTGTTTTGGTACTAGTTTTAGGTTAACAGTTAACCTAAGTTTATCTATTACATAACTTTATGGAATGAATTGTTATTTAACTCATAACTGGTAACCTCAGACCCCGGGAATGGGTTTTTTTGTTTTGATCATTATCATTGTAATGTTAAATCCTGGTTATTTTCGGAGCATCTGCTTCAAATAATCCGCGGTCTGTTTTTGTAATTTTTCTTTTATAATTCTTATTTATACAGAAAGAGTATTAATTCTTGATGCCGAAAGGCCTGTCGTACGAGTCGATAAAATAAACCACAGCCAGATCGTAGGGCATTTGTCCGTCTGGATGGTTACCAACCCCGGTCTTCAGTATACGTCATAACAAACTAATGTTCCGGTGTAGGCGGCCAGGTTCCAGTCTCCTCTTCAAAGCGGGCAGCGTTTTGGTGTCGGAAATGTCCATCCATAGGCGGCTGTTACAATTTTTTTTATCAGATTGGTTGTCAGCTTGCCTGCTGAACTCCAACACTAAAAAAAAACTTCGCACAGTCTTTGGTATCCCCCTATTGTAAGACATATATGTCATCAAGTCAGCGTTGGTTGCTCATTGCTTCTCGGATCGTGGAGGAGCATGGAATATTCTCCACATAACTTAACTGGTAGCAATCGAACAAAACCATACAAGCGTGAGCGGAGCTATTCTGCTGTCAGGGATATGAAGGCCTCGTGAATACGGAGAGTGCGATTGAACTGTTGGACCTGATTCCCCTACACCATTCCATCCTGGGAGCACAAGGCGCTCTGGTCCACGCCATCGTTTCACTGTTGAAACGCAACCAGTGCGAATTAAACGTTCCGCCTCCACGTTCCTTCTACGTACGGCAGAGTTGTGGAATGCACTACCAGAGTCCATGTTTACCAAAAACTACAATCCAGGTATCTTCAAGTCTCGTGTGAATAGGTACTTAGTAAGCGTGCTCTATCTTCGACCGCATCATCGTCCGGCATTAAGGACGTGATCGTGGTCAAACGCAAACTTATTTCTTAAAAAACATTTTTTGTGTTAAAAAATGCTCACCAGGGTCTTCCTATATAAATAACATATTTGTATTCATCTACTATTAGAAACTAAAAGTTTTTTAAAACCCGGTTAGGATTTGAACCACGTCTCTGTAATGAAACGCCAGTGCACTAGCCACTAACCTCCCATGGATTTCTAAACGTTTAAACAAAATTTTAAAGCAATTTACGGTAATATATAAACCTTAATTCTGTTTTTTTTTTGTTTTCTTGTGCCCGCTTTTATAATCTGGCCGTATTCAAACGATACGTGAACGTCATAACCTTCTTCGATATCGTCAGTTTTATCTATGTTTATGACGTAATAACAATTTTAATCAAAATCCCGATCGTAATTTTAAATTTTTACGATGGATTCATGTTCCGTTTCGTTGTAAAATTAGCGCTGTAAACGGAACGCAGTCCAATATAACGACGCGCGACGTCGGTTCGGTCGCATTAAACATGGCTAAGGGTGTGTTCTCACTAGGGCAGTTTGTGCATTGTAATTTAGGAATATGCCGCACGAATGTGTGAGGGTTGAAATAAGTGTGGTGCTTAGAGGGAGAGAGTACGACGTACCGACGTCAGTCGGGTGTCCGGAGGCGCAGTATGCGTAAAATCTCCACCCGTGATTCCGCTACAGCGGTCCACATGCATGTGCGGATGCAGTGGAACTAACCTCTGTTGACGAAGTAAATTTGCTCTGCTTCTAGGGGCTATCTCAGGCCTTGTTACGCGTATGAGCATGAGCATAACTATGTTCAAAATATCGTGCCCTTCCTACCAGAGGTGCGGGCATATAGAATGCAGGTTCAGGTTTAGTTGAGTATTAGTATATTGGGAACAAGTTAACTATCTGAGTCTCCACACATGCCGGCGGCCATTCTGTTACGCCACTAGTCGACCTAACTCTCGCCGCTTTGGTCTAACCCCCACAAAGGGCTCGGTTGGGAACGGAACGTATTCCCCCTGCCTCAACAAAAGTGTGGTGCTTCTTTGGTAAATGATGCCTGTTGTACGTTGAAGCACCAATTGGGCGAGAGTCCATGGCTCCATCGCCGCGGGAGCTAGGATCGCCCGCTTGAGAGGGGAATTGAATAGAATTGAAAATGCTTTATTGTTCACCACATACACATTAAATCAACAATTAGAGTCGAGTACAGAATAAGACGACGCGCGACGACCTTTTGTATTCTAGATTTATTTACTTGCTTGATTAATTTAACATTTATATACAGAAATCTTAACTTCTTCGTGTAAATATGTAAAACCCAAACATGTTCGTAGATGATTCTCCGAAGGTTTTGTCTGTTTTCTGTATTGACAGATTTGGACACGTACATGAACTATTCAGCTTTAGCTTTGCTAATTATGTAATGACAAATTATTCCGCCTACGTGACGTAACAGGTATATTTGAGTTTGACTTATAGATTAGATCTAGTCGTGAAAAGTTCTGGTTGCACGTATTCACGTCTCAAATTCATTTATTTACATAATACATGGAGATATAAGTTAATGAATGTCTAAATACCTAATATATTCCTAATATTGTATTGCTATTTAGGCTAGAAAAAATCCAAAAAATCAAATTTTATAAAAAGAAATCGATCCAGCCGTTCTTGAGTTATAAATGGTGTAACTAATCCGACTTTGTTTTATATATACACTAGCGGCTCCGGCAGACGTTGTCCTGCTCTGAAAAAATAAAAATGTAGAACCCGATCCCAGCGCCACCCTCCGGTTCCAATCGTGGATTTAAACCACCCGGGGACTATTCAAACACACAAAAACAAAATCGGTCCAGGTGATTAGGAGAATTCTAGAACCGATCTCAGTGCCACCTACCGGCTCTAACGGGATAAAAAGTATCTTATGTCCGTCTCCTGGTTCTAAGCTACCTCCTCACCAATTTTCAGCCAAATCGGTACAGCCGTTCTTGAGTTATAAATAGTACAACTAACACGTCTTTCTTTTATATATATATATATATATATATATATATATATATATATAATATATATAATATATATATATATATATATATATATTTATATATATATATATATAGATAGAAAATATAAGTAGATTCTAATAAATATCAAAATGCATACAGCGCACAGTGTGTAAGACTCTTAAGGCAGAGTGCCGGGTGCGGCAGATGGCAGGGCCAAGACGCTCCCTTTTCAATTGGGCATCTAGAACCATACCATTTTTTGCTGCTTCCCATCCCTCTCTCGTTCCAAAAACCGATTGTGATCTCAATGCATTGTGCAGCAACAATAAATGTGCCGGTGGATTTTAAATAATGTAGCAAATTGCAAGTTTGCATTACTCATTTCTACGAATTTGAGCGTGAGAATTTATGAGATTCGTGTTTAGGATAAGCTTTTGTTCAATTATTTACTGTGTTCGTGGGTTTGTTTATATGATCTTGTATGTATACATATAATCTAATTTAATTAATGTATACATAAATATAATTTTAGTCTTTAAGTTGTTGTCTTGTTACATTATACAAAGAGTTGACAATGTTTGTTTCTTTCTTTTCTTTCACCATATCCCAATTGATTGGAGTCGGCAAAATGTCTTTTTCTTCCACACTATTCTATTCTGACATACATCTTCTGTCACACCACAAATCATCGTATCATCCTTCACACAATCCATCCATCATTTTTTTGGTCTACCTTTACATCTGTACCTACATCTTATACATCTTGTAGTTTAAAATTCTTTTTGCTACGTGACTTTCATCGCTCCATATTAAATGCCCATACCAACTTAATCTTCTTCCTCTCAAATCAAATCATTTATTTGCTTGTATACATGGTTATAGTATGTGGTCTCAATTTTTCAGTCAACTCTCAGTCTCTAGTATGATGTTCTGTAATTAAATTCAGCTGGTTTAAGAGTGGATCAGATTCATTAGGACGAGGTAGCTCAATGACTATGGGCTTCTGTGTCTCATATCGATGATGTGGATTTAAATCTTGGCCGTAGAGCCGTAAGCAATTGCTCTAATCTAAATTGCATATTAAAATAATTACACCGTTCTGACGGTGTAGGAATCACATGAAGCATGTTCATTAAAAGTGTCACCGTGTGAAACCCTTTAATCTGCCTTGGATTACGCTTATTACCTTAATATAGAGCCGGTCCATCTAAGTAATGCGACATCTTAGACCTGATGCTATAAGTCCATGATAAAAAAACTCTTTCAAGTACATAATTAGTTTTTTTAAATTGATTTACAGCAGACAGGCTAATGGATAACCTGACAGAAAGTGTTACGGTCGCTTATGGATATTTGCAACACCAGTTGTTTTAAAGTAAAAAATATTTTTTATTCCAACATTTTCTAAATGAAATTCTTCTCAGATATATTTAGCAAGATATTGAAGTTAGAAATATCTTCATGTTTATGTCATTATTATCATCATCCGAACGATAAATTCCGGTTGCGTTTGTAACGTTTGCTCAGACGCCCAGGGTCTGATTTTACTTCTCCATTTCGCGTGGTTTCCGCATCCCTATCTTCTACTTTATGTATCTATATAATTATATTAAAGTATATAAAATTGGCTCGGAAATATGAATAAAATATACTAGTAAAAAGTGACTGGTTCAACAACTTGTATTTCGATGTGGAATAATTAACAGAAGCCAAAGGCAACCCGCCTCGGCAGCGACAGACTTCAACCGCTCACGCTCACAAAAGGGCCGACCACTCGGTCGCCGTGGCATTTCGAGTGTGTCAACCACTCAAGATCAAGTGGCTCAATGCCGATTCACAAAAAAGCTTTAACTATTGATCGGTTGGCCAAGAGATCACGAGACAGATGCTTGTTCGTAGAAAGTAGCTCTCCTAAAAATGACTCGAGTCTTTTATGCAGTATCTTGTTTCACAACGTCTGACCGTCTCAAACATTTGTTTAATACGACGATCTTAAACTTTTCTAATGGGATTGCTAAGGAGTAAATAGTAATCTCATAAGACACTAACATCTCAGTTATTGTGCATTAGAGATTAAATTTCACATATTCTTATTTGTATTTTGTAGGAATTTCAAATTATTTGTAAAGGTATTTTGATTAATTTATCGACATTGTTTTTAAAGTGTACACCATTTTTGATTTGTTGCACAGTTTTTGTCAGTCGCCTTACCTAGGTTATTGACTTATGAGGTCTCCAAGAGCTTCATCGATTTGGCAGTTGGATAAATTTATCGAAGTCCTTTTAAGGTGTATGCCATCTTTAGTTGATTCTATAGTTTGAATCAATCGACTTTTTGCTAGATTCTTGCTTCATGAGAGCGAGGCGCATTAATTCTACTTTCGCTTAGATTTGGTCTTCATTCCACCATACAATTGCGTAATATTTATGTGAAATTAAAACTTCTTGTGGAAGTTGTATGTCGTCACAATTTACACCTGATTGAATGTGTCCATACCTGAATACTTATACGGCTTGTCATATTACATCCTTTAGTTTTAGTAATCCTATCACAGCAATAAAGGACCCAAACATCCAGTTTTCTGTCCGAAAATTACCTTCCCAAAAGGATTGTCATGTATATTTAACAAGTTCTATCGAACAATCGCGTCACGTAGCAACAATATCGTGAGCTTCAGACGACATTTTGTGACCCCTCATTGCTCCAATACACTCGATCTGATCCTATTCCGTACCCTTTATGAGATTTTCACTAAATTTTATTATTACTATTGTATAAAAGAGAACTGATAAGTCTGTGTTCTATATTTACTTTACTTATACGATCCCTTCAATTAAAGGAGTAATCAAAGGAGTCGAAAATTTTTTAAGTCGTGAACCCGTTGGTACCGTAAAGTACGCTTAAGTACCGAATGAAGCTTCAATTTACTTTAGATTATGTCCCTTTTTGTGCTTGGAAAAATAAGTTGATTTGAAGAAACTTAAACAAGCTGCTCAATACACTACCACAGCATTTATCAAAAAAAAAATCTCATCTCAGTGTTTACAGTTATTTAAAAAAGAAACAATTCAGGGGGACTTATTCGGACCAGTAAAATCCGAAAGTATTTTTTTGTCTGTCTGTTAAAGTATCACGCGAAAACTACTGATCGTATTTAAATAAAACCAGACACAGAGCTAGCTTCAATCCCGAGTCAACACTTAAATACGTTTATCCCAATAAATGGCGTAATTTCTGTGCGCTAGAGGAATTACATGGCGCTGCGGTTGCGTTATTTGGTGCCATTCACTAACAAATACGTTAGACTCATGTATTTTTCATATAGAATTTAATTGTAAGGAGATATTTATTGTAACTCACCAGAAAACAGGAAAAAAATCAATAGTTTAAGTAATGTGTAATTATAAGGATTCTTTTTGTAAATATTTTATAAAGTCAGTGACTTGAAGAGTGTATAGCTTGTGAACAAGGGGAAGGTCAGAACCTTCCCCTTGTTAAGAGTCAGTAGCGCTGACAATAAAAAAAACCAAATACGTTATGGAAACGCAAACGAAGTTTCGCTATCACATACTAGTCTTAAATAATTCCGATGAATTAAATACGCATCATGTATGTAATGAATTTAAACAATAACTAGACGCTAACGTCGTCCAATACATCATCACTCCAGTAGACTGTCAATTGTAATTTCATTTTATGACAGAAATTACCACAACAAAACTAGAAATTGAGTTATAAATCCACTGAAACGTCTTGTTTTAAATTCTCCATCTGTCCATTACGTGCCGGGACAAAATTAGCGGGCACTTTTTAGGTCCTGCAGATCCCTCCGTGGTATTCGAGGCACGTATGTGTACAGCCAGGGGGCTAAGGGACGCTTCCTTGCCCCGAGCCAGTTTTAATCTCGGAGGAATGCTAGATGGGTCATAACGACGACAGTTCTGAGTAATGGACCAATAAATGCGAAAGATTTGAATACGACGCGCCGAGACGGCGTGCGAACCCTTTGGCTTTGAGATCCTCTTGCAAATTGAATGGACTAGGATGTTTTGATTAGCAATCGTATGAAGTACTTATATCCCCGTTGCTTGCTTGGTTACATTGTATACTTAACTGGAGACTGCAAAATTGTAATTTGGTCGTAAACGTGCCAATGATACTGTAGTTACAATTAATGATATAGAATTTAACTGTTGTTTCAGATTACTTGTTATTCTTATTGTATACTAGCAGACTTCTTGCTTTAAAAACATAAAAATATAGAATCCGATTGCAGCGTCATCGACCTGGTCTAATTGTGAATCTAAACCATCCTGGTGGGAATCACTTGAACACACCCAAAAATAATGTCTCCTTAATCCTGGAACCCGATGGCAGCGCCACCTACCATCACCTCCTTCTAGATAAGGGTGCTCCATCCTAGACCACATCTTTGTTCCACATAGGGCGAGATTGTGGTCTAACGGGAACCTACACTATAAAAAAAACGCTTTTTAAGATGCTAAAGAAGAAAAAGCGCTTTGAATACACCCCACGCTTTTTTTAAGACCTCATTCATCAGAAACCAAATTTATTAAATTTTATTTTTCATTTTTTAGTTGATTCTTTTTTTAAATGTTTTTAAATACAAGCTTTTGAGATCCTGCATATCATGTAGCAGCAGAGTGCTAGCCAAGACAAGTAAAACGAGCCCAAACACAACGGGTTTATCTCGTTTAGTACAGGAGTTCCTATGGACACCTTCCGACTCCATCATCAGATCAGCTCCATGGTACTATATTATTGCATTTTCATCAACCTTTGACAGGTGTGCAAAGTTTGAATTAAATCTGATCGTTCAAAGTAGGATAAAATCGAGTTCAAAGGGGTCGGTTACAAACATACATACATACAGGTGAAGCTAATAAAAGCTTGTTAAAAAAAAACTCTTATTGACTAAAAGCGGAATATACCATTTTTTGCTCTCACATATCTTCTTGGATCAGACTCTGTCTCTTCTAAGTAGCATATATTATTATTACACACGTAAAAGTCTCCAAGCTGATGTACTGCACAAGAGTATAATAAATATATTATATACAATGTTCAATGTTGTACAAAGGTCCGGTGAATGTAAATAATATATGTATGAGGTACATGTGTACGCATTTAGAATGCACCGCACATACCTCACGAACACCGGCGTACGTTCTGATCAAATTATCAGCAACGAGGAAAACCTACGCGATGCGAAAATGTATACCTCTATTTCGAGAAACGACTTTAATGTTTGTATTATTTCTTAGTTGTTACTTTCTTTCTAGAGGTTTAGTCACAGTTGATTTTTATTGAACGCGAGTTTTCAATAACATTATTTTACAATGAATCCTGAGTAACAACTTGCGGTAGCGTAATGGCTAGCATCCACGTCCCAAACTTAAAAGGCGTAGATTCGATCCTGACAGCTTTCTGATCTAATGTGCGTATTGTTACAAATACCTCGTGCCGTGAAGGCAAACATGAAACCTGCACATCGATATAGCCAATGTGCTAAACCTACCAAGCCGCCTTGGACAAGCGTGGCAAGTCTACTGTCCGCTCCACTATACTGGAAGGTCCAAGCCCAGCGGTGGGACCTTTATGGGCTGTTATTATTTAACAAAACTTTATTTCTTAAGGCTAATGCCATCGTCCATTTCTACAAAAGGTTCTACAGAATACTTTCTCTGTGGAGGCTATCAAACCCAATTTATTATTTTTTGAGCTATAATGAAAAAAAAACACTTCTCCTTATCTCTCAAATTCACTAACCGAAAAATTGGAAAATATCAGATTAATTCCTTTTTAATAATTGTAGATTTTAAAGGAAAAATAACATATATTGGTTCTATATATGAATTATTATATAATCATTATTATATTTTTTTGTTAAAACGTTTTGTGTATATTGTAGCGGACGATTAGATTCAGCACCGTCTAATTAGTTTTAAATAGTAAAGTTGGGCTGATTATCAAATTTAACATCAAGTCCGACTCGCAAGCGATCACTTGTCAACATAAATGTATTTGTGTCTCCTTGAGATTTATGTACAATAGTTTAAAGGTTAGGTAAGTTTGTGCCTAAAAAGCTGAGATTAGATGAATTCGTGCGACTTTGATCGAGGCGAACAGAGGTCTTTTAAATAGTTAGTATAACGAATCCAGAGGGTAATGGTTTTGCAAGGTCTTTGTGATCCTTCGTTGACTTTGAGATTTAGCAAAAAGTGGTCGTCTGGAGGTCTAGACAAACTTCTTAGGCCGTAGATTAAGGGACTAAAACAATTCTCCGTTCAATGGAGGCTTGGTTAAAACCATGTATCATTTATATGTATATACAAGATTGAATTACTTTCTTGTCGTTGCATAATTAAAGAACTTTAAAATAAATAACTTTTTAAAATATAAATCGTGAACGCTAAGAATGGTAACTTTCCAGTAAACATATGGCCATGTGCGAGTCGGATTCGTACAAATAGACTTCAAACCGCTACCGGGAAAATTCTTACAGGATTCCCGGGATAAAAAGTACACACATTTGATTACATAGAATTTGTCTATCGATTAGTGAAAAAATCACATTAGAATCCATTCTCCCTTAAGAAGCAGCAGCACATTTATAACACCTTTGGTGTTTTAAATGTCCATAGCCGATGGTAACCGTTTTCCATCAAGTGGGCCGTCTGCTTCTCTGCTGAACTCCTGCAATAAAAATATTAAAAAAGAATTCGTTTTTTTAATCTGGTCAGTTTAAATAATTTCCAGAAAAAACCTTTTGAAAGAATAAAAAAGATTTAAGTCTAGGAAATTGACGTCGATCAACGAAAACCGTATCGAAATCTGCCCAGTAGTTTTTACATGTATCCCGCACAAACATAGGACATAGGGGTACGTACTTATGGATTGGAAGAAAACACCAGTTTTTAATTTAAAAGCTTTATTGACTTGCACAGCCGCACGCAGTACCTCTGTGCAGGATTCCCCCTATACGCACGACCAACGATGGACAGTCCCGACGATAAGTTGACACACCTTCAATACCGTCGCCGATATTGCATAGACCACCTCCGATATTTTCGCGTGTAGCTCGCTTCTGGTTCCTCTCTCGAACTACGCTACACACCTTCACGTATCTGACCACCAAACTGGTCACTAAATTCACCACTTAATTCGTCTCTGTCTTCTATTCACCTTCTCTTCCAACTCTTTAGTTTCGCACTTGTCGCTTCACCGTCTTGGACTGAACTCAACTGTAAAACTGCCCGGAATGCGCGCCTTACGCTATTTATATACCCGGAAAAAATTTCTAGGACCCATCTATCTATCTCTTCCTTCCCGAACCTTCTGTTCGTCTTGAGGCACGTGATGTCTTGACTTGAAAAAATTATTAAAAAAATCCCAGTGTTTCATTAAAAGGAAGCTTTTTAGGGGGCGTCGCAAGAAATTTAATTTTTAACGACCACCCTAATATATATACATACACACACACACACCACACATATATATATATATATGATGATGATGATGATGATGATGAAATGATGATGATGATGTGATGATCTGATGTCAGGAGCCTTAAGAACAGACGAGCGTGCATGACAAGAACTATGAATGTCAAAGAAGCAAGTGAGGTGTGTAAGAATAAGCCTAAATGGCGCTCTGTTGTTCGTGCCTACCCCGCAAGGGACCTGGCGTGAAGTTATGTATGTATGTATGTATGTATATATATATTTTACGAAACTGACTGCGGTGCAATGGGGATTGTTAACAAGTATTACCCTGTGAATTTATATTTTTATTATGTAAAATAGGGTATTTTAAGATACTAATTTGAATATTTTTGTATTTTAAGCGTTAGTTGTTTTATAATTCGATTTTAAAATTATTTCTCCGATGACGTCATAAGGGACAAGTTTACATTGATTTATTTGCCTAGAAAACAAAAATAATAAAAGTAAGTTTTATCTATATATAATCATAGTAATCTGTGCTACTATTCAAATGTCACTGTCATTACTCATTACGTATCGTGATCATTTTAGTGTTTTTGTCGCTAGGCTTATAATTTTCCGTGTTCAACCATTATTATTTTCTATAGTTATCGATAAATTTTTTAAAGTGGTCTTTAAGGAAAATCCATGTTACAGAACTTAAATCAGTTGATGTACAGCTAGAATTTTTTTACCCTTGAAGCAGGCAAACAGGCAAACGCCCACCTGTTTGGATTTAGTAAGGTCAAATAAAGGTCAAACGCATTTCTTACAAAATAAAAGAAGATCGTACGTTTTTTGGAATTTTAGCTAGACAGAAATGATTAGGGACACTATTCCTCGAAATGGTTTTACAAATAGCTAGATTGAAAAAAGTGAACAATTCCAATTAGAATCGTTATAACCTAATTCCCAGTTTTGCTCCAACGGACACGAATAATAGGACTGACACCTTTTTTAACGAACGGGTGTCATGTGTTTCATTATTTAAATAATAGGAAATTTAATACATTTTTTTGACTCTTTGTAACCTGTTCCACGTGGAAAGTATCGCGTTCACACCGACTAAGCGTTAACAAAGCAGTCCTCTCACGAAATTATTGTACATTTTGACTCTAGCATATTTGTTTGAATCTCGCTAGAATCTAAAAGATTATATTATTTATTTATTTAACTAATATCACAAAGCCTTATTAACAATATATTCGACTAAAAATGTTTATTACAAATAGTGCGAAAATGGATAATAAAAGTGATTATTATAATGAACCAGTCCGGAATAAATTATGAATAATTACAACCTAAAGCAGAAAAAGAATTGAAGATTTAGTTGCAGTCAATACAAAATCTGTCAGAGAGTTGAAGTTTACTTTTATTTATTTATTTTATAGGTACACCAACAGCATAGTACACATTAATAAGACTATGTCATAATAAACATAACAATTACATAAATGTATACAAGCCAATAACAGGCGTACACAGCTTTATTTACAGTTTGTCAGTATTTAATTAGAATTTATATAAATTTGAATTGAATTAGATTATAATATCAATAAATGAGGTGAATAATTTAATTTACATGAAAATATATGATTGATTTCCTTTTAAAAATTACCAAAGAGTCTATCAGAGAATACTTCATTGCTTCTTAAGAGTACTTCATTGCTTTTCTTAGTTGATCTCTTTAAGTAATCTGTCGAAAACAAATAATTAATTGTTAATTCATGTTTTTATTTTATTTTAAAGCGCAATGATAAGGTTAAGCTAATGGACAATGTTAAGGTGCCACTTCAACCTCATATATATATATGTATATATATGATAATATAAAAAAAAATATTTGTAGATCAGTAGTGTTTCGTGCGCTTTTTTTTATTACTCGAAAACATTCAAGCTATTGCAATTTTGTATGGGAACGACTTGGCGCCATCTCGTGAGCGACAAGAGAAACAGATCGTGCATTCAAAATTGCGTTAACTTGAATGTGATCGAGGTTAAAAAAAGCTCGCACAAAGTATTGAGAACAAAATTGTAAGATTTAATAAGAATCTTTCAAATTTTCGACTAATTCGAACTAAAAATATTTTAAGGTCATGAAATTTAAAAAGTTCGAGAAGAGTGGTGCCAAAGTATAGTAAAGTCTATTGTCTCATCATACTGAGTTAGAGTAAGTTTGAAGACTTCTTTAAGAACCATACATGATCCTTCGAACTTACTTAGCCTTCAGCCTTTCCTCAGTCTATATTATTATATAGTGCTATTGTAAAAAGTAAAAAAAATACGTCCGACTAATTGAGTCATCGACCATTTAGAGACAATGTATAAATTAAGATATGGTTTTCCTTTTTTACCAATCACTTGTTCGAAACTCAAGAGTTTTTGAAGTTCATTTGAGATTTTCTCAGAGCTCTGGCATGCCCTTTATATTTTTATTGTATCGGTTTTATGTAAAGCCATGGCTTATGATTGTTATGGTCGTGGTAGGGTAAAATGGGTTCCAGCCAAATTTACACGCTACAGTGGGTTTCATGGTTATTATTGTCATTTTATTTAAATTCCGTCATACTCGTGAGCTTTATGATTGATTTTGTCCGTGCGATCGGGGGCTGCGCAAATCTCGTGGTCAACGAAATGACGTCTCAGGATGAGATGTCGGGGTTTGATCGCGTCAGAGCGTTCTCTTTGATCATCACAAATGTCGATACCTATGATCTCAATTATCGTATTTTCAATAAAAACAAATGATTATTTTTAATGCCTTTCGCTTCCACTATCATACGTGCCGCTGAGGAAGGGAACTCTTTACCGGCGTCTGTTTTCCCTGATACATTATACATATATTTAGGTATCTTCAAGTCTCTCGTGAAGTTCTAGGTACGGGTGCTCCATATTTATACAAACCGCTTCCTTTTATTAGTAGTTTAATATTAATTATCAATAAATAAATTAAATAGTTTAATTTCATTCGTATTGGCTAAATTAGCGATAGTTTTCGTTCGGGTTAGATTAGTTATATTTTTTGTCGTGTGAGCCAGTGAGGGTACAAAATTGCGGCGAGAGTCACTCGCTGCTCTCGTCGTGTACGGTCATTTCGGTAAGGTTCGTTCGATGAATCTGCATCAAAAGAGACTTATTTCTAATTATGTGGAAATATTCGCAACCGTTGCCATCCAGTGTGTCAGTGCTGCATCCTCGTCGTGAGTGCTGTGAAAACTACTCGTTTTGATACGTTACTCGTGCTGTAACTAAAAAAACACTCGGAAAAGCTAAAACTAGTTTGTGTATAAATTTAATTTACTTTTTAATTCACTCTCTAAAGCATAAAATTACAAAAGAAATTATAGACACGATACTCGGCGGCTAAAGGCTTTTTACTTTTTTGTGTGCAACATATAATCACGGTTTAAGACACAAAGCGAAAAAGCTTCGCTAGATTCATCCAACGCATGGTTGGCTAGACTATGCTCAATTAACTTTTACCGTTGGATACAAGTTTGCACACAGCATAAACATTGAAAAAATCCTTTACACTATCCAGTGTTTTCGCTAAATTGGCTCTTTCGAAAATTTGCAAAAAAAACTAAACGTCACGAGTGAAATGCACTTGCCGTAGCGGTGGTAAATTGGATTAAGAAATAATGAATGTGCTTATTTTAAGTTTATGGCATGAAAGTGTTAATTTGAACGGTTAATTTATAAGATGACTAGCTTCTGCCCTGTGGAATAGTTGAAAAAACCTCCGATTTTGAAACATTCTTCATTGGTGCTCCGCTCCTATTGGTCTTAGCGTGATTATATGTAGCTTATAGCCTTTTCTATTGCAGGTGTTCAGCAGACAGTCAGATGGCCCGCTTGATGGAAACGGTTACCATCGCCTATGGATATTTGCAACACCAAAGGTGCTACAAATGCGCTGCTGCTCTCTTAAGGGAGACTGGAACCTGCCGCTGGCCACTAATGCCACAACACATCACAAGGTTGTTATGGCGACATACTTTAGACCAGGAGTGGTAGCTATCCTTTCAGGCAAATGCCCTACCACCTGGGTGAGGGTTGTTTTGTTGCCTCTTACGACAGGCCGCCCGGCCGCGGAAATTGTATAACCTTCTCAATAAATGGGCTATCTAACACGGAAAGAATTTTTCAAACCAGTTCATTGGTTCCTGAGATTAGCGCGTTCAAGCTAACAAATAAATAAACTGTTCAGCTTTGTATATTAGTATAAGATTTATGTATTGAAGTTTTTAAAGACATTGAAATGGTCAGCTGCGATAATACACCTGATGAAATGCTTCAAAAACTTTTCATGGCAGTCTACTCTTTGAACAGGCTATTACTAGCCATCCAGACAAGCAAATGTCCTAATCACCTGGCTGTGCGTTGTATTGTCACACCATGACAGACTGCCCGGCCGCAAGAATCAGTATTCTCGATTCATTTCAGCACGGAAAAAATATATTTTTTGACCCCTATGTTTTGTTGCGTTCAAATTACAGTAAGTAAAATTTTTACGATCTGGTTTCTTCTGAAGTCCACATTCCCGAGGGTCTCGTACGTACCTTTTGTTTTCCATTAAGGCGCCCCATGGAGGTTATTGCGTTCCGTAGAAATGTTGTTTGGTCCATTTTACTACTATTAAATGGATCTGGTTTGCTGAAGGAGAAACCAGCTTGTTTCGACTTTAACGAATACTGGCGTAATTGCCTTTGCCGTATAAATACATAGATATTTGAAAAATATTCGCGTCATCATAATAATTTTTTAACGGTCTAAAGTTGTCTGTAAGAGATTGCTATCAGCACTATAATCGCCTATTGCACTGTCTTCTCGTTCTAAAACTTGGAGGGCCTCACTTATAATCGTTTCTTAAATTTAAAGAAACTGCTCAGAAACTGATTAATAAAAATCTTACCCATAAACTCCTCTTAGTTGAATATTTTGGGTATATGGTTATGGCTATTTTAATCATTCAAATCTCGTTTATCTGTGCTCCTCTTAGGTAAACAACAGGTATTACACGTTTATAAGCGAAAAAAAAAACCCATTGATTAGGGTCTGATACTGATTCTCTTATTTAAGAGATGTGTAATTGTGTTACTATGAATTATTTTTGAATAAACGAAATTGTACTTATATTACTATAGGCTAAATCTATAGTTTAAAAATAAATGGTTTTGTACATATTTTTATTGCCATAATATTGCGACAATATCAATTATCCACCATCCCTCAGTCTGGGCTCGTGCATTATGTCCCCCTTTTATAGCTTTAAGTGCTATTAATATGGAAATAAATCGCGCATTTGTACTTTTCACCTCTACAATACCCTTACGATATTAATAGAGAAATATCCAAGTTTTAGTAGATATATATTCATGGCATGGTAGTTCAGTATATAAAGCAGGGTTCGAGGCTTCGTTTTGTGTTATAATAATATCAGCCCATAAATGTCCCACTGCTGGGCTCAGGCCTCCCATCATAGGGTATGGACACTATACCCGACACGTTTGTCCAAGGCGGTTTGGCAGGTTTCACACATCGGCTATCTCGATGCGCAGGTTGCATCACTATGTTTTCCTTCACCGTTATTAGCACATGGTAATTGTAAGACTATCCTGACATTAGGTCAAAAAACTCCCTTAGCGGTGCATGCGTTCCGGCCAGGATCGAACCCGCGTCCTTTGAGTTTGGGACGCGTGCGCTAACCATTACGCTACCACGACTTCTCTTCTCTTCTTCGTTTTGTGTTACCCAATGTCATTCATTTATTCATTTTACATTGCAAAAAGTATGTTTGGTACATACATAGTAGATGGTCTTATGAATTATATCCGTCTCTACCTGCACACATAGCCTCGGTTTAAGCATACAAAATATACTTGTTAATATAGTCAATGCGTCAATTTTATAATAAGAAATTATAATTATAATAATATTGTGTATTATGCATAATTAACAATAGTATATAATGTAATAATCCATTGATTTAACAATTAATTAATAATAAACAAAGCCGTTTTTTATATTACTTTAATGTAACACTATGTCAGTTTAATGTATCCCTATTAATATTATAAATGCGAAAGTAATTCTATCTGTCTGTCTGTTACGCTTCCACGGAAAAACTTCTGAAACTGGGCAGTGGTCACTTTTACATAAACATTAATATCTTAAGAATACCCATTTTCTTCACATGAGGGTTGCAGAAGGGATAAGTATACCTCTCTACCTCCACCCCCTTCCACCTTTCGCATCACTTAAAATAAAGGTGCCGTATATCTATACAGCACTCAAGATTGGTGTAAATCCTCTTTATTGCCGTTTGATCATAATACATACGATACACTTGTGAGACTTTTGATACAGATTGTACATTTGTAGAAGGTATTTTTCCAACTTTAGAAATACCTCAAGGTCACAGAAGGTTGGTGTAAATTCTCTTTATTGTTGTTCAATAAACAAATTCGTCTAGAGAGTCTAGACACAGCAGCTATGCATCAAACGTTAGGTACAGGGGGTTCAAATTTAATGGCTGTGTTTACGTCTATTATATTTGGCTTTATTACAAAAACTACTTAAGTTTCCTTTCGGGAAAGAATGGCTTAGGACAATGAATAATTCTCAACAAACTCCTGTAAGCACTATAAGTCATCAGAATTTCTAAGCAATAAAGCAGATATATGTTTAGTTTATTACATTGGAGTTAAATAACTGACTTTGTATTCATATAAATGTTGTTACTATGGGTCCCTGATAGGATCTTAATAACGTAAATGGTCTTTGTATGATTAAACGCTTCGTCTGTTGCTAAGTTAGCAAGGATTTGGCATTATTCCATACCATACCGTAATGTGACGGTATAACCAATAAATTCCGTCATATTACGGTAAAATGTTCTAAAAGCATAATATCTAGATAAATAAATTGGTTCAGAGCTTTGTACTTTTTTTGCTCATCTGATAAAAAGGGGTCACAGCTGCCTTTGGGCGTCTGCAACACCAGGTGTGTTGTCAACGTATAGCCGTGTAGTGTGTAGTAGTAGTAGAAAATTTATACCCCCCCCATTTTCAATTACCTTTGTAGGAGCGCTGAGGAAACTGAAGAGTTCCATCCAAATCGTCATTGTAGCTCGAGGAAATGAGAGTGAACATTACGGTACGGTGGTGAAAACGTGGACTGTGAAACGTATTAAAAAAAAATTTGAGCAATTTCATGCACGTAATTAATTACGTAGATAATTGTTCCCCACTTGTAAATTTTTGCGGTTCATCGTAGAGATTATTTTTTTATTTCAGGAGTTCAGCAGACAGGCAGACGGGACGGCCCACTTGATGGAAAGCGCTTACCATCACCTATGGACATTGCAACACCAAATTTGCTACAAATGCGCTGCTGTTATGGCGGCATACTCTAGTCCAGGGGTGGTGAACGGGAGCGTGAGCGTAATTCCCTGCTCCGCTCCCGGCAAAGGAGGACGCGTCGGCGCCGGAGGTCTGATTTAGATCTTCGGCCACCGTAAGCGGGCGGCGCGGGTGGGGCCTCTAGGGGTATAGAGGTTCTCACTCACCCGCACATGCCGTCGAGATGAGAGCGCGAGTGTTCCGCGCGCGCTCATCTCTCTTCCCGTGGGGCGCGTTACAAACCGCCCCACGCCGAAAAGACCCAGTCGTCGCCGGGGGAATAGCTCCCCCGGCATTGGAAGAGGCCCAGTGAGCGGGGCCCACGCCTGCCAGGGCAGCGGAGTTGGGAAAACCGCATACACGTAGCCCTGGCAAAAGGCGCAGGACGGAACACCCAGGGGTTTTAGTGGGTATCCCTAACTGGGGAGTGGCAATAGCGTGGCACCGGCTCTGACCGGGCACGCTAGTGCCACCCCCGATCTGGCGAATCCCACACTGTCTCACCAAGGTCGCGAGCATCCCCCAGGCTTCTAAGCCTGTCGCGGCTTAGTCCTTAAGCGGAATTCCCCAGGCCAAAAAAAAAGGCCAGGGGTGGTCGCCATTCAGTCGAGCACATTACCCTACCTCCTGGCTGTGGTATTTTATTCTGGATTCTTGAATGAATAATGTATGGATAATGTTCAATGAAATAATAAGTATTATAAAATAGTAAAAATAAAAGAATTTAAATGTTATTAGTTTAAATGCTGACGGGTAATAAATGTGCTTCGTTTCAGATATGCAGGTGGATTTTATTTTTGTCGGGACCTGAGTCGTAACAATATCTATTAAGTAAAGTCTTTATTAACATGATTTGATATTACTCATACCTACACAAGTCTCTGAACTTTAATTAGCCTGTATAGTCAGTCGGTAATGTTTTAAGGAACTGTTTAAAATGGTGCTATCATCCTTTTACCGTTGCATCTTTCACCATCGGCTTGGTGTTCGCTCTTTTTTTTTGTGCTCTTAAGGAGTTCGCAATGATCATCAATTTATGATATATTCGTTCTATCTTCTGTCTTAAAATTAACACGTTAATAATCCTCTTGTGGTGCAAATATTCATAAGCGTCGGCAACCATTTTATGTCTCCCAAGATTAATAGAGTTCTAATCAAGCAATTCACACTTAACCGTAGATTACACACGAGTGTAACGCACCGTGCAAATTTGAAAAGGACACCGGTACAGTAATATCGAATGTCTATCCGATAGAATTTATCGTAGGCAAACAGTAGAGCGGACCCTTGCGGCCGATCGTGCTTATCTAATTCCCCGAGTAAATATTGGTCAAATGCATACCAGGAATTTGGACCGGATAAATATGCGTATGGTGCGTCGGTTTCATTGGAAATGTTTCGGTGTTCGGGTAATCGGTTGGCTGCTATGTTGTTTTTTTGTGGTGTTCGATAAATAATAATCAATGTTGGCAATTCGTATAATTTAACACCAACGGATGCGTTAAAATAATAATAGAAATTTTTACATTTTAAAACTGTGCCGACAATACATAAGGCATGTTTTTGTTATCAGCCCTTGTATAATTTGAATATTGATAAGTTTAAATATATTTTACTAGCGGGCCGCGGTTATCTAAACATACCTTTTTTTCTTGACATTAACTCCCTAAGGAGCCCCTTAGGTGATGTAGCCTACCCTGCTTACCTAGCTAGGCAGCAGCCTAGCTAGGCAAGCAGGGTGAGCGGCGAGCATGCCAATTTTTATCTAACACTTGCAGTTTTAAATCTATGATATCTTTCGAACGGAATGTCCGCATTGAATAATTCAAAAAGTCATATAAAGGTATTGAAGTAGTCTTGAATATGAAGTAACTTATTTTGATAAGGATACCCACCAAGATACAAATAAAGAGCATTTTTGTAAATAATTATGTGTTCTGCAAAGTCTTAGCACATTAGTTTATTCTACCATCAATAGTTTTCGCAGCGCACGTGATGCAAAGAATATTTTAGGTAATTTTGATACATTATTGGAGTTTTAGTAAGGATCCTCATTTTTTTTATAAATATAATATAGCCCGCGTCACCCGGGGATAGTGTTGCTTGCCAACAGTGAAATAGTTTTTGAAATCGGTTCAGTAGTTATTACGTGAATCCCGATCAAACAGACAGACACGAAAATTCTTACAAACAAAAGACTACACTGTTACAATTTCACAATATTACTTGGATTTGCAATATCTGAGATACTTTATATCTCGGGAATCCCACGGGATTATTCTTGGGAGTGATATCAAGTTGTTAAGACACGATTGAAATCGCTAGCGAATTCTAGTCTAATATTAAAAAAATATGGAAACAAATGAGCGGATACTTTTTTTAATAAACAAGAAACGGCCAACAGTAATTGCGGTTTTGTTTAATAGAAGTATATTCTAATTAGTACCTGTAAAATTGGATTTTGTTACATTGTAATTGCGAGATGACGGCGGCGATAACTGCCTTAGATGTTTTCTACTAGCGCATAGTACATGCAACGTAGTAGTAGACGAGTCCACGATGCGTAACGTACCACATCCGGACCGCAGTCGGCCCGTCAAAACAAACACGCGAAGCAATCTATTCAACAATTTGATAACTGCACTGTAACGACGTATAGTAAAACGTAAGTACATTGGGAATCGTAAAAACAGCATTATACTTGAGTGACTCGAGTTAACATTAAATGGAGGCGCCGTTGTCGTAATTATACCTCGGCCTAATTTAAAATTGATAAGTTGGTTGTTAAAAAAATTAATAAACAGAGAAAGATGTTGTAACAGTTTTGAGCGCGTAAATTTTTTTGATTTTTATTATTCCGACATTTTGGTCACTTATCAGTAATCGCGTTCACGGATGACAAAGATGTCAAGTGTCAATTAGTAGTAAATAATAACCGTAAACAAAATCCGATCAGAGACACCCAGACCATAGTAAATAACAGAAAGATCGAAACCGGAGCCTCTGCGTTCCAGCGAGTTCGGCCGGCTAAGAATTAGCCCGCTTAACCATAGAGGCCGTCTGTAAGTATTTGTTTTACCCTGAATTCTAATACCAAAGATAAAAATTAATTAGCCACAACTCTTGTTATGATTGTACAAAAATGCAGTGCTTAAAAAAATTTACCAGTTATCGATAACGAATTGATCTGCTTAATGCTATCTCTAGTAAATCTACAACTTTTTACTCTAGCGGGGGACTGAAATTTAGAAAAAAGTATCTTATACTAATATGTAAAGCTGAAGGTTTATTTGTTTGATTGAACGCGCTAAGATCAAGAACTACTACTGGTCTGATTTAAAAAATATTTCAGTGTTAGATTGCCCATTTATCGAGGAAGGCTATAGGCTATACTCGTATATCATCACACTTAGACCAATAGAAGCGGACTACCAATCAAGAATGTTTCAAAATCGGGAGATTTTGAAAACGAACTCCACACGGACAGCTAGTAAGTAAATAAAAGTTTAAAAAAGACATTTGAGTCCCTTAACAACTTTCATTCTGTTTTGGATGCTCATTTCAATATTTCGATTATTTATATGAATTTTTTGTATAGACAAGATTTACTTGGTACCAAATGGAGTTTCTGTTTTCAAATGATTCAAATCAATTTTTTTACAAAAGAAATCAGATTCACTTTGCCAGGTTGTAGGGCATTTGCCTGACTGGATGGCTACAACCCCTGGTCTAAAGTATGTCGCTATAATAACCTTGAGTTGTGTTCCAGCATTAGTGATCAGGTTCCTGTCTCCCTTAAGAGAGCAGCAGCGCATTTGTAGTACCTTTATTGTTGCAAATGTCCATAGGTGATGGTAACCGCTTTCCCTCAAGTGGGCCATCTGCCTGTCTGCTGAACTGCAATAACAAAAAAAGTATAGTAGGTCCAATCACCACTGCTACGTGAACGCTGTTAAAAGTATATAGTAAAGTAGAATCTCTACACATTAATCTATGCTCACCCTAAACACAGTCTGGGGTGAGCATTGTCGAGCATGTCTCAAAGTTTTATTGTCGCATATTAAATTCAACATGAATATGCTTTATTGATGCCTATAAGGGATTAATGCGTTAAATATGGTCTGATGAATAAATAAATAAAATGGGGAAGGATTTTACATCGGGAAGATGTGGATTTATGAATAACTTGCTAAATTGTTTGACGTTAAAAAACGGTATGGAATATTATTTTGTAATTTATTTCCCGAGATGTAAAATAAGGTTTGTATTATGAAAGAAGATTACTGAAAAATTACAATGGCTTAGTAAGAAGCGTGTATCGTCATTCTGCAAACACAGTTGGCGCCACTAGTACGTTCTTGAATTATTATTTTATGTATATTTATTTAAAACATATTTTTTAATATTGTTTCGACCGGCAAAGAACTATTCACACCTGCAGTTTATTGCATTTCGGCATGTGGACTTCTTTTGTTTACTTTGTGTTCAATTTTTTAAACTAGAAAAACAGCCTATTGTGTTTTGTAATCCTTCATGGTAGGCATTAGCCAGATGTGATCCGTGGAAATAATTGTTATGCGGTCGAGTATTGTGTCGAGACATATTGTATTGGTGTAGTATAAAACAATCCCCCAACTGAGAGACGACGCAGTCGAGCGACGATTACGGTACGAACAAAATGTGTACATTCGATAAGCTATATAGTGACAGGCTTTGCGCGTGCTATTGAATTGTGCATCACGTTTGTCCTGGTTGCGTGATCACTGAATGTCTTCCATGGATGGAGGATGCAACAGCTTTTGTTCATTTTAATTGTTTACTTAACTTTTTTGTTTATGTTATTATTTAATCAAATAATAACAAGTTAGCGATTGGCCAAATGATATCTTTGTTTTCCGTGATCAAACTGAAAAGTGGCCAAAACGTTGGAATAAAAATAAAGTAAAATATCGTGCTTAAAGCCGTTAAAACGTATTACGAAAAATTACGAAACGTTATTACGAAAAATCTATTCGCCGCGCTTAGAATCGAAAACAACCTAATTTTATTTAATAGGTATTTTTTTTATTTTTGTATTTTACAATTGTGATAGGATTCTTCCTCATACAATCAAAGTCCACTACTGCACGTAGGCATCTCTCAAGTCTGCGAGACACATCTCGGTTTCCCATCATCCTCACCAAACCCCGGCGACCTTTCGCAGGTCATCGGTCTACCGCGCTAAAGTGGTTGTAAATATTTAAAAAGGTTTAATAAAGAAATACTCCAATATTGCATTTATAATATATAAATCAAATTTATTATAATAACGCAAGTGTAAAAATGTATGTCTGTTTCACGGTCTAAGAAGTACGCAAATGTGCAAGTCTGTAGATTATATCAATTGTTATCTTTAATTATTTTAATATACTCACGTTACGTAATGTTTAATTATGGTTATGGCTTACAAGATGATTATATTGTAGAGAACTCAGACGAAGGAACGAAAGTATTGGGCGGAGCTTTTTTTTTAACGAGAGGAAATCCGTTTGTGGGCTATCCAACGCGGGGGTAACATGGTGAGGAGTGCAGGATTCGCCGTGTTGGAGCGGCAGTTCTATCCGTGCAGGAACTGAGAAAGAATACAATTTCCTGCGGGCAAGTAGCCTGTTGTAAGAGGCGACGAAACAACCCACACGTGGTACAGCATTTGCCCGACTATGGTTACCGCCCCTCTTCTAAAGTATGTCGCCATTACAACTTTGAGTTGTGTTTCGGCATTAGTGACCAGGTTCCGGTCTACCTTAAGAGAACAGCAGCGCATTCAAATTCAAAAGTTTTTATTTAAAATGAGTTCCACTGGATAATACTTTTTGAAGGTCATACATATAGGTAAAATTTAATTTTACTTCCTAGTCTATGTACACCGCTTTGCAACGTGTTATTGCTGTTAAGGAGAAGAAGCGGCAAGAAACTCCGCAGCAACACGTCTAGCTAAAAAAAATTCTCATTATATTTCTTATTCTATTTATATCTCAAGTTATTTTTTTTAAGTTTTATACAGAAGTATGTTACAGACATGGACATGGCAACACCAAAGGTGCTACAAATGTCCATAAGCGATGGTAACCGCTTTCCATCAAGTGAGCCGTCTGCCTGTCTGCTGAATTACTTCAATAAAAAAAATCGTTTTGCCTGATGATTAAAAATTAACTCTTAGACAAGTAGAGCTTAACTGAACAAGTAAAGAACTACTATAAGTAAAACACAGCCTAGGTCATCGCTACCTCGCTGGTACCGTTGCCCAAGGTAAGGCAATTATTATAATTTGCAACTCAGCCCACGAACACCTCACTCCTGGGCCGCGGTATCCCTATTTTTAAGGAAATATCTCCGCCACGATTGTCAAAAGCGGATCGGCAGGTTTGCTACACACAACTCGATACTTTCCCATATATTCCTTAAAATTTCGCTGCTACTCAATAACCCCTTTATCCAATACCTGTGAAAAGAACGGATGGAACCGGCAGGGTTGTTTTTGCACCCGGCATCGGGCAGGTAAACCGGACCAGGTAGAGAACTTGTTTCACACAGCTTGAGTTGTTTATGAATAGAATGCGGGTAGCCGTCCATCGTAGTTATGTTTTACATGTGATTTTGTTGACTCTATGGACTGAGTGATGGCTCACTGGAAAGTTTATTCCACATTTGATTACCGGTAAGGTAAATCTTGTTAATAGTTAACACAACGCAAAAGCGCGTTGTGTTAACTATTAAGAAGCGCTAGGTTGAGATAGATGAAAAAAAGCACCAAAACACAATAAGAAATAAAACATAAAATACATTATTGCAAATTCTTGTTTTTTGGCGATTAGATTTTGCTATACGGCGATATTTTAGTGAAGAGTAATTTAATAATCTTAAACTAATATATAAAGCACAAAAGTTTGTTTGTATGTTTGTTTGATTGAACGCCCTAATCTCAGGAACGACTACTGGTCTGATTTGAAAAATTCTTTCAGTGTTAGATAGGTTATTTATCGAGGATGGCTATAGGTTAATATCATCACGCTAAGACCAATAGGAGCGGAGCACCAATGAAGAATATTTCAAATTCGGGGAGTTTGGAACACAAATGCCACGCGTACCACATCGGTAGCTGGTATCGTTATAGACGTAAATGTAACTTATAAACGTAGAGTATAAGTTATCTTGTTAAACTTGTCGCCAATCTTTAACAATTAGATCTTGCCCGTCCAAAGGTCTTGCCTGGAAGAGATCGGTTTAAGTAATAAGGCCGCCCATTGTTGTATACCTTCTAGTATTTATGATTATAGTGTTTCTTTCAATCATATTGATGTACAATAAAGAGTATTGCAAAGAAAGAAAAATGTATTTGAAGAAACAGCGACGAATGATTGTAATGTAAGTACACTACAAACATTTATTTTAAAAATAAAAACATTTTGAGAATTTGTACGCCGCATTTTCAGCAAACAAGGTTTGCACTCGGCTTATAATAATAATAATAATTCTTTATTTCAGGCATTAGATAACCCATATCAATTCACAAACATAAATGTTACAATTAAATAATTAAATTAAAATAAGTAATAATAATAGTAAATAATAATAATAATTAAATAGGATGTCATTTCCAATTCAAATTCAAGTCATACGTTATACTTTCAGTCCCGGTGCACAGAACTGCACATATGGCTGTGTCGGCATATCCGACACAGAGCTGACATTGCATTGCATTGTATCGTATTGTAATTTAAAAACATATTAATGTAGCGCTAAGTTTTTTTTTGAGTGTTAACAGAGACAAACAAGGCGCTACAGATCTAGCGCACAAGCGCTAAGTTGTCAACGGTGATATAGCGGTCCAAAGGTTTGATTAGGATTTCTTGCGCTATAAAGGATAATGTCTATACTTTTCACAGATACCACCTCACACCATTATAGTTGGCGCCCAATTTATTTCGTAGTTTATTGCGCGGTTGGCACTAATAAATATCACGGCGCATTAAATATGCCGCGCATTGTATAGCGATCCATTACGAATGATAGTTTCACAGTCTGCCGCTGCTGTTTATGGGTTTAAGTTTTGCTGTTTTATGTTTTAAGCTTTTGTGGGTATTTTATGTTTACTTTCACTATATGTTTAAATTTTTTTATATATAAGTTTTTTTAATTAATTATTATTATTAAAATAATAGTTGTCCCACGTGTTGTTGCGCGTGGTATTGACTTAACGTTATATTTAGGTAGGGTAGGTATTTAACATATTGTATGTATAACTCATTATACGTTCAAAGCGTTACTTGTTGAACCGTTTCGTTTGACCACCTTTCTGACCACTTGTGTCGCGAATTGTATGAACCCCTCCAGCAGCTTCTTACGTGAGTTCATGTATGTTCTCCATAATGCCAGCATTTTAGCTAGTATGTTAATTTACCAAAAATTAAAAATTACGGAACGGACCTTAATGAACAAACTTATAAATATGTACAGCAGACATGCTGATGGGCCACCAGATAGAATTTTTGCAGTATGGAGGCATGCCCTAGACGAGGGGTGGTAGCCATCCAGTTGAGCAAATACTTTACCGCGTGGCTGTGGGTTATTTTGTCGCCTCTTACGACAGGCCGTCCGTCCTAAGGAAATTGTATTCTTTCTCCGTTCCTGCACGGATAAAACGGCTATCTACCCCATTATATTCCTTAACAATTCCACCACTACATCATAAAGGTTCGTTAGTAATTCTTAAAGATTTCGTAGGAATCTTCGTTTCTATTTTAAAGTGTACATGTATTTTATGAGTTTAAAGTGTATATGTAGCATTGCTGCAATAAGCCTTAATTCGCTGTTGTCAAAATTTTACTTGATTAATCCCATCTCCGCGCGGATGCTGTGTTCCGGTAGCCGGATGAAATTAAAACGGCCCGGATGTACACTGCCTAATAGTCGCCCACTAAATTAATGTATGGTATTTGAGTCGTTTTAGAATTAGAGATATTGTTAATGACTATGAAATAGCCACTATGGGAGTATGGTTTTACACAACATATAATAGTGATCAGCACAGCGTTGACTTGTAAATTGTGTATATAGTGAACTTTATTCTCAAGTGGATGAAGAGACCGTGGTTGCGCCGAGGAACACCTTATAAATTCTTCCTCCCCATCCTCGCCTTCAAGAAAAGAATAAAACTTTAAATGAAGAATGCGCTAAACAAGACATATTTAGTTACTGTCAGTGCTGTCACCGCAATAAATACATGTAAATTGTTGGAACACAATAAACTGTTACAATGTCGTTTAATGACCAGAACCATATCCTAGTGTTTGTGTGTGAACCCCCGGGGGACGAGTGCAGTGTGGCGGCGGACTGGTGGCGAGGCAAGTCCTTCCTTGCTTCTTCTTCCACGTCCCTTTGCCTTCTCCCGGCCATCGCATCGCGCCCGCAGAGTGCATTGTGTAGGGTGGAGGAGCGAGATGGAATGTTCCTCAGTCTTAAAGGAAGATCTTCCAGCAAGGCTATTTTTGTTCCTCGCAGGCCTAGGCCTCATCTATTATTCTTGGTCATTCTTGGAAATTTGTTTAGGTATATTCTTTGTACGTTTCGGGAATCGTTTGCGATCTCAATTATTATACACCGCCATCTATTGGCTTGTACGTGTTCCACTTCAACTACATGGAAAGGGCCAGAGGGGTGCTTGTTATACATTTTTAGCTTTGTTCCCATTATATAGTATACAGTTCGTACACTGTCCCATGCTACTGTAATTGGTCTACTGCGCAGGTACATCGGGACCGGGAGTAATTATTAGTTGTATAAAATTTAAACGGCTGAATCGATTTTGACGGGACTTTCACAGGCAGACAGCTGATGTTATAAGTAGTAACTTAGGCTACCTTTTTTTAGGATTCTATGAAAGAAAATTCCACGCAAACAAAATCGCGGGCATAGCATAGTGTTTTATAACGTAACACTTATGTTGTGACAGTACTGTTTCTTGTACTCCTGCAAGCAAAAGTCGACTTTAAGGTGACAAACATTTTAATTCCGTGAGTTTACCTATATAGAAAATATGATGCTTCTATGTATATAACTAAATACATATTATTATGGATATACACTGAATTATGACTTTGTATGTTTGGAAAATAGAAATTTAGTAGTCATTGCGTTTTCGAATCTTCTTCGCTCTTTATTTTGAACTATGTACAACACTATGTCTACAGAGATCCGCTCCCATATTATATGATACGCCCCAGCCCTCCCCCCACTCGCGCCGGTTGCCTTAAAGAAAACAAATGTTACATACCCCTATAGCATTTAGAGACTATGCAGATTATAATCCACCTTAATTAAAGTGTTTTCGTTGACACCGGGCATAGTAATATTTATGGCATTCGAAAACCATTGTAACCAATTGCACGGTTCGAACACTGCCAGCATAAATCCTGTAATATAATAAAATAGGCAAGTACTTACTATTAATTTTTCGGGCAATTTCACACGCGACGATAGACCCCAATAATGGAGGCGGGTTTATTCGAATTTATCGTTTGTGTGCCATTTTCGAGTGACTCCTTATTGTTCGCAGCCTAACAGTAGGAGGGCCTACCACGTTATCTCGACAGGCAGTAAATTCAAGAATCGCATCTCAATGCATAACCGAATCTTTTCAAGTGCTTATCTATTTCGAACGTTGTATTTTTTTGTCGTAGTTTCTTCGGTGTGTTCTTTTGTTGATAAGTTATGAGGTGATATTGTGTTTGAAAATTTATGGCAGACAGATGTAAGATTGTTGATTAGTAATTGATTGGGAATTGGGATAAAAATAGTTAGTAGTATAATAAATTATACTTTATATAAAGTTTTCCCCGCGGCTACGAGGCAGATCAAATTCTGGGTATCTACTTCCCAGGTCTTTGAATTACGTAAAAACTTAATAAGATTTTTGAAGTGAAACTTCTTTATCGGCGTTGGAAAAAAAAAATTGCCGTCACTTTTTTCGGTTACGCGCCATTTTTTTCTTGCCTTTATTTATTTATCCAATTTCTGTGAATTTGCATATAGTAGATCATTTTTCGAAAATAAGGTCGTAAAGAAGTTTTACTTCTTACGTGTGTACACATTTTTTATATACATTGTTATGCGTTGCGAGGCTCGAATTAAAATGCCGTTGGAATTATTATAGAGAGTCTATTAGAACTATACAAACACGTATAACACAAATATAACCGAACACAACAAATCTAAACGTAATTTAGAAGTTCGTAATTCAATAAACGCGCCAGTCTGTCACTATTAGATTCCCGATTGTACACACGTCACGCGTAGATTTCGCTGAACTGCTCCCTCTTTTAATCAGGCCCTGGTTTTATACCTCACAAATACAAATGTGCCCGTATCTTAGTCGACGTAATCCGTAACACCTGGCTAATGATGCTCATGAGCTAAGACAAAAGGCTATTCTCCACAATAATTAGTAAACGTATGCGAATAAATAAGTGAACAAAAGAAGACGATCATAAAAGGATTACGATTAGTTCAAATGCTGGCAGGTAATAAAATTTGCTTCTACAGATCTGTACGTGGAATTGGCGTTTGTCGGCACCTAGGATGTAAATATATATAAACTTTCAGTGAAAAATTATGTAACTAATATGAAAACCGTTTAAAATCCGTCGCTGGCTTAGGAGGAATGAGCGGATATACAGACAGATGGACACGGAAAGCTACTTGTTTTGTACTATGTAAAGACATAATGATTTTTCTAGTTTATGTTTTTAATGACTAACTTGGGTTTAAAATTAACTGCCTTATAGAATGTAGATTTCTATAACGTACAGATGTGAAGGATTCAGTACACGCTTTATAGCCCAGTTATAGTGGTATTTATCACTGTATTATGGCATAGTTCAAATTCATATATAATTTAATGTTTGACTTTAGTTGATTTTGTTTGTTAAGATGGTTTATTTTTATGCGTTTCGGTCAGGCCAGAAGTGCGTGCTTGAATATAATAAAGAAGAGCAATAAAAACTGAATATTTGTATAATTCCTTGTATATGCGCGAGGTAAGTGATTTTATTGGCAGCGATGCTTTGTGTAAAAGTCTATTTTAGAAACATTTTTGCTGATATATTGCATTTATTGATATTGTCACGAGCTGCAGGACTCGAATTAAAATGCCGTTGGAATTATTACAGAGTTTATTAGAGCATATATACAAACACATATAACACAGGTACAAATATAACCGAACACAACAAATCCAAACGTAATGCAGGTCGTAATTCAATAAAACGCGGAAAGTTCTCGCTCGACTGCCTCCTCCCTCCATCAGGTCATTGTTTTATACGGGACAAATGCAATATGTCCGCCCGGCAACGTGGACCGAATTGCCTAGAATCCGCTTGTACTTTGAAATCCGTAACACCTGGCTAATGATTCAATACAACAATAGGTCGTATCAGTAAATAAGTAAACAAAAGAAGACTATAAATAATTACAATAGTTTCAATGTTATTAGTACAAATGCCGACGGGTAATAAAATGTGTTTTGTTTCAGATATGCAGGTGGATTTTGTTTTTATCGGGTCCTGAGTTATAACAATACGTAAATAGCAGCGGAGCTACATTCTGTTTTTCTTTATGATGTTCTATTTTGCCAGTAGTCTTTATATGCTTCAGTTTTGCACTCGAATGCCGCTTAATCATTTTTCTGATAGTGATATACCATTACCACGCATTTCCACCGTCAAGATGTCAGCATTGGAATAGAATACAAAACGCTTAATTCTTCACCACATACACATTAAATCAAAGATTCACAGTAGTCACATTAAACAGTAAAGGCAGGAGAAACGAGCGCCTTTATCGTTAAATGTGATCTCTTGCAGGCAACCTGAGTAGGTTTTTATTTAAAAGTTACTTAGTTTTCTAATAAAAATCGCGTTGCATATTGTAGATAATATGCAGACAGGATTTGTTGCCCAGCTGTTAAGTTGTAGCGTATTATAAGAAGAAATATATTTAAGACCATATCGTTGTTTTACTGCAAGAACTAATTAACTAACGTATTTATCTATAATATAAAATTCTATTAAAGCTGTTAATAAAAACAACTGGAATAGACTATATGAACGATGGAGAACACGATGCATTTTTTACATTTCTCGTCTGTCAGTTTGTCTGTTTTACGAGATTCACGTAAAAACTACCGGGCTGATTTCGATGCAGTTTTCGCTGATCGATAGCAAATTCTGAGACTTAAATTCCGCGCTTCTTTTTATCTTGGGAAATCCGCGAGAATTTTTCTGGCAATGAATTAAAATTTCCAGTTTTAAAATATAACGAATTCCAATGTGCTTTTTTTTACTGATCGACAGTAAATTTACATACATACATAACTTCACGCCAGGTCCCTTGCGGGGTAGGCACGAACATAGAGTGCCATACAGGCTTATTCTTACACACCTCACTTGCTTCTTTGACATTCATAGCTCTTGTCATGCACGCTCGTCTATTCTTAAGGCTCCTGACATCACCTTCTGCTAATACACGATCAATTTGATCATGGAAGGTGTGTCGTGGCCTTCCGCGACTTCTGCACCATCCACTTTTGCATTGTATATCTGTTTCGTCATTCTTTCACCATACATTCTTTCCACATGCCCGAACCACCGGAGCATTCCTTTCCTTACCTTTACCCCGACACTCTCTTTCAGACCAACTCTCTCTCTCTCTCTCTCTTTCTTACTTCGGTATTACGAACGCGGTCCGACAGTAAATTTAATGTAATAAAATGTGTGATATTTTTTGATACACAGTGTTAGTGGTTTGAAGTTGTTCGGATACATAAAAAAATACCCTTTTTCGACACAGTTTCCACTGAAACTATAGTTTACATTCTTTTTTAAACGGTGCTATACTTTATGTCCTGGGATCCCGCGGGAATTTCGAGTGAAGAGTGGACAAAGTCGCGGGATATCTTAGTGTATGCATATGTTGCCTACTTCTGTTCTACCGAATGCACGCTATAGTCCGTCACTACAAAAACTACACCTACTGCCGAGTTAGAGTTTTCAAATATAGGTCAACGCTCTTAAACCAGTGTAAATAACGCATTCTTTTGAAAAACCGAATAAAATAGTACAGATTTCATGTACTCAACCCACTCGTAACCCACTTTCTTCTTTATACCCGGTAATAAATCGATGTCAACTGTTGCTAAGGTGTTTATACTAAATTTACATTATATTCCGCATTCCTCAAACATTTCGCTGCATAAAGATTCGGTTAATCGTCTCGTGCCGTCTTACGTACGATCGAATTAAGACTCAGAATATCGGGTGCTTCGTGAATTTTTATTGTCGTGTTCTATTTTGTTCGGATTGGGATTGTCGGTGGCATGACTCACGTATCAACGGTACTAAAATGGAATAAATAGGTAACACATTATAGTGCGCCTATACAAAAATGAACTTACACACTAAAACTATATCTAATTATGTCCAAAAGGCGGTTTTATCGCTAGAAGTGATCTCTTCCAGACAACCCCAAGAATGAATTGAGATGATAATGGCGATGGTGGTATACGTAACATGTTATAGTACGAACTTTTACTTTTTAATAATAAATACATACTGCCTCAGCCAACCGGCGTGGAGTGCAGTTCGCTAGAGCATATGTGCTTCGGAAGTGATAAATGGCACTAACTTCGAAAGTAGCTTTGGTCAACCTGCAGCCCACCTCTCTACACCCCTTAGCCACTCGCACCCATATTGAGCCTGTCTTCTATGGCATTTTTGGGGCCCATGCAGGGAGTGGCGAGTCACCGTCTGCCCACTTTTCCATGTTCCCTGAACATTTCCCTGGGCAGACGCCATAGCTCCCGATCTGTAACTTCACTAGCCGTTCATCCTAATAGCCCGGTACCTTTTATTCTCGTAACCTACAATAGTCCTACACTTATCGGGGCTTTTCCTTGAGGGTATTTTTATATGGTAAGACAGAAACAGTCGCCGGTCAGTGTCGCGCCACATTTATATGAAATTTGTCGAGGGGCCTCTACGTGTTGGTCTTCCCATGGCAAAAGTAGATATTATTTATTGTGTAAATATTTTTTATTGTTGAAGTATGTATACAAATACATATTTATTATATAATTATTTACTTAAACCGCAAAGGTTTAATGTAAAAAAACCAACCTGCCTCGTATTTATCCCGTCTTAAGAGATTTACTGGAAGAAAACTCTTTGACTATTAAGCTCACCTTTGTACAGTATCACTATTTTACAGTTTTATATGTAATTCTTCTGTGTACTGGAATACTTACATACTTTCTTGGCTCGGCTCAAAGTCTTACACAGTTTCTTGGCAATTATGGGCTCGTAGCTCTGACAGATCAGACTTTACTCTGTTTTGCCAGCGATATTTGGGACAGCTGACCAGACGCCGACCTACCGTCTCAAACATGCTTCCCTCACGCTGCGATCCTCTCCCATATGTTATACGTGACCGAGCCAGCGGAGGCGGTGAGCTTTTATTTCCCCTATTATGTTAGGCTCGGCCACAAGATTCTCTATTTCAAAGTTGGTTCGGACCCCACAGCTATTATCCTCTCTCATTGTTGGACCCAACCAACTTTCCTTTCCACTACTATAAACTGGTTCTCTGTCTTGAGGGTAAGCATCCGAGCTTCGCACCCATACATCAGGATGGGCCGTATGACGGTTTTGTAGATCTGCGTACTGTAATAAATAAATCAATAAATAAATTCTTACAATGTTTATCTAACAAAATGTTTAAATCACTCGTATATGAAGTACAATGCGTACAATATAAGTTTAATAGGCTGCTATGTTTCCAGTTCATTATTTAATTCAGTGTTAATCTGATGAAATATTTCTGAGTCACTCCGTTTATATGTTAGTTAATTGTTTGAATCATTCAGTTCGATGATTCGTTCTTGTATACACGCGCGTTCTTAATTATTTACTAGTTTCTAGGTTCATTGCCTCTCTTATTTACTATTTGATAAATGAAATCGATTAGAGCAAACAATTTAATGCTTAACGACCTTTATGGTCGAGTAGTCAAAGCGTTTTCCTGCTTGGTGAACTAGGACTCAGAGATCGATTAGGTACTTGAAAAATGATTTCTTCGATTTTAGTTGTGGTCTGGTTGCTACTGGGATTAACTTTAGATTTATTCACTGTGTGTTATTCACAACACAGGAATAACGTTCTCTTTTTTAACCATATCCCAATTAATTAGGGTCGGCACAATATGTCTTTTATTCCACACTCTTCCATTCTGATATACATCTTTTGTCACAACACAAATCATCATATTATCCTTCACGCAATCCATCCATCTTTAACACAGGAATAAAGTTACGCTTCCATATATACAAAGTTTATGTTCATTGAAATGTCGTTTTGTATCTTTTTCGTATCTTATATTGTTTGTATAATCCACTGTAGTAGTAATTATTGTTTATAGCTACTTAGTTGATTTACTTATTTTCATTTCACTGGTCAATTAAATATTGGTGCCATACCATTCAGTAAGGGTCAAAATGTAATTTGTAACAACAACATAGTATGCCATAAAAGCCAGCGATTTCATATCTCACAATTACTTTTACGTTATTAACCGTTTTCCTTGCATTCAGCAATCAACATTCCGCTGATCATGATGCCATGCCGGTTACCGGTTTTAATCTAACCGGTTGTTAAGATGTCTGTTTGTAACCGCTTCCTTTGCCTTTTAGAGGGCGCATAAGTTCTGCCGTATAGCAGAAACCGTTTTGATCTTAACATGAATTTTAAAACAATATATTCGCTGAGAATAAAACTTCGCATTCACAGTTTTTGAAACATCACATATTTAGGAGCAACGTTTCCGTCCAAATGATCCATATTTTAGTAATTCCAAAAATCTTTATATGACTAGTAAGATATTTTGAAAATTGTCTGTAATTCTTTTAATGTTTTCTGGTCTCGTTGAAGTGACATCAAACAATTATTAGTCTCGATAACCACTAGTTGTGTGTAAACTTATGAGGTATCCGCTTTTGAAATCACAATTGTCTCTTCCCTATACATAAGTAAGTCAATCAGTCATACAGCGGTCTTACCTGTTTTGAAGCCCATTACGGTCTTGTCGGTATGGTCGTTCAGTGGTATCATAATAATACTATAGTGGTTGCTTTTGTCTGCGAATAGGATTGTAGTAAAAGACTCAGGGCCCAAGTGACTGGCGTTTTGATTTTCCCTCTCTCAACGCTCCACACCGTACGACTCTTAAGTTTAGACTGCGTTATGTCGCCAAAAATAAAGACACTGAGGTTATGATATCTGCGCCTTAACATTCGAGCGGATATATTCGGGTGGGTATATGTGGGAATAGACGCTTGACTCATTGGTAACACGTGCTTACCACGCCCACTGGTGCACAGAATGCAGGTAGTGCCACGACTCGTCTGGAAGGAATGACGACAACGTCATAATAGGGCAGAACAAGCGGGGATTTTGGGATTTACTCGAGTGTGGCAGAATAACATAAAGGTAATAAATACCTACCTTGCACCCTATTATGTACTCCCACCATATAACCCATATAACCCTTCATACAGGTGGGGGTATTTTTGATGCTTCAAATTATTTTTCAAACCGTCAGATTAAGGAAATTCCTCTATATATTGTCAGTTTGAACGTTAATCTGACGCGCTCGAGTACTTCAATGTAACTTTTATTTTGCATTTTCAAAAATCGGCCATGGCTTTTGGTCGCGTCCAAATCGTCAGTCTTTTGAATGGAAGTTCCTTTAGGGTTTACTTAACATCCCATTTTAATATCTGACGAGCTGGAGTATATCTGTAAGACTCTTTAATAAAAAACCTGTACACGCTCCCCCACCAGTGAAAGGGCATTCATCATATAACATCTTTTTACCATCTAATCTTCACAATTCAACATGTCCCCGCGACACTCGCGTAACTCCACATTTAGCATCTTGGGCTCCCCTACTATTATTTTCAGTTGAAATACATAAAGTGCAGAAATTCATTCTAGCTATACAACTTTACAGAGTTGGAGTATGCTCGGGAAAGATATGTTGAAACATAGATAGCTAAGCGTCGTTACGTTACGCTCCTGTAGCTATTCCGAACATTCGTCACGCTGCACCTTGCATACAAGTCTTATATCTCAACGACCGTTCATTTGCCTTATTATCGCTTAAAATTTGACATAAGTTTATGTCTAAATTCAACTGACGGCAGGGCAAGTAAATTAGGTACTATTAAGATATAAAAACCAGCCATAAGTTATATACCAACAATGCATACCTTATCTGATACATAAAAATGAATGTTTGTCTGTATGTCCTTTATAGAATCGTAAACTAAACATTTGATCATGTGGTGATCTTTAGCAAAGTTGTTGTGCATGAGTCAGAGAAGGTTTCTGAGTTGGTTCACGATTGAACCCGGTAAGTGGCGCTGCTATCGGCATATCGGGTGAAGCTTTTCCGGGCAGGTTGACGTCTGCCGGGACATCTAGTTTGTTATTAATATTTTTTGGAATATTCTCATCAGGAAGGACTGAACAAGTATTCAAAATTGCGAAGTGGTGAATAAAGGAACTGTTTATAATTCAGCTTGCAAGATTTGACCTAAAGAAACTGACCAACGAAAATTGCATGCTAAATAAAAGACTTGTAATAAGAATTGCATAGATTTCCCGTAAAACGTAAGATTTCACAGGGGGTACGAAATCGAAGATAGTGCGAGTTAAGGAGCGGGGAAAACATTAGTACTCGTAAATACATAACTTTTGTCCCATATTTCCAAAAAATTACAACAGATACATAGATGGAGTCTAAATGAGAAAAGGGTCAAATGAAGTGAAGTATTTTTTTTATACTTTTGTTCATACACTTATGTGTAGTATACACTTCAAATTATTCCACCTTTATCCATAAAAAAATTACAACAGATACATAGTATATAGTTAGTATACATGGATGGGGTCTACATTAAATAAGTGTCAAATGAAGTGAAGTATTTTTTAAACTTTTGTACATACATTTATATAGATATAATATACACTGGAAATTATTCCACCTTTATCCGTACTAAAAAATCGAGAAAATAATCGCATTATATTTTATACTAAGTTTTCTTTCTTTCTTGACGCACTGAGGCGCGATCGGCACCCTCCTTCAGAACCGGCATTCTTTAATCGACTTCAGTGTGAGAATCTGAGACTCCGTCTTTCTAGTTAGTAATGGTCTAAGATATCAGTGTATCACCTCATATTTACGTTGTGTAATGTTGTTTACTTTACTAGCTAATAATTACAGTACGTTTTTATTTCGATGCGGTTAGTTCATTGCTTATCTTAAAAGACCTACGCATAAATATTCTTGGGTTTAAACGTTCTTGTATATAGGTCGAGGGAACTCTGAAACATTGGTTGCGTTAATTCCACTATTTGTGTCTGTGTTGCAGGTTTTATAGATGTTGATAAATTGAAAATGAATTGTGTTTTATTCACAAGATTGCATTATCTATCTGCACTTGGAGTCACATAAATAGCATCTCTTGCTTTCATCCTTTTGTGAGAATAGCAAGGTATTATAATGATTTGGCAAGTAATTACACTGATCTTGATATATTTATTTATATAATAAAATCATTAAAAAATGTTTTCCAGTGTTTATACAATAGTTTTAATTATATTATAAACTAACGGTTCTCACAATTATTATCCTGTGAAATATTGCAATTTAGGTGTTGGGTTTGTTGTGTTCGAAACGGACGAAAGCCAATTTCTTTTTTATTACATGAGTATAGTAGAGAAGTTGACGGCCCACCTGATGGAAAGTGGTTACCGTCGCCTGGGACATGGTCACTAATTCCGGACCGGGGGCTCAATGTTGTTATAGGGACATACTAGACTGTTAGGTTAGGAAACGCTATTAATAAATCCTGTCGGAAAAACATTCACGATTCTTTTCACATTTGGTCGGATTGCAAAATCGTTCGAGTTTCCTTTGGGTTACGGAGACTTCCCGACGTTTGTGAATAACCCTACAGTGGTGTTAGCCATCAAGACTATAAAAGAATATCACTATCATCTGACTGTGGGTTGTTTTATTGCGACCGACAAAGATCAATTCACACCTGCAGTTTATTACTGTCGGAATTTGGACTTCTTTTGTTTACTTTGTGTTTAAATGTTCTAATTAGTAAAATAGCCCCTTGTGTATAGTTATTGTAATCTTGAAGGTAGTGATTAGCCAGGTGTGATTCTTGGAAATTCAATGCCACGTGTCGAGTAACATATTGTGTTTGTACAGTATAAAGCAATGACCTAACGGAGGTGTGAGGCAGTCGAGCGATAACCAGCCGCGAGGCAAGACTTGTGTACATTCGATAATCTACGGACGATACGATAATGACGGACTTTGCGCGTGTCATTGAATCGTGCATTACGTTTGGGCACAGTTATATTTGTATCTGTGTTATACGTGTTTGTATAGTTCTAATAAATTCTATTATAATAATTCCAACGGCATTTTATTCGAGTCCTGCAACTCGTAACAATATGAACTAATGCTTATTCAAACATTAAATCGCTACGTCAAAGGTATTTCTCGTTCGACATTGTAGCAAATTTGAAATTTTGTGTGTATTTATACTGAATTTTCGTTTTTTAATAAATTCAATAACGCTGATGGACAGAAGGATACGTGGGTGAGACAGTTGTTTCGCGTATTTCTTTGAAAGAACGTAGGTAGAATTTCGACGTGTTGATTGCACTCGAAACGCTGACGTTTCTTCCTGGTGAAACAGTTGCTTTGATATTGTAATAAAATGCTATCTTTGCTATGAAAAGCCATTTCCTGTCTATGATGTCTTGTTTCAATTTTAGAAAAAAATTGGTTCACATTTTTTTAATTCACTACCGGTCGCTCGTGGTCGAAATTCGACAATAATAATTTGTTTTTAAAGACTATACTTCTATAATCACAGTTTTCGCCAAGGCTTGACACTGTTAATTTGACTTGAACAATAAATAAAAGAGTATATATGAGTGCGTCAAATACATGGTAGTGTGTGTAATGTTTTTTTTATTGACTCAATGTTTTTTATGCATAGTTAAAGAAAAATATTAACGTTGGTCGCTTCTTCTCTATATAAACTATACGTGTGCGAAATTTCTTACTACTCCGTCCGCGCAATTTTCCCAAAAAGAGGTACAAAGTTTTTGCTTCACTTATTAATAAATGGATACTTGACAGTGATGATCTGATTGATTCAAGATAATGTTTTGTTGAATAATTACATACTGGATTACAGTATGTAACTCATTAGCTATTTTATTGATAGTTTCTCATAAAGTATGTGTACATTGGCTGCTACCCCTCTCGATTCTCCCAAAGCGTTTTAACTGGGCTTTTCGAAAGGGATAAAATTATTATATTAATAAATTCTTTAACTTCCAATGAGTCAGTCTTCTTTTTATTGCAGGAGTTCAGCAGACAGGCAGACGTCCACTTGATGGAAAGCGGCTACTATAGCCTGTGGACATTTGCAACACCAAAGTTGCTCCAAATTCGTTGCTGCTCTCTCAAGGGAGACTGAAACCTGGCCACTAATGCCGGAACACCACTCAAAGTTTTTATGGCGGCATACCCTAGAAGAGGGTGGTAGCCATCCAGTCGGGAAAGTGCCCTAGCAGTTGGCTGTAGGTTGTTTTGTCGCCCCTTACGACAAGCGTACCGGTCGTAGGAAATTGTATTCTTTTGCCGTTCCTGCACGGATCAAAGTCAGTGTGTTTCGGCTTCCGCGGTATTGCAAATGTCCATTGGTGGCGATAACCTCTATCTATCAGGGGGACAATCTGCCATTTTGCTTACCTGCAAATATAAAACGTGTGAAGAAATATTTTCACGTTGAAAAATTAAATGGTATTCCGCGTGCGAAGTCACGTGGGAAGCTCTAGTAATTTATAAATTTTCCACGACAAGCTAGTTCCTCGATTACGCCATAAAATATTGTGGTAACTTCTTTGCCAGGGTTATTTATGTAAATTACACAGGAGACGACAGCCCATTTCTCTCGCCGCGTAATACATTTTTTTTGTCTGGCTATCTATAAAATGAATGGATTCACAAATTAGCATTCTCAAATACACGCCTCGCGGATTTAGTTTGTACGTGCCAATTTCTTGAGTGTTTGGGCGTTCAAGGTCTTGATAAGTGACTGCTATATAGGTTAGTGGAGCTGAGAGCCACGTTAGATAACGCACGAGATTATGTTAGATTAAACAATTTTCCGATCGGGAGATGACAATAAATCACGCACTGGCATAGAAAAATTCTTCAAGACATTATAATAACAATACAAAATGCTTCAGTCTTTTTGATTAGATTAGAATAATCGATGTGTCAAGTAGAAAAGCCGCTGCTTGAGTCATGTTATAGTGTGTGTGTGTGGCAGATAACACGCGTCATTTCCAGGTGCACGACTTGAAGGCGGGAACGCGGTTTTGACGATTATGTCCATATTCCGAATTTTCAGGAAAAATGTAAACGAACTGGCTACTAGCTGCTTATTTATATAATATATTCATAACTAGTTACGAAAACGTCATTGTTGCAAAGAAAGTGCATTCATATGGAAGCTGTTTTATTGCTGCAGTACAACAGATAGACAGTCCTGGTGGAAAGTGGTTACCACCGCCTATGGACACTTGCAACACCAGAGGTGCTAACAAGGCACTGCCGGTCTGGAAGTGGGAGATAGGAAGCTAACTACTGGTGGCGGAGTACAATTCGGTTGTTATCGCGTCATACCCTAGACCAGGGGTGGTAGTGATCTTACTGCCTGATTGTGAGTTGTTTAGTCGCTCTTTACAACATGACATCGGGCCGCAGGAATTAGTAGATATTCTTTCTCCGTTCTTGGATAGGTTGGTGATGGCAAATTCAACTGAAAGAGAACAACTCACCCCGCTACCTGCACACGTCGTCGAGATGATACCGCGCGCTCATCTCTCTTCCCGTGGAACGCGTTACAAACCGCACCACGCCCGGACTAAACCTAAACGATGCCGGTGGACAAAAGTAGTCCTTCGGCAATGGAAGAGGCCTGTGCGTGAGGCCCACGCCTGCCAGGGCACGCGGAGTTGGGAATCCCGTTTACGCGTAGACCTGGTACAAGGCGCAGGGTGGAACACCCAGGGGTTTGGCCGCTAATACCTTGGCTATAGGGGAATTGTAGGCACACGGGTAGTTTTTGTGCATATTCCGATGACCACTTACTTCCAACAGCGAGTCCCACACGCCCTTACCGTGATGACCCCACACGTGATAAGTCCGAAAAGTGATTTCTCCTCGTCGAAAAATATTATCGATAGTACCTATCTATAGTAGAATTATTTTCTCCGTGCAGTTTGGGTCATAAATAATCGGAGCAGTGAAGCGAGTATTTCGCTCTCTCTTCCACTCACGGGCTTTATGGGCAGGCATAGTGATACACATCATTGTTGTCGATAGTGTATTTTTAGTTTTGTCATTTTGTGATATAAATGAAAGAAAAAAAATAGATAAAACAACGCATTCATTAAAATAAGAATAATAATGATTTAAAATAAATTATTAATTAGGTATCTATGTATTACAAAACTATAAGTACATAAGCTGAGAATGTAACAAGTTATATTAAAAATTAATATAAATACTTATATCTAAGTTTAAAATTAACAGCAAAAAAGATAATAATGATTTTTATAAGAATGATAATCTTTCTTTGATAAGAATAGTTTTTATTGATAATGGCGTTGCGCCCGCGCCACATTCTCACCGCCCTAGCCGGGCTGAGGCCGAGTTTCATTTATGACCCAAACTGCACGGAGAAAATAATTCTAATTCTAGTAAATAACATCGCGTATTATTGCTGCGCCCGCGCAGGCCTAGACGCCAGTATATGTGAGTACGCTTGCATGCACACAGAAATAAGCAGCTGATTCATTGTTAAAACGGTTGCGCAACTCATTTGACATTTTGTCGTGAATTCCACACTAATGACATTACATTGTAAGTGACGTTTAATATTAACTTGGGCTGAAATAATTTGTCAACGTGAACAAGAAATATGATTTCATATCTCATATTCATAACTATAGCGTGTAGTTAATGTTTTATTTCAGTATCGCAAGCCTTTTTGGCAAAAAGAGTATGCTTGTAAAGCTGTCATTTCTGTAAAGGCTATTTTTTTCAGGCTTCTGAGTATATATATATGATAAAATTCCTTTAATTATAATCAAGTTTAATTGTTTCGTAGTTTCGAAAAGACTCCATAGTCATATGAATCTACTTATTGACTAGTTTCTTAAAGGTTTAGAAGAAATTTGGTTCTGTCTGGTAGTTGATAATCCAACCTGGATAATCAACTGCTGCTGTAATGCGGTCACCTCCTTTTAAGAGGACATCATGTTGCATAACGAGACGGCCGATGAGCATAGGGAGTAAGTAGGACGAGCTCTCGGACCTCTGGTGCAGATGGCCAACACAGGGTCGTAGCCGTTACTACCGTCACCTCCTCTCAATGGCGTAGTGGAACCGGATTGAGGTCAGAGGTATTAATCCGTCCAAATAATAAAGTAATTTAGCACTATAACGCTTTAGTTAATATTCATTTCCAATTTATTCATGCAACATACACAATTATTTTAATAAAGTAGGTACTGGTCCTTCGAGCCGGATTCCAGATGTTCTTATCATTCCTAACAGGAAACCACGAGTTCGTTTTATCATTTCCTTCTAAAGCAATAACCTATTGAACACATGTTAATCATACACCATCTGTACATACCTGAAAGATAGAGCGAGGACTAATTGTTTGATAAATGAGGAAATACGTGTGTAAATATAAGTAAAATATTTACTGATACGATAATGTCATAGGAGTTTACCGTTGTACCTACCCGCATTTGAAAAATTAATTCATAAACGTGCAGCTATTTTCCTTAACAAGTGTTTAGTTAACATAGCTGTATCAAACGGCTTTTCCTCCTTGTTACGTGATAAGCGTACGTGTACTTTGTGATAACATGATTTAAATATAGTTTTTAATTGCCTTGGGTTCTAATCGTTTTAAAAATAATTCAGATGGGGTTTTTGTTTTGTTGTTGTATGTATATATATATCGTATAAATTTACCTTAGTAACGTATTTTTTTCCGCATCCAAGAATGTTTATAAAAATACTGCTATAACAATACGTATGGATTTGGAATGAGTTTCTGGTGGAATATTCTATTTATTACAAAAGAGATATGACAACCAAGTCCAGTATGGCTAATATTTTTATATTACGTAGAACTTGTATTTTACTTATAAATATAGAAAATGGATAGCTTTGTGGTTGAACCACAAATAAGCGTTGTTATTTTTTAATTCTTGAGAACAGCACACAGATCGACGACTAACCTCATGGCAAGCGGTTACAGTCACTTATGGACACTTGTAACACTAAAGGAGTTACTTATGCGGTGCCGACCTCAAAGAAGGGGTGTAAACCTAAATTCTATCCGTGCAAAGAGTACAATTTCCTGCGGCCGGGCGGCCTATCATAGGAGGCGACAAAACAATCCACAACCAGGTGGTAGGGTTTTTGCCCGGCTGGATGGCTAGCACGGCTGGTCTAGGGTATGCCGCTATAACAACTTTAATTCGAGTTCCGGCATTAGTGACCAGCTTCCGGTCTCTCTTAAGAATGCAGCGCAATTGTAGCACCTTTGGTGTTGCAAATGTACATAGGCGATGGTAACCGCTTTCCTTTGGGTGTGGTGGCCGTCTCCCTGTCTGCTGAACTCCTGCATTATAAAAAATGAGACTGTTACATCTGAATTGTTGCTAGCTATTAATGCCACATTTTATTAGTTGCAACTTAATCGGTTTTGAAATTTATCTTCTCCTTTATTCTATCTGAGTTTGTAGTCAGGTATCCTTTTGGAAGTATTACATGCCTTGGCTCCGAATCCACGTTTGGCTGCCAATCTGATATGTCAAGGCATTCAATTGTTTCTCGTAAGATGCATCTTTTGTACGTGCAACCGTCTCTTAACTTAGATTGCAAGTTTCTATATTATTATTTTGTATTTTAAGTCTTTACTAAATCATGGAGTTCTAGCTATCTATCAGCTGCAGCTTCGCCGGCATTTTTCTTATTTTCTGTATGAAGTAAAAACGGTATTGTATTGCTGAAGTACGTATTTGTCTAGGTCTAATCAAGTATAAATATTAATTTTTATATCGCAAACGTGAGCAATTATGGGTTGTCCATATTTATTCATCCCCATTTTTAACTTATTCAATATAAATAACAAAAAAATAGCCTATGTTCTTCTCGAAGATACAATCCATCAGCAGAGATAAATTGTATCTCATTAAGATCTCATTAAGAACTGTTCAGCGAATTAGTGATGAATATTTTTTTCTTAATATGGATAGTTTTGCGTTATGTCGAACAGGGAGCACGCTTACTTAAACAATACCTTTTACGCTCAGATCAAGTGTGTTGCCACTTTAAACTATGGCATTGTCTTGTGAAAATGGAATGGAGTGGATAGAAACAAGTTGCACAGCTCGAATGCACACTCCGCTGTGTATTCTCATAAAATCTTGATTAATTGGCAGCTTTTTCGATCAGTTTCTTGATTTTCCTCTTATTAGACTTCTTGCTGCTACTTAACTGAATCACCCCAAATCTGAGAACAGTACTTGATGCAAGATATTATTTGAACACGGTCTAGCAGCCACCAGACTGTTAGACGGAACTGACACTACTGACTGACAGGGCTAACGCCAGATTGACCGAGAGAGTGTATATATTAGGACCTATGAAATTGGAGATTTTTATGATAATTTTAAAATATAATTTTTTTTTATTTCAGCTAATCAAAGTACTGGCCCAAATTATCTACACAATTTTGCCATTTTGATGGCAGTTTGTTTATCTCTTTACTGTAGAAGTCTGCCGGACGGGAGGCGATGAAGTCAGCGAAAGCGTTTTGTACTGCCTCTCGGGTATTGAATTTCTTCCCACTTAAAAAATTGTCTAAATTTTGAAAAAAGTAGAAATCTGTTGGGGCAAGGTCCGGTGAGTACGGTGGGTGATGAAGAGCTTCGAGCTGTAACTCTTGTAGCTTTGCGATGGTCTGTCGTGAAGTATGAGCTCGCGCGTTGTCGTGGAGCAGCAATGGGGAAGAGCGATTGACTAGTCTTGGTTGTTGAATTGCGAGCTTCTCCATCATTGTTTGCAATTCTTGGCAATAAACATCTGCCTTCATCGTTGTGCCATTCGGTAAGAAGCTGTGATGTAGAAGTCCGGCACTGGTCCACCAGACAGTCACCATCATCTTCCTATGAGTAATTTTTTTTAGCGCACAGGTTAGATGCTGTACCCGGGTCCACCCACTGAGACGATCGCTTACGGTTGTCGTACAGGATCCACTTTTCATCGCAGGTAACAATTCGATTAAGAATTCCCTCGTTTCTATGCCGATTCAGTAGTGCTATGCATGCGTCGACGCGTAAATCTCGCTGTTGGTTGCTTAGTTCTTGTGGCACCCACCCACTTATCTAGCTTTTTTATCTTTCCGATTTGACGCAAGTGCTTCAATGTTGTTTTGACACTAACTCCAAGGCCTGCAGCAAGCTCAGCCGTAGATTGAGTTGGATCCGCTTCCACTATCGCCTTCAATTCGTCGTTGTCGACAATGGTTACCGGCCGACCGCGAGGTTCGTTCTTGAACTCAAAATTTTCGGATTTAAAGCAATTGAACCAATAATGGACCGTATTGATGCAAGCAGTATTAGGCCCGTAAACGTCGTTAATGTTTCGTGTTGTTTGCGCAGCGGTATTTCCACGTAGGAACTCATATTCGAAAATTGTACTTATTTTCAGTTTATCCATGGCGCCAAAACTACCACAATCTCACAAAACAATAACTATCTAAAACAAATGACTGAATTGAAAGTAAATAACATATCTTCAAATAAGATTTATTGAATTTGAGTTACGCGCCAATCCAAAGATAATTAAATCTGAAAACGCTGGTTATAGAATCTCCAATTACATAGGTAAAGACCTATTATAATGTCTTAGTTCCAAAATAATTCTTAAAGTACTTTTGAAGACCTAGTTACGGTAGTCATTAATCACTGTTAGATAATCTGTGGCCTATTTTAATCCCGGTATCATTGAACTCGATTAATCATGTCTAAAACGTTTATGAGTTTTCTTGCGAAATCGATCCATCTTTATAGATAACTCATCTTTGTTAATTATCTTAAAACGTCGCTTGATTTCTTCTGTGTCTACAATGCGGCTTGGCCAGAGTAAATTTCTTAAACCGTACCCTGTGGACATTATACTGTTTTCTTTAGCATCTCATGTTTTAAGACCATCCATTCGTCCGCAAGCCATTCTTTATAATGCCGAGATAGTATTTCTTGGATCTTCCCCTTCTACCGGACCTGGTGGGGGCGGCATGGTTAGACATTTGTTCCTCACATAATTAGCCGGTCTCCGTAAAACTTGGCCTTATCAGCGTTAGCGACTCCCTTGCAGTTAGCTGCTAATGTCATGGATATGAAGACTGCTGCAGGCACTGGAGTCCCTGACGCAGTTTTTCGCGCAACTCTACATATTCAATGCAGCATATACGTTTTCCTTAAACGCAGCACTCGCTTTTTTGCTCAAGTATAGTGTATGTACCCTTTGCT